>JAJJMB010011819.1:4182508-4360021 GCA_023531105.1 Papaver atlanticum
TTAAAAGTAGTCACAAACATCTTCGTCTCATCGTTTGTGATTCCACAGTATCTTGTTTCGCTTCCATATGATTAAGATTATTATGAGGTGATTGATAATACTAGCTGTTCTTCGGGAATATAAGTCTGGTTTATTAATTGGTTCATGTGCACCTTGATTTATCAAAAGACGGAACAAAACTCGTAGGTATTTCTGTGAGAGACAGATTTATCTATTCCAATAGACTTTTCTGTGTGAGACAGATTTGTTTATCAATTCTTCGACTTTGGGTCGTAGCAACTCTTGGTTGTGGGTGAGATCAGCTAAGGGAATCAAGTGCGTAGAATCCTGCTGGGGTTCAGAGACGTAAGGAGCGCAAATATACCTTGATCAGTGTGAGATTGATTAGGGCTCAACTACATTCCTATCCGAAGTTCATTGGTGGTAGGCTAGTGTCTTTAGCGGCTTAATACAGTGTGGTGTTCAAAGCTGGACTAGGCCCCGGGGTTTTTCTGCATTTGCGGTATCCTCGTTAACAAAATTTCTGGTGTATGTGTTATTTCTTTTCCGTATTATATTTTGTTATATAATAGAAATATCATAGGTTGCGCGTTAAGTTCAATCAGTTCTTGAATCCGACCTTTGGGTTGTTGATTGAATTGATTGACACTTGGATATTGGTTTGTGATACCGTCCAAGTTATTTCTCTTATTCAATCGGGCTCACAAATTCCTATTTGTTTGATTGCAGATTGAATTGAAAAATTGAGATATTACTCTTTGATATACTTTTCTATAGATTGAGTCTGACTGTCTAGTTGATTCTCTTGAAAGTATATTGGAGTTTGTTTATTCAGATTGCCGAACGAAATATTGGGTGTGGTTGTTAGACTCCCGCTTTTTCAGATCCTAGCATAGGGAGGTGGCAGCTGTCGAAGGGACAAAGGTAGATGAGATATCTAATCAGCATTTAATGTGGCGAGCCCTTATCTATACGCTTAGTCAAGACGCGTGGAATAAAGTGAGATGGCTATCTGACTGGCAATAGCTTGCGGTGAACGAAGATACAACCTGTACTAAGGTTGGGTAGTTCTCGAGGGAACGTGGGTAAGCTGAGGTGGTAGAGCTCGACTGGAGAAAGCGTGCGGCCAAAGAAGGTACCATTTGTACGGAAGATACATCAGGATACGATGGGCCCAAAGAACAGTGAAGACGTTATTGGAGCAGAGAGAGATATAAATACCAAGCTTCACCAACAAAGAAGGGCATTCAATACCCGAAGGAAGATCTAGTCTTAAGCTTATACCTCTTTAATGTTTAGAACTTAAGTATTTACTATAGCTTGAGTTCTCTCTATTACTTTGGGAAGCATTTAAGATCTTTGTAACAACCACCACTTAATACAAATAATTACTCATTACCCCATGGACGTAGACGAAAGTCGAACCACGTAATCTCTTGTGTTTCTTAATGACTTAGTAGCATTTACATTACCTCAGTATTGTTCGTTATTATTATATTTATCTCAAGTACCTTCTATTACTTGACCATATCAGTTCAACTGAGATATCGCTACTACTTAGTATTGGATTCTCTGAGCTGTACACATTACGTAGACTATGGAAAAAATAGTAGTCACAGTTTGGCGCTAGAAAATAGGCTCCATAAGTCTGAGTTCTTATTATTCTTTTATTTTACTTTCTTACAAATCCTTTAAAAAAAAGAGATCTTAGTGTAAAAAGGGTGGGTCTCACTTCTTAGTGATACGTTCATCTTTTGCGTAAGTTCTTTGAGTTCTTAGCCTAAAAATACTTGCACTATTGTAGAGTCTACAAAGTTTTTTCTCAAACGTGTTCAAAAAACGTTAAACTTTTGTTCTTACGAGGAAGAACCTTTTCTGACAAAGTATCATTTGGATCTGAGTATCTCTGAACACTAGGGAATCTCTGTGAAAATTTAAGGAGAACAAACCTTAAAAAGAATTTACTAGTTTCAAATCTTTAACTATCTGAAAACTTTTTCGGTTTTTGTCAGCATTTATTGCCCCTTTTTCGCATAGGGGTCAGCTAAAGCTAAAAATTAATTACCTATCTTTACAAACCTCGTTCAGGTGGTTTTCTGAAAAAGCTGCTTAGTCGTCTTTGTTGTCAAATCATTAATTGCTACTTTAACGGAGGCCCAAAGTAGCGAACCCTTTCATTTTACTCTGCGTTTTCAGGAAAACAAAGCCGAATGTTAGAGCATAGCTCGGTTGAACCCACCAAGCGTTGGTATGTCAAGTTTGGTTGTCATATTTTAGTGAATCAAAACTCAATTTAAGAGTCGCTTGATTATGTACTAGAGACAACTTCATATAGGTTAGGCTAGAAAGATTAGGATAATGAGACATACAAGTATTACTTGAAAACTTGAAGAATGTGAAGAAGTAAAGAGCTACATCGACGACATCATCCTTCCTCTTGATGTTAGTAATATTTTGACTTGAACTGTTTCATTCCCAACGTATCTTTCAAGTCGTGCTATATTGAAAACATAACTACGAAGTTGTGAATGATTATACTCTAGTAGACATAGTGTTAAGGAATTAGAATACGAAGTATAACGCTTATCTTTTGAACTTCGTATATAAGACATCGACATAATCGTATGAATGCTATTGTGATTATGTGTATGGGTATGGGTGAAGATTTCGTCCTAGGAAACAATGTTTACATTCGTTTAAAGGAAGTACATTCCTGAACTTGTTTTATGAATCGAAAGGGAAATCGCTAGGCTTATTGGTATTGTTATTCATTGCATATCTTTGGATTACCAATATGTGTGAGTTAGTAGAACCGATCGTAACTTGTTATGTATCTTCGTAAAACTAGTTACAATGCCTGACTTATGTATTGGTATGATTTTTATTAGTGTAACTGATCCTAAGTAATCACCTAAGATGGTATGATCGATAGTTGTAATTGGTGTGACTGATCCTAGTAATTGGTGTAACCGATCCTAGTAATTGGTGTGACTGATCACAAAAGAGTAGTAATCGATCCTTGTAATTGGTGTAACCGGTCCTGGTAATTGGTGTAACCGATCCTGGTAACTAGTGTGACCGATCACAAGTAATACCATGAGAATATGGTAACCGGTCCTGGTAATTGATGTGACCAATTTGGTAACCGATGTAACCGGTCCCAGTAACCATATTAAGGTAGAACCGATCCTTGTGTTTGTTAGAACCATAAACCCATGATAAGTATGTTGATTTGATCAATCACATAGTTCTTGGAAATCAGATGAACCAGTTCTAAACTTGTTTGGAAGTGTGGTATAATCGGTTCCAAGATTGTAAATATGAAAGAGGATTTACAAAGAATTAAGATGTCGACATACTTTGAACATGTTCAGAAACTCTTATCTTTTATTGTTCAAAGATATTCCTTAATAGCTAAAGGAGATCCTGGACCGAAATAAGTTGAGAATCTTTTAATTAAGGTTGTTAATTTTTATATGCTCTTAATTACCAGCAATTAAAATGCATATCTCTGGAAAATAAAAATTAGTAATGTGCATTTACTAATTGGAGATTTTCTAGTAGGATTTCTATTATTTTTGGACAGAGCATTTCTAGGAATTATGAAAACCGATTTGGGAATATTCTGCATATCTTAAGAATATTTCGGTTTTGGAAATTCCTTGGTATCCAAACTTCCTTGGTCTATAAATACTCAAGTTTGCATTTCATGTAAACTATCCTAAGAGCCAGCAAAACTACCTTGTTGTGTTGTTACTGGTGGAGCCGTCTATTCGGAGAGGAAAGCACCCTAATTAGGCGAAATCTCTTACGACCGCTTGTTTAAAGACTTATGTGGGATCAAGAAGCTTTACGAGTACTGTTGGTGGGAAACTAGATAATTGTAGTATTATTAGTTTTCGATTTGATTTGATTGACTAACGGTTGTTGAACTTTGATTGCACCTAGTTTGTTTATTCTTGAGAATCTTCTCTTCTGATATAAGATTCACTCAAACTAGATCGAAGTGTCGACGGGATCTTTAGAACTGTTTGTAGATCTAAAGACGACTTGTGATAATCCATTGTTAACAGACTCCGTTCTGTGATTGATCACAAGAGATTCAAGTTGTTGTGTGTAGGTGTTTATTGAAGATTTAAGAAGATTTGAAGATGAAAAAGATTTCTGATTTGGGTTCATAATCTTTGGTGTGCACAAAACTTGATCGGTTGGGATCCAACTATAATCGGTTTATCTTTTGGTAGATTTAATTGATTAGTTGCGTAGATCGGCATCAGTATTTAGTATCTGTATAGATCCTATTATTGATTGAAAAATATAAACTCGACTACTTGTTAGTTGTTTGTTAGATAGATCTAAACCCGACAAAGGAGTTTATTGGATTAAACAGAAGAGCCTTTGTCTAACTCATATCACTGGGATTGAATAAAGTTGATACCGAACAGATTTGTTGTTCCTTTACTGTTTGGAATACGAACCAAAAGAATTGTTCCAGTGCGTGCACTTATTGAATGTCGGAAGCACAGGGATACTGAAGAAACTAGGAACTATAGGTTTAGTTGCTTGGTCTCAACTATACGAAGTTGGTTTGATTTTGTATAGCGTCTTAATTCTGAGAGTATTCAATTTTGGACTAGGTCCCGAGGGTTTTATGCATTTACGGTTTCCTCGTTAACAAAATCTTGCTGTGTCATTTACTTTTGTTTTCCGCAATTATAATTGTTGTTATTATAATTTAAAGTAAATTACACAAACGTTAACTCTGTATTACTTGATAGTGATCCTATAAAGTTTGGTTAAGTCCGAACCTATTATCAAGTAATCACACTTTGATTTTTGTATTGTCTCGATCTCGTATCTATAGACGATCACACAAAGTGTGAATACCGATTCGTTGTATTGTCTCGACTCAGTCCATAGACAATCACTTTCGGTAAGAGGACTTATAGGTGGAAAAGTTTTAGATTGAGGTATATTTGGGTACCCTCATCTTTTCACCGAAGATATGCATAAACCAAGTGATTTACCATCAAGTTCAAGACCCGCCGTTACCAGAGTGAGGTACCAAAACCCGTCGTGTGCAAATAAAAGAAACGAAGCAGAGGACGGACAAAGTGAGATGGCAAGAAGAACGGAAGCCAACCGACCACCTATTCCTACTGAGGGGATATGGCAAACATCTGGAGTGCAACCACCTTACGGCATGCCGTTACCGGAGCCTTCTAAGATTACGCAGCCCCCTGCAACTAACTGAGGGTTACCCAGAACCTTAGCTCCTAACGGACGAGGATTGGGAAACCTAACACCAGTTAAGATCAATCCTGATGCCCCAGTAATAGAAGAAAAAGTTGAAAACTCTCAGGACCCGTCCGACAATACTCCTCGGGGTGGCGGGGTTCCCAACGAAGAGCAAATGGCAGCGCAGGTGGCAGCTCTGCTATTGCGCAACAAGGAGCATGAGGACCCGATGCATATGATGGCTTAAGAGAACCATAAACTGAAAGATTTACTGGAAGTGCAGATCGAAGGTTCCCAAACTCACCCTCACTTAAAGAGGTGTGATCAAGGAGCTATCTCCGGACACCGAAGAGGTGGTCTTAACCCACTAAGAGTTCACCCACCATGAGGAGCCAGGAGAACAAGCACAATCCAAATAAGACGGATCCTTCATACAGGCCATCTCAATCTCATTACGATGAGACATTATCCATGGATGCTCACAACGTGGAGATGGTCATGGAGAAAAATGAAAAAGATGCGAAAAGAAATCCAAGGATTGAAGACCGGCCACGCAGGCGCAAGATTAGAGGAAGTACTCCAGGAAGCAATAACATCTCTATTGTCTTATCGCATTTTAAGGGAACCTATCCCTGCGAAATGCCCGGTACCTACGTTCCAAGCATATAATGGTACCTCAGATCCCGCAACTCACCTATGATACTATACTCGTGTCCTTGCATGGTATGACAACCTACCATCAAATTCAATTGACTTGTTTGAGCAATTGTCAACCGTGTTATTGGAAACGTACATGTACAACAAGACTATAAAGGCAGGGTTAGATAGGCTATTTGCTTTAGCTATCGGACCCCGGGAAACATTAATGTAACACACGGACAGGTGGCAGAAAACGTGTCAAGCAATCGACAAAGTCAACCCAGAAATTAACATTAATTGCTAGGGACAAAATACCGAAGTACGAAGATGGCAAAGGCAAAGGAAAAGGCAGGGATGACTTTGCATACAAAGTCTACATGAAGCTCAACACAACCTTCTCTCAAATCTTGAGCAAGGAAGGAGCAAAGCACACTTTCCATACCCTAACACTAGGGGGAAGCAGCCAGATAAAACGAAGGAGTCTAAGGAGTACTGTGCATATCACCCGTACTATGGGCATACAACTAACGCATGCTACCATCTAAGGAGCACAATTCAGCGACTCATATATGATGGCAAACTCATGGAATATGTGAAGTTACCACTTACCAGTATTGATGAAACTTCAGAGAAGAGGGTGGATCTACCGCAAGATGGCAAGTACATCAACATGATCACATTCTCGGACGGAGCCCATGAGTAACTACTCGAAGACATCCTCAAACTAGCTCGGAACAGAAAGAAGATAGAAGCACATGAAGTGTTTAAGCTAAGCGGACCACCAACTAGCACATGGGAGGAGTGGATGGCCATGCCTTTAACGCTCTCAACAAAGGACGTCAACCAAGAGTTCGAAATGCATAATGATCCACTTGTGATCACTCTTTACATCCACGGATGGAATGTTACGAAGGTCCTCATCGACGAAGAAAGCTCGTTAAAGAGGGACAGCTTCGACCTACCATCAATACCTTTGATTCCCAACACCCATGGGTGAGATGGAAATCAAGGGTGATCATCAGGATGCAAGACTTTACAACCTAGCGGAGGTCAGACTCAAAGAATAAAGAGCCGCAGCACAGCAACAGGCACAAAAAGGATGGAGGGATAATGCCAACGAAGTGAAGAATGGAGACTTCATGGTTCCCAAAGCCCCCTTGGCTAAGGAAGCCAGCACTTCCACTACTCAGTAGCGGAGACCCCCTCTAAATGACAATTACAGAAAAGCACTCATCTACAGCCTCAAAATCCAACCTTCTCGCCGGTAGAACCAAAGAAGAAAATCAACATCGGAACGGAGAAGGACCCAAAGATGATCATCATCAGAACTTTATTAGAGGAAAATGAGGAGATGCAATTACAGAGGTTACTCAAAGAATACGCAGATATCTTCGCATGATATATGGAACATATGCCAGGAATTGATCCGGACTTAGTCTCACACCACCTTCAAATTAAACCAGACGCGACACCATTCAAACAACGTATCCGCAAAGTAGCATACATCTACCAGGAAGCGGTAGAAAAAGAGTTGCAGAAGCTCTTAGCAGCAGGATTCATACGAGATGTCAAATATCCCACATGGATATCCAATATGGTGATCGTACCTAATAAGAACGGAGGTGTGCGCATCTGCATCGACTTCAACAACCTAAACAAAGCATGCCCCAAGGACAGCTACCCGCTTCCAAACATTGACCAATTAGTCAATGCAACCGAGGGACACCAGAGGCTATCCTTTATGGATGGTTACTCCGGATATAACCAAATTGTACTCACGGAAGAGGATCAGGAGCATACTGCGTTCTTCACTCCACGCGGCTTGTATTGTTATATAAGGATGCCTTTTGGACTGAAAAACGCGGGGGCAACATACCAACGATTAGTAGACAAAATATTCAAGCAATAGATAGGTAAGATATTGGAAGTCTACGTAGACGACATACTTATTTAAAGCAAGAAAGCAAAAAATCATCTGTCAGATCTATAGGAAAATTCCTAGGGTACTTGGTGACTAAAAGGGGAATAGAAGTAGATCCCGAAAGAGTCAGAGCAATAGTGGAGATGCCATCCCCAAAGACGGTAAAGGAAGTCCAAAAGCTAAATGGAATTTTAGCCTCAATGGGGAGATTCATAGCAAGATCATCAGATAAATGCAAAGCATTCTTCGATACGCTAAAGAAAGGAAGTCGGTTCATATGGACTGCGGAACGCGAACAAGCCTTCCAGAAGATCAAGGAGTACTTAGCCTCCGTACCTATCTTACAAAAACCGTAGCCAGGCGAGGTGCTCACTTTCTACTTAGCAGTAACTAACTACGTTGTAAGCGCAGTACTGGTGTAGATCCAAGGATGAGAAGAAAAGCTCATCTACTACATCAACAAGGCACTTAATTCAGCGGAGCGCAATTACACCAAGGTGGAGCAGCTCATATATGCCTTAGTAATTGCACACAGAAGCTAAGGATCTATTTTGACGCGCACACCATCCGAATCTTAACAAAGGCCCAGATAGGTTAAATCCTTGACAGTACGGAGAAGATAGGAAGAGTAGCATTGATCAAGCAGTTCAAGATAATTTTCGAAACTAGGAAGGCTGGAAAATCGCAGGTACTAGCGGACTTTCTGACGGACTTATCCCTCAGCGACGAAGCATAGGTGGACGACATCCTAAGAATGGAAGAAGGCAAGGAGGACCCGGAGAACTTGCTGGAACCTCAGAACCTACGAAGGTGGGAAATATTCGTAGTTGGGTCATCAAATAGAGAAGGCACATGCATAGGAGTTGTAATAAAAACACTTACGGGGGATCGACTCATTTATGCCTTCATGTTAGAATTCGAACAATACACCAACAATGTCGCGGAGTACGAGGCGGTGATACATGGTCTACGTTTGAGAAGGGAGCTGGTCTTATCAGATGTTCGATTGACTAGTGACTCTCAGTTAGTCATTAGACAAATCGAACTCAAGTATCAAACTCTGGATCCGGTACTATCTGCATACCTAAAGCTAGTTCAGAAGAACGCATCCTAGATTAACAACGTTATATTTAGGCATGTTTTTCGGAAGGACAATAGGCACGCATACGCCTTGGCATACATATCTTCCATGATAAGGGACAGAAATGCTTCAGGTGTTCAAGTTGGGAGGATATAAGAATCTTCGATAGAAGGACCATCCTTAGGAGCAGGGGAGGCATCGGTTCTGGAAAAACCAAATGAAGAAGAGCCAAACGAAGAAGAAAAGGAATCAGACGAGGATCAGCCCATGACAGAAGGGGACGAAGGGAACGAGCCAGAAGAAAATTGGAGAATCTCGATCCACCAATACCTTAACGAAGGTACCTTGCCCGCAGACGTGAAGGAAGAAAGGAAGATCATATCTAAGGCGTCCACAAATGATCTCCATGAGGGGATAAAAGGTCGTTTCTCGGATCTTTAATGCGATGTCTCTCAAGGACCGAAGGTAAAAGAATATTTAACGACATACACAACGGAGAAGCTGGAAACCATAGCGGGAGAAGGTGACTAGAAATCAAAGCCAAGATGCAAGGGTATTACTGGCCATTCATGGACGAGGATTCAAAGAATATGGCTAAGCGATGTGAAAAATGCCAACGCTTCGCCAAGAAGATCAAAGCCCGGCAACGAAGCTTAATTCGGTTATCAGCCCTTAGCCATTTATCAAATGTGGCGTTGATATAGTTGGACCCTTAATAGAGGGGACATTGAAAAGAAAATACCTCATCATAGCTAGTGACTACTTCACTAAGTGGGTAGAAGCTAAACCTTTGGCGAGAATTAGAGACTGCGATATCTTTAGGTTTTTGTTCGAACAAATCATATGCAGGTTCGGGATACCAGCTGCCATAATTTCAGAAAATGGCAAGCAGTTACTAGGGAAAAATATTGACATGTTGTTCGACACCTTCAACATCCAGAAGAACAAGTCAACTCCGATCTATCCAAAAAGCAACGGGTAAGTGGAGGAAACAAACAAAACCATAGTAATGAACTTAAAAATGAAGTTGGGTGCACACAAAAAGATGTGGTACGAACAGCTACACAACATCCTATGGGCCTACCGAACAACGAGGAGATCATCTACGGGAGAAACTCAATTCTTACTAACCTACGGAGCCGAAGCAGTCATCCCAACGGAGGTCATGCTTCCAATAACGAAGACGGAGGCATGGGAGAAAAACCTGACAACGGACCTGATGCTAGAGAAGCTGGACGACCTTGAAGATAGAAGGGAGGTAGCTTTGCAAAGAATGGTGAACTATCAGCGAAGGTTAGCTCGAGAATACAACAAAAAGGTCATCCCTCGAAACTTTGTAGTTGAAGAATACGTACTACGAAAGATACCACCCTACGAGAAGAAGAAGGAATGTGGCAAGCTCGCTCCAACATGGGATGGACCCTACATCAAACACGATATCGCCGGGAAAGGATCCTACCATCTGAGAACTGTGAAAGGAAAAGTGATACAGCACCTTTGGAATGCGATGTACCTAAAAAAGTACTACCCGTGAAAAAACGGAGACAACTCAGGAGAAGAAGTAATGACAGTAACCTACCATGTTAACACACCCAATTTATACATCGGGTTAGAATAGACACCCACCGTCAGAAGTGATGATGAGGAGGGGCAAGGCATAACTGTGCATATGTCAATCTCGGATCCTCGGGGCAACGGACCCTTCCATGAGGCATAAGAGAAAACAAGATATCCACCACAGAGATACCCTGTCGAAGTAAAGCAGCCTTCACACTAAACGCGTAGGGTTACAGGAAAATTATTGCCCACGTAGGGACCCGCGCCACCTTGGTACCTTTTGGCCAAAGGATACCCTGGTAGGATGTTGAATGTTCCACCAAGGTTAACCATACCTTAGCACCTAGTGAATACTTGATTGTGCGACCGATTGGACACATTACGTCTAAACATAAAACTTATACAAATATAAGGTGAATTACCATTTTGCCAAAATACGCCTAACATTGCTACTTGCTTAAAGTTACATGGCAGATATCAAAGAAGTCCACAAAGAACCAAACATTGTTTCAAAGTACTAAAAAGGAGACATCTCAGCTAAGGAAGATACCTTAGCCAAGGATACAAACAACAAAAGAGAAGTTCAAACAGTTTAAAGAGATCAAGGGTAAGGAATACGATCGAAGACAACACCATCAACCTGACGCTCAGCTTCGGCGAAGGTGTTATTGATATGATCAACAACGGTGTGTTCTATCTCTGCCTTTATATGAGAAGCCTGAGTCACCAGATCCTGAGTTGGCTTATGACGTAGCTCCATCATCTGAGCACTTAGCTGGTCATTGGCCTGCTGGAGCGGCTCCGCCTTGAACTTCGAAGCAGCATCAAATTGACGTTCCCTTTCCAAGGAAGATAGTTGGTTCCCCAGATGAGTAACCTTAGCGCTCAAACCCACGATCTATTCCTGCAGACCTGCGAATATACAAAGGAAGAGTCAAGGAACCAGAAGGCTACAACAAAAAACATAGGAAGGCTTCGGAAACAAGAAGACCCTAAGCTACCTCCGGCGTAGTTAAGAGAATCTTCTAAACTATGCTTAGCTTCGGAGAGATCTTCCTCAACAATATTAAGGTCCTCAGCCAAAGTGTCACGTTCAGTCCGGAGATCGTCAACACCTATTCGGAGCGAAGCATTCTCAGAAGATAAAACTCGGTAAATATCCTCTAACTCTTCTAATCTCCTGACCATAGATGAATGGGACATGGAAGAAGAATCCTAAGAAGCCTCAGTAAGTCTATTCCTAAGGGTACACACTTCGGAGGACAACATGTCACGTTCAGCAGTTACTTTGTCCAAGGAAGCGCAGGCATCTTCAAAATCCGTATAATATTTTTTGCGGATGATCTCCTGAGCTGAGAGACGCTTTTCCAACAAAGCAATATCCTCCTTTTGATTTAATATGAGATTATCTTTCCACTTAAGGGTTTTCTCATTATCTTTACGGGAAAGGGACATCTTCTTCACAAGGTCTGAGTTATGAGCAGATTAAAGGAAGATTTGGGCCTCATTATGAACAGTCATGTTCATCAATCTATCAGATTTCTTATGATAATACCAAACATCCGAGGTAAACTTGGTCACTTTCTCCCGAAGGCGTTCGAGTTTACCAAAGCTACCAACTGGCAGGCGTAGGTACTTTCAGACGTAGCTACCAGAAAAAACAAAAATAAGACTAAGGAGAAGAATAGACGAACCTATAACTTTGGAGGATTCAGAAGCTAAAGCTGAGTCAGCCGCCTTACGCCTCTCTTCAACAATCTTTGCAGCATCGTTGACCTTCTTGAGAGCCAGCAAGCACGCCTTTAAATACCTTTGAGTTTTTTTTAGTTCGTTCTCCAACAAAGGTGCCTTAGCAGAAGAAGCAACATCACCAGAAGTAAATTGCTGAGCACTAACAAAGGCATAATCTTGACGCGCACACTCTAAAAGAGCACTCAAGTGAGTACACTTATCCCTATAAAACTTGAACAAGGTGCAACCAACATCGATTTTCTTGCAAAGCTGTAAGCAAGGAGGTGTAAGGACAAACGACGACCACAAATGAAGCGAAAAAGGCAAGGAAAAAAAGATGCTTACCGAGAACATGGAGAGACGAGGAAGGAAATCAGCATAATTGTCCATAAAAGCTTCCATCTCTTGAATACTACCCCTTTGGATGCCACCAAGGCTCTGGCAAGAACGAAGGCAGTCTGGATCGAAGAACAAGTCCTTAGCCATCTGGTACTGAGATGTCAAAGCATCCGGCTTAGAGGAAATATCCAAGGAGTTACTCAACTGATGCGGACTAACCTCGCCAGCAAAAGGACCCTTGGAATCCCGCAGTATAGCTTCAAGAATAGCATCGTCATAGCTTCGGAGGCTCAGATTCTCAGGTAACTTACCTTTTCCCTGGTCAATAGATGTCCCGCCAATCGCTTGAAAGCGAGCATGGGATACAAGCACTCTATCTTCACCACGGTGAAGATCCAGCATAGTGGAAGAGCAAGGAACAGAAGCAAATGATTGGCTAGAAGTACCACCTAGGTCCATGTCATCGGCAGAGGGAAGATTACCAAGGATGGTCCAATCTGGTGACGAAGGCGGTGGACCAACAACTTTGCTTACATGGGCAGTAGAAACAGACTGAGAGCTTCCCAGTGAAGTCGGCGTAGCATTGAAAGAGAAGCTTCCAAGAGAAATCACAACCTTCTTCTTTGGCTGAGAATCCGAGCTACTGACCCTTACCACCGGAGCAACACCCTTCGCAAATAAACCACTTGAATGATGTGAAGTGGTTGGAGAAGACGCACGACCCTTAGAAGATAACACCATAGCATTGGTGGTAACCGAAGCCACAGGAGCAGAAGGCGCATGAGCCTTCAACAAAGGAACAGGGATCGCAGCAACCTGAGTAATTTATTGGCTCACCATCAAAGAACCACCAGCGACATGAAGGTTATCACCTTCTACAGAACCAGCACGAACATGACTAGGACTTTCTTTGGCAAAGTCTTCATCGATATCATCTAAATGAGGACTCAGGGAAGTATCCTCCATATCCTCAGGTTGCTGTTCAACAGCTTTTGGGTCTTCATCAGACGCTTCCACATCAATCACAGCTTTCAACTTGCCTTTTTTCTTGGAAGACTGTAAAGGAACATATGCACAAGCTAAGGATCAGGTAAAAAAACCTAGGTACCTACGTAAACTAAGGTAGGGTTATGATCCTTACCTCCGCAGGTATGGACTTGGCAGCTTCAATCGAAGCTTCCTCTTCCTCGTGCGAGTAGCTACGGAGTTACTAGCGGAACCAGCCCAAGGCTGATATCCATCATACTTAGAGGGCAGGGACGAAGCAGGACGAGGAACTTTGGGATCTGTGGTAGTAAACCCACGGACCCAAGGACCAACCACACAAAGAGGAGTACGTGCCCAGTACTTATCATGATCCAGACGAATATGATCAGACAGAGACAGAAAGAGCTTAGCAGAGTAAGGGATAGCAGTCAGCCCCGTCTTATCAATCTCCTCCAACAAATGAAGGGTATTACCCTCTCTATTTTTTTAGTATTAACATAAATACGACATGGACCAATGCACCAAGGAAGAAGGTTGCTCTTTTGAATAGCATCAGCGTATGTGGAGTTGAAGTTGGCAGGAGTAAAATCCTCCTGCTTACACCTCCCAGGAGCAAAATGATCGTAAGATTTCAGAGTGGTTTTACCTTTGTTGTGGTACCAACACTCATGGAGGGTACGCCAGAAGTTACCTGTTAGAGAGCTGCTCGGTCGAACTCGCAAGCGTTGCTATCTCAAGCTTGTTTGTCAATTTTAGTTGTCAAAATTATAAGTCTTGATTTCTAGTCTACTTATAGCTATGTCTCGGATTAGGATAGAATGTGTAGTTGAGCTTTAGACTTCACGGCGTTCATCGATTGAAGACGAAGATCTACTAAAGGGAGCTTGGAGGAACTTCATTAACAAAAGGTATGTGGAGACTTGAACTCATCTATCACTCAAAAGTCTATTCTGTTTTATCTCCTATTGAGACTAAGTCGTATAGCTATATAGACTTTACATTATACACATTTGATATTTCGAACTGAGTTTAACTCGCTTATATCTTTCTCGAAATATGTGTTGGAAAACCTTTTGCTTTAACTATGTTCATCATTATTCTTGACGAAAGTCAAAAGATGATCATGTGAAAATCGCCTTGTAACATCTTACATGATTTGTGTGAGAGAGTCATTTGATGTAGACTCAGAATGTTTTGTACTGATCATTCGATCACTTGAAAATTGCTTATAAGCTAATAGATTGTGTGAGACATCTATTATCGTCTTCTAAGAATGTTTCAATGATTAAAATGGGAGTTTAGAACAATTAATCATTGTCTGGATATAGCACAGTATGCATACCCGTATGCAAACTGTTGTAAGAATGATTCAGGTCCGGGAACCAAGTATGCATACCCGTATGCCAACGGTTTTAACTGTCAAAGTCCGGGAACTAAGTTTGCGTACCCATTTTCAAACTGTTTCACCTGAATTCGGTCTGGAACGACAATATGCATACCCGTTTGCGAACTGTCGGAAAAGACCAAGTCCGGAACTTAAGTTTGCGTACCCGTTTGCAAACTTATGTGGTTAAGTTCTAAAATCGGTTAAGTATGATTTCATACTCATGAACAAATACATTTATATATTAAGGAATACAATCTTTGCAAACCGTGTCTAAAATGTTCATGAACTGATTCTTTTGAATCAATCCGATTTTCTTTAATTATGTCTTGTATACTTCTATGATAATATAAACAACTGAAAAACTCTATGAGTAACAGAATTAGATTCATTTGATTATCATTTGATCTATAAGTGTTAAGATGAACATGGTTAATACAAAAGTGTTCATATGGCTAACTTCGGTTAACTGTTATTGAGCCAACTCAATATACACGTTTAGGTACGGTTGCCCATATCTAAATGAAGGTATATTTCTGTGTGTTACAACCTAAGACCATCTAACGGTGCAAACTTAGTTTGAATCTTAAATCAGGTTTTTCATCTAACGGTGAATATTGATTACTTTGTCTCAAAGTTATCAAACCCTGATTTGAACACTATAAGGGAGAACTCTAGCAACTAGGGAACCTAATCTCCATACCTCCTGTGTGATATTAGTTGCGGCTAGAGTCGATTCTACTTTAACCTAGGTTTTTCCTTAGACTATTATAGGTTAACGACTTAAAGACTTCATTAGGATTCTGAAGCCCGACCCAACTATTTTCTCTGTAGTTGCGTGTTCTGATCTTACTTCTATCGTATTGAGTACTATCTTCTCTAAGATTTGCTCGAGATTTATCTCTGATAAGTAATATATAAAAAGTAATCACAAAGCTCTTCGTTTCATTCTTTGTGATTCCACAATAACTTGTTATACTACCATATAGTTAAGTTATTGTGAGGTGATTGATATTTCTAGGTTGTTCTTCGGGAATATAAGACTAGATTATCAATTGGTTCATGTTCACCTTGATTTATCAAAAGACGGAACAAAAACTTCATAGGTATTTTTGTGGGAGAAATATTTATCTATCAGAATAGATTTTTCTGTGGGAGACAGATTTATCTATCAGAATAGACTTTTCTGTGGGAGACAGATTTGTTTATCAAGTCTTCGACTTTAGGTCGTAGCAACTCTTAGTTGTGAGTGAGATCAACTAAGGGAATCAAGTGCGTATAGTCCTGCTGGGATTCAGAGACGTAAGGAACGCGACTGTCCTTGATCAGTGTGAGATTGGTTAGGGCTCAACTACATTCTAGTCCAAAGTTAACTTGTAGTAGGCTAAAGTCTGTAGCGGCTTAATACAGTGTGGTGTTCAAATCTGGACTAGGTACCGAAGGTTTTCTGCATTTGCGGTTTCCTCGTTAACAAAACTTCTAGTGTTTGTGTTATTCCTTTTTCGCATTATATTTATTTATATAATTGAAATATCGCAGGTTGTGCATAGTTCAATCAATTGGTAAATCCAACCTTTGGTTGTTGATTGAAATTGATTGACACTTGAACATTGGTATTTGGTACCGTTCAAGTTGTTTGTCATAAGAATTACCCTATCCTCCCCATTTACTTCCCTAATCGACCAGAACTCCTCCACATTATTCTTCTTCATTTTCATTCACAGAGAAATCAAAGCCACCGACATCTTCCTCCATTAAATGCATTCCCCGACCATCTCTGCTCTCAACCAACTCCATAAACACAATCAAACTCCTAATCTCTATCTCTCTCCATCTTATCTTCTTCGTTATCAAAAACAGTACCCTAGAAGCTAGGATTGAGAGAGATAAAATTAGGGTTATCTTCACCAATAGCTGGAAGAGTAGGCTTGCAGAGACGAATTGAAGAGGGAAAACGCGTTTTGGTGAGTGGGTTTTCATTTAATTATCGAATTGAAGGTGAATTGAGTGAAATTGTATATGAATAGAGCCTTCTTCTCTGTAACAAATCATCCAAGTTAGCTGGATCAATTGTTTGGTTTAATATCATTGTGTTGGCATCCTGTTTATCATGTTCTAAATACTTTTGCTAGGGTTTATACGAAGCCCTAACTTACTGCTTTGTTATTCATGCTCTTGGTAGTAACCTTGTTGTGTTTAAATGTTTTACAATAAAATTCAATCTTAGTGCTTCAACACATTACTTTCACAGTGTATGTCATGCATCCATTGTAGTTAGAACAATCCTGTGTTGTAGTGTTGCAGCTCATGCTTAATCACATATATTGATCTTTTGATTAGTTGTTCCTTAAAAGGACAGTTAATGCTTAGGAGAGATACCTTAGTTGCGATTGGATTATTCATATCAGAGTTACCTTAGATATACAAAAGACTTGAATCTCCCCTGTTATCATATAAAAGGATAAGGTTAAAATCATTAGTAGAATAACTAGTGTAAGTTAATGGTGGACTCAACTACCCTAGTACCCCTCATCTAATTGTTTACAATTTTTTCTTGTATCCTGCTTTACATTCTGCTTTAATATTTCAATCACTGCCTTGTCGTATCGACACCCAACAAACCCCTTTTGGTTACTCTAAATTTGAATCATTTTTAGTAAGAACGTAGCTTCAACTTTACACCTCCAAGTCCCTGAGGATACATTTGTGCTTGCCCTGTGTTGCATTGGGACACTGTGCACTTGCAATTGTTATTGTAGGTACTTTTTCTAGACCTACCAGTTTGCGCACCTGACATTATCGAAGGACCAGTCGAACCAGCTGGAGTGTTCAGGACAGCTCCATTGGAAGGCAGACATAAATTCACAGGTATCACTGACATTCGGGGTGTTCTCTTTAAAATCACCTTCCATATATTTGCCCTGGGGGGGCCTTCATGAGTTGGTGCATAATTTTCATTAGTCATCTGCTGGAGAATATACAAAGAATTAATTAAATTCAAAAGAAAAAAAAAACATAAAGAGAATTTGTTGGAGCGGGAGCGCGAACGAAAAAGAAAATATTTGCAAAAATAAACTTTACTGGAGCGGGAGCGAAAGGAGATGAAAAATCAAATCAACTTGCGAACAATCTTTGATGGAGTCAAATTGCATGAAGAAGCTTTCTTGGAGCTGGAAAGTGGAGGAAAAAAAGAAAAGTAAAAAATCATTTGCATGAAGAAGCATACTTGGAGCTAGAAAGGTACACATTTCTAATCATTCTCTCCCCATAAAAACCTGTAGTAAACTCCTATTAATTGAGGCATCAAAGTGTCCTTGCAGGTCCCCCTCCCCCCCCCCCCCCCCCCCCACACATACACACTCATACACGCTTTCAATCATCAATAATTCTTGGAGAAACAAAGCTTTAGGAGAAGTTATTCATCGTGTAGCTGGAAATTCCTCATCCATCAGGAACGCATCACGATAAATACCCATGAATTATCCGACGGTTCATATTTCTATCATCAAAAATCATAACTTCCATCGAGAACGTATCCCTAGAAAATTGTAGAATCATCCAGCGGTCGAAATCTCATCATCAAATGCAAATATCGAGTGAGTGTTGTGGGAATATATTTGCCACAACAGTATTGACGAGATCTACACAACGAGTACCAATTATACTATGTTTCGAAACTTTAATTTTCCAACATAATGGTAGTTCATATTCAACAATGAATACTAATTTAGAGCATAGTAGTTCATTCTAATTCTAGCAGTTGACTTTATAGAATGTACTCGTAGTAGTAGTTCATTTTGAAAGAATGAAGTTGTATTGATAGTTCATTATTGTAGTTCATACTGTAGAATGAACTCGTGATAGGTGTTCATATTGTAGAATGAACTCATAATGATAGTTCATATGGTAGAATGATATCATTTTGTAACATTAACTCGTAATGATAGTTAATATGGTAGTTCATATTATAGAATGAACTTATAATAGGTGTTCATGTTGGTAGTTCATGTTGTAAAATGAACTCGTAAATGGTAGTTTATTTTGTAAAATGAACACGTAATATGTTTTCATATTTTAAAATGAACTCTTCATATGATAGAATAAACTAGTAATAGTAGTTCATTGTATTGGTTCATTTTGTAAAATGAACTCGTATAGTAGTTCACTTTGTAGAATAAACTAGCTAGCATGGTAGTTTATTCAAGTAGTTCATTTTATAGAATAAACTCATACAGTAGTCCTTGGATATCATAAAAATTAAAAAAACTCGAATTGTAGCAACAATCGTACTCGCTGGAAAGGTCTCGTCATGAGCTTTCCGAACACACAAAATCTATTAGTTTTTGGCTTATGGTTCAAAAGATGTTTAAGTTTTAATTTTTTTTTGTTTATTTTTATGAAGAAAGGGAGAAAAGAGAAAGAAATGGTATTTCTGACACTTTTCCAAAATTGATAACGCCATTGATGATGTCATCCACGTGGGTAATATTAATCCTAGGACCAAATAATATTGTTTTTAGGTCAAACTAAAATTGTACTTTTAAAAAGGATAAATTTCAGTTTGGTCATTTTTTAGATGGTCCCCAGTCAGTTTGGTCCACCAATAAAAGGGGAGTTTAGTTTGGTCCTTATTTATTCAAAAGTATTAAAATATCTAAAGTACCCTTTCTCTCTCTTATTTTTTCTTTTCCTCACGTGATATAAAATGATAGTTGTTTTTTTTTCTTTCTTCTTTATTTTCTCTCTACTAATTTTCTCTCTTCTTAACATTAATAATTAAAAAAATTAAAAATTAAAAATTTCTCAAGATATAAGATTAGCCACATTACATAACCAATAGGAAGAACAACTCGCAAAACAATTAGAAAACCACAAGCAAACCAAGGACGTTGTTCATTAACTCTATTGAAATCATTTTCCGCTAGAAATCTGATAAGCACCTTATTTCTTAAGCCATTGAAGGTTGTAACTGTTGGAGATTGAGCAAGATCTGATGGAGGATGTAGGAACTAGAGTCTCACTACATACATAGCCAACCATGCACCATTTCTAGTTTTTATCGTTTTCAGCTAAAACAACTGCTTTGTCAACGAAAACTGGTTCAGTAAGGGTGGAAGCAACATTTGTAGGTAAGGTTAGTTTTTCCGCCATTTGATAAGAAAGATTTTGAATATCAGCAGAGTGGATTGAGTAGCATCTGAAGGATTAGAGAACTCCATATAAATAAAATAACTGAGAGAGATGAAGAGGTCTGGACTAGGGTACGTTTTGAAATGAGTGGCTAGGGGTTGCTTATACATGCATATATGGAGATGACAATGCCAATATATAGTAAAGCATGTGTTATGATAATGACGTAACACAAATATCTCCAGGTGGACTACAACCATGTTTTGTATAGAGACTGAACCTTTAAATGGGAAAGGTTAGATGGTTGAATTTGGTCTCTGCAGATAAAAGGGAATGAAGTAGATGAAGGTCTTAAATTTTTTTGCCATGACTAGGGTGAGAGACACTGTTGGTGTTCAGAGTTTTCACTTTATTTTCACATTTAATAAGATCACGACATATGAGAGCATCTTTGATCACATGGGTTTGGTGTAAAAGATGTAATAAGCCATCCTACTGATAATAAACTTTTGATAGTGTATCACGGCGTGAAGCATGTACATAATCGCTTCACTAGTTGTGGTTGTTGAGTAATAATTGTCTTTGTATTTTCCACAACTAGGTTGATACTACCCCCAAATACTTCCAAATGTGATAATTATAATATGGGTGGATTTAGTTGTGGTATGAAATAGATTTTTTGTAGGGAAAATTGAGTTTGTATATTGGTCTGGAAGGTGGTTACATGCTTAAATGAAATATTAGTGCAGTTGTGATCAAGCCAAACTGGGCTAGCCAAAGGTAATAAATGGGTTTTGAGATTTTTGGTAACAGACCATATGGCTTGAGAGTTGATCAAATGCATATCAGATATACTCCAGCTAAAAATAGTGCCTCTTAACAGGTGTTACCTTTTCTGGATCTGAACAAAATCAAATATTCTAATTAGTACCCAAATGAACTTATCTGAATTAGGTGGTTTACCAATGCACCTCTTAATGGAAATTAAGAACCGATTAAAAAAAAATGAAATGTCTAGAATTAGGCTTTACAAATAGGTTTTCAAAGAGTAATGATGGTTCTGGAGAAGGTGCGCATGGCTTTGAATAGGCGTGAATTTCCAAGAGGCGGGACATTTCACCAAACACCATAAACGGCTATTAATGGTATTGATTAGGGCTCTATAAAAGGAGTTTAGGAAAAGATTACCAATATATCACATTTTTAAACCAAAAACAGAAAAGATCATTATCAGAGAAGAGTGATTAGGAAATGGCAAACCCATATGGCAATGTTCCTGAACCAGCACCACCATCTGCTTCCTTTGATCTTGCGAAAGGAATAACTTTAACCCTAGATACTCAAGAGTTGGAGGAATTAAGGAATCACTTGCAGATTGAATTAGACAGGCGACAACGACAAGCTGTGTATGATAGAGGTCGAGAGAAGAATGTTGAAGAGTTTGATGTATGGAGAGAAAAATTTCTTGCCAAAATGGAGAGGAAGCAAGAGGAGATGTCTTAAAGGCGAAAAACATGGAAGAAAAGTCGTAGCACAACTGAAAGTGATTCAGAGGAAGCCGATAAAGGATAAGAGTATTTTGTTGAAGAGATAAGTTTGGAAAGTGAAGATTCTGATGAAGCAAGGGAGAGAAAAAAAGAAAATAAAAAAGGTTGGACGAAAAGATGTATAAGAAATATGAGTCTGAAAAAGAAAATCCGTCAATTTTTTCCAGGACAATGAGGGAGGGCGAAGAGACAGAAGATGACAGATAAGAGATCCTAGAGGATGAGACTGATGAGGGGAATGAAGATATTGAAGATGAATTTGAAGATTCAGATAGTAGTTATGGGTCTCATGCATCATCAGGAAGTGACTATAGTGCTCAATATGATGAAGGGGATTGTGAGAGCTACAATGATGCTGATTATTAGTAATCTCCTTTGGGGCATCAACCACCACCAAGATATTAGGCTTTGAAAAGAGCTTAAAAATGATTAACAAGTTTTTTTTTGTTTTTTTGAGCAGGTTTTGTTGGTGCTCGTTCTTGGTCCTCTTTAAGTTACTATGGTAACTTCTAATTTTCTTGTTATGTGAATTAAAATGGACGGATGTTGGTGATTTCGCAGCCAAATTTTGCTGTTGATAATGGGTGGTGTCTGGAGAATACTTTTTTGTTTTTTGAACTTGGGTATGATGGTGTTTGTGTTTTGCAGTACTAGTGTGAATTTTTATCTTTGGTGTATTATGATTATGATGGTGAACAAAGTGGGTTTTATTGTGGGTATGGTTTATTTTGGTTGTATCAAAATGTTCAAAAAGGAGACTAGGATACTTGTAGGTGTTAATCTCAGTTGTAATGAACTGGATTTCTTCTATGTGTCCTATTTCTTGCTTGTAAGTTGAAGTAACTGTAATCAAAGATGGGTTTTAGTAATGGTCATGTACAGGTTTAGGTAGAACTGATGAAAGAAGGTGATATTGTAAACAATCCAATGAAAAAATTCTGATTGCTTGAACTAAGATTGTAGAATTGATTAACATATGAAATCATTGAGAAAATCTGGAAAAATAATAATTAGAACATGCTTACTTCATGGCGACGGAGCAAACTGGTTATTAAGAAGCACATCTCTCTTTTCCTAAAAAAAAAAACAATGATTCACTGCCACGGTAATTAGAAATCAACTGATCCAAGAATTATCAAAAAAGAAAAAAGAAAAAACAGGGGCACTAGAAACTCTATTTTGGTAAAAACCTATAACAATTCCAAAATTGATGGTCAGATATTAGAGTTCCCTAACAACCTGTCATGCAAGGGAAAATGGAGCATCATACATCGCCTTCTCTCACTCTCCCTTCTCTAGAGTCCGTAATTTTGATGTGATTGCTCTTCTTTGGATTCCAAATATACAAAAAAAAACAAATTTTGAAAAAGAGATGAAAAAATACCTTCTACAGTAGAAGACATAAATTGTAATTATAACGATTGTGACACTTCACCAACTAATTTCTTCACTCATTTTTCAATTTTGTCTCGCTTTTCGGAGTGCGAATTTGTGCACACTCGTTAATATTTTAATCTCAACCATAGATTCTATTTAGGGAGTTATGTAACGAGGGTCGTGATTCTAAACATGGAGGATAATATCAGTTAAATAATCAACACATCAGAAGACTACGTGAAATATACACTCGTTGGAGGAATGTGAACAAATTTGGACTCTGCTTTTCGGGGGAAAGTCAAATTTCCGGCCAAACTATACGTGTACACGTGTTTCTTAGCCATATAAACCCCAAGCTTTGATAAGCAATTTTCTTGCGTTGAGAGTTCACTCACTTCATTGGACAGGGATGCGGCTCTTTCCCGTTGAGTATGTTGCATGCATCACGAGCAAGAAAATATTGAAATTAGCAGAAAGTATGAACATATAATGATCATGACAATAAGAATTCATTTTGGACCCCCTAACCCTGGTAAATGGCAAGTGAGTTCTTGTTTTGTGCTTTTAATTGTTTGATGTCCTCATTCATAGATTTGGCGTCAATATTCATGACTAAATATATATAGGTGTCATGTGATTTTTACATGATACGACACTGTTCATAAAAATAAATATTTATTAACACAAAATTGATCCAGTAACCTTCAAAAAAAAAAATGTGGGGTAAAAAACGAGTTACATTTGATACTGTTTAAATATCTGTAAATTAGAAAGATACTTTTGTATTATCCAATTTGGATATTCTGCCCAAAAAAATGTAAATAAACTAAATATCTTTTCCTAAAATACCATTAAAATGATATTTATAATTTTATATTGTTATTGTGTATATTAACTAGATTACATATACTGATAAATTCCAGAGAAAATGGGTCAAATGGACATAAATTTTTAATGTTGGTTTTAATGGACGAGTAAAAACTAAGTTTGGTTCATATGGACATAGAAAAGCCTATACAATTATACCCTTATCTTTATTGTTATCTTCTCTTTTATTATTTTCTCTTTCCTATTTAAAAATAAATCACAAAAAAAGTCGTAACTTCCAAAGTATATTATCGATTTTAATAAAATTTATCATTTTGGAAAGGGTTTTAGATGATTTATAAAACAAGATCCATTGTTGGTAGTGAAATCAAAAAAAATATCGTAAAGATATTAGCTAGGATGAAACTGGTTGCATTCAGACTTAATCTAAGATAGAATTTTTTTTCTCCGAAAAATAGCTAGGATGAAACTAAATGCATCATGACGTAAACTAGAAAAGAAAATATTCATGAAATTACTAAGAAGAAACTGGTTGTGTTAGAGCATTGCTTGGTCGAACTCGCAAGCGTTGCTATCTCAAGCTTGTTTGTCAAGTTTAGTTGCCAAAACTATAAGTCTTGATTTCTAGTCTACTTATATCTAAGTCTCGGATTAGGATAGTAAGTGTAGTTGAGCTTTAGACTCCACGGCGTTCATCGAATGAAGACGAAGAACTACTCAAGGGAACTTGTGGAACTTCATCAACAAAAGGTATGTGGAGACTTGAACTTATCTATCACTCAAAAGTCTATCTATTCTATCTCCTATTTTGAGACAAAAGTCGTATTGCTATATAGACTTCAATTATACACATTTGCTATTTCGAGCCGAGTTTATCTCGCTTATCTATTTCTTGAAATATGTGTTGGTAAGCTTTCGCTTTAGCCAAGTTCATCTTTACTCATGACGAAAGTCATATTGATTATTTCAATAACTTGGAAATCGCTTTGATAAAAATAGTTTGTGGATAACAACTATTTTAACATCCTCTAAGAAAGTTTCAATGATTGAAATGAGAGTTTAGAACATGTAACCATGTTTGGATATAAACATAGTGTGTTCTCACATTTGTATAAAAGTTCAAAACCGGTGTTGATGGTGGATTTTCGACAAAGGTCAAAATCGTAAAATTATGATACCGCATGTTTCTGACCCGGCTTCAGGAACGCATGTGACGATTCATATTTTACGATCCGTGAACCGTTTCACGATCTCTGATCGAGTTCCTCTCGGAGCCATGATGAATATGTTTCTCGAAAGGCTTCCCACTAGCTGAGCGTTCGATGCTACGCATTTCATCGTGACCTCTAAATAGAAGAATGATTGGGCGGTCCTCCTACATAATTGTTTGTTGAGAGGGCATAACGCCTTCAGGACGTTGGCGACACTCGTTGTTCCCTGACTATGTAGAGAGACCGTGTATAGATTCAGACGGCTCTACTACATAATTGTTTGTTGAGGGGGCTAAACGCCTTCAGGCACCAACGCTGCACGTTGTTTCCTGACTATACACCTTTCAGAACGAGTATGATGCTGCAACTATCTCATATCTCGATTCTACAATAGATTAATTCTACAGTGACATTCGCCACTGAATTCCTAGAAAATAATCTATTTTATCTTATTACTCCGTTCCATGGCTATCCTCGGCTGATTCCATGGATTAGTAATAGATAACCATCTTATCTCATTACTCCGTTCCTTGAATTCCCCGGCTGATTTCATGGATTAGTAATAGATACACAATTCATTTATTACTCCGTTTCATGAGTTATTCTCCGCTGAATTTCATGAATTAGTAATAAATATCCAACAATCGGGCATCTGGACTATCACCGAGTAAGCCCCAATAAAATGGTGCATGTGTACTCAACAATGATGCACGAACGAGCACCCAAATGCACGAACGAGCATTCGAAAATATGGACAAACGAGGAATCCTACACAAAACAGGAGAGAGAAAATAATAATGAAAAATAGAAAAGAGGCGCCTAGGGACTGGGCCCACCGGCCGGCCGGTCATGCCGCCATGACCGGTCCCCCACGCCCTCTTCCTTTATTTTTCTTATTTTATTTATTTTCATGAACTCATGAAAACTCCTTCATTCAAGCAACTTTCCTTGTTTGAGCAAAACTCACGGTTTCTCCATATTTTCACGGTTTCATGAAAAATAATAAAAATAGGGAAAGGTGTCGCATGACCGGGCTCCCTAGTCGGCCGGCCATGCCCTAGCCGTGGCCGGTACCACACCTTGCAATCCCTTGTTTTCATAATTATTATTTCCCTCATCTCATGAAACTCCTCCGTTTGAGCAAAAATCATGGTTTCTTCATATTTTCTCAAATATTGCTCAAACCATGAAAAAAGCCAAAAAGTCAATTGGTCTCATAACCGACTAGGCTTTTCACGAAAATATTAAAATAGTATTGTTATTTTAATATTCTCAAAATATTGATCAAACGAGCAAAGTCCTACTTGCTCATTCGAGCAAAATCAAAGATTTCAGTCAAAGATCAAACTCTTCTGAAAATCCAAAATATTGCTCAAACGCGCATCAGAAAATACCGAAAATCTCAGGATTGAGGTATGGGAATTATGCTTCCTTGACCGACCAAGGCCGGCCCTAAGGATCTCAAGGATCCGGTCCCACACATCTTCATGATTTTGACCTAATTTGCTCAATTGCTCATATTGGGTCCAAACTCTTTCCAACCAACTTGGAATTTGCTCAAATGACCATCAGCTGGTCCACGACCACCAAGGGACGGTTTCATTCCCTCTTGGTCGGTCCCTCACTTCTCCATAAATTAGGTTTTATTACCTAATGCTCGGACGAGCACTATTTTAATAAATGATGAAACTGGCATTTGATCATTCTTTCACCAACCGGTCAACTAAGGACTCTGGTGCATGCTCACTCAAACAATTGGGCACCACATCGTCGTCCATCATCCCATGTGGTTAGTCCCTCCTTCACTCAGTAACCTATTGTCAGTAATTCATCAATTGACGAACAATTGATCAAAAATTAGGGTTTCGAACAAACACTCCACGAATTATAATTCTGAGCAAGTTCAAACACTAATAATTTTATGTTGATCCAGCAATCAATATCTTAATTAATTATATAATATTTGGTCCAGCTACCAATATTTTAATTAATATTTTATTGGGCCACGTTACCAGTAATTCATCGAATTGAGCAATACTTGCTCAGTTGCTCGAATATTAATTAATCTATCAGTATTCAGTAATTTATCAATATTTAATAATTCATCGAATTGAGCAATACCTGCTCTTGCTCGAATATTGACCAACTATCAATATTCAGTAATTCGTCGAATCGAGCAATACTTGCTCAGTTGCTCGAATTTACAATATTTTCTCAGACGAGCAATATCAACATAAGAACTGTAGTCTCAATCATAAATTACTGAGCATTCGTTACTCATGCTCAATTTAACAAAACTTAGACTCACTTTCTAATAAGTCAACGACTGACTAATCAAATACACGTCTGCTTTGCAGACTCCACGTTCGTGAGACATCAATCACGTCACATGGGGCAATATCAATTAGGGTTTTGGTCTGGCGGCTTATGGCACGTGTATTCATCCACGGTGAGAAATGTGAGTAAGTCGTGCAAACGGTTGAAGGAGTTAGCAAAGTAGTGGGTGCATGATCAGTCAAGTCTCCACACGACATGGAACTGACTTTACCACGATCTCTCACTTTCCCACTCTTTCACTCAAGAAACCGTCACACTTACTGGGATCAATGTGTTCATTATTCTGACAATATAAATAAGTCTCGGAATTCACAATTGAGATATACGCAAAAAGACACAGAAAATCCACGAGATATTGAACAGACAATCCATCGTCTAACCAAGAATCATCGTGTGAGCAACACTCTCTCAATCATTTGAAACTTATTTACACAAACTTGCAATAGCCCACAACACATCCACAATCCTTGATCACCATTGATCCCACATAATTCTCAGCTTCCCTCCTACATATCAACACATCTCCCTCTTTGTGACCGAATTGACTTTAGAACGGTCATTGACTTGGTTTAGGCCGGAGTCCTACAGATTGATCTCTCGAACTCAAAGCACTCCCGTGCAGTTCATCTATGTGAGGTTAGGCAGTTTGCTCGGTTGAGGAGTCTCGTCCGATCGGCCGTCTCTTCACTTTCCCAAAAAACCAGCAAATCGTTTTTCCCCATCTACAGATTGGCAACCACAATGGGAGTTTAATCTCTCGGTTGTAATCTCACATTTTCAAAAAATGGTTGGTCTTAAGTCTAACTCAACAACTCCAAATTCTAGTCAAAATCCTTCAAACAGAAATGTTTCTCCTTCCAACACTTCATCCAATGGCACAGTCGATGGAGAGATCCCGACCTTGATCAAGTTGGCAAGGGTACAAGAGATTCATACAAGGAACATGGACCTGATTAAAGAGATGCTAAACAGCATACTTAATTTCCTTATCAAGTTGACATCGGATTTGGGTAGCTCCCCGGCTCAAGGAATTCCGGTTAATTCCCTAACTGATGATCATCCCCAAGCCAACAGTTTCACTACTTATGAGAAGCCGGTGGATCAGGAAGTTACACATTTAATTGAGAATCTATGTGAACTCCTGCACTTCTCCAGATATCAGCGTACGAACATGTTTGCCGCACTCAACCAAATATCATCTGATGTGCGAATAATTCCATCATCTCTAGTAGATGAAGAAGTTTCTATGGTATCTGAACATTCAATTAACAACATCACCTTCACTGAGGAAGACCGGATGACGGAAGAAGGACACAACCGAGCCCTGTTCGTAACTGCTTCTATCAAGGATTCCGAATTCAGGAGAGTTCTCATCGATACAGGCGTTTCTACAAATCTCATCACTATGAAGACTCTCAAGGAGGCTAAAGTTCCGCAAAGCAAGGTTATTCATCATCCCATATTAATGACGGGTTTTGAAGGAAGCCAGAGTCACACATACGGATATGTCTATGTGGATCTGAAAGTAGGGTCGATTCCATCCACTGTCAAATTTCATGTGATCGAGAAAGACCCTGATTATCACATGATACTCGGACGACCATGGCTCCATGACAATAAAGTTGTTCCTTCGACATACTATCAATGTATGAAAGCTCAGATCAACAACAAAATCGTCTGCATTGCAGCTTCAGTGTCTCCTTATGCTCCGGTTTATGATGCTGAGTTTCTGGAACCGCCAAAAAGCATCCCCTAACCTCCAAGCAAGATTTATGGTACTCCACTCCCAGGTTGGAAATCTATTGAGGAAACTGACAAACTATCATCGTCAGGTGTTAAATCGATCAAACCATCTGCCACGCCGCTTAAGCGTCGTTAGGGTTAAGGTACGGCTCATATAAAATCCAACTTTATTACTAATTATGATGCAGAAGGGAGAGTCATTTATCTCCAACGTAAAGATTAGCAATTAGCAGGGGAGGTCGATGAAAAGTCTCCCCGCCCTGAAGAATCATGTCAGAGCAAGCAATTGCCTGATGAAGAAATTCAAAATGCACCACGGTAGCTGCAAGATGGCACGGATTTTACCACTGACGATCTCGAAACTATCAACATCGGAACAGATGAAAACCCGAGGCCAATTTTAATCAGTTCTGCTCTCTCATCATAGGAACGAGAAGGATTGATAGGTCTGCGGAAAGAGTATCAAGATATCTTCGCCTGGACGTACAACGAGATGCCTGGCTTAGACGATAAATTAGTCACTCATCATCTGCACATTACTCCCGGCTCCAAACTTGTCAAGCAACCGCCCAGGCAGTTTAGACATGATGTCGAGGAACAAATTAAAGTCGAGATCCAGAAGCTACTAACAGCAGGGTTCATCCGACCTATTTAACATCCAACATAGCTGGCGAACATTGTTCCAGTCAAGAAGAAAAATGGCCAAATCCGATGCTGTGTGGATTTCAGGAACCTGAACAAATATTTCCCGAAGGATGACTTTTCCGTGCCCAACATTGATATGCTCGTCAATACAACCAGTGGTCACGACATGTTCTCATTCATGGATGGTTACAGCGGATACAACCAAATCAATATGTACGAACATGGTGCAAGCAAGATCGCGTTCCGAACTCCCATTGGAAACTTTCATTACACGGTGATGCATTTCGGCCTGAAGAATGCGGGAGCCACTTATCAACGAGCCATGACTGCGATATTCCACGACATGGTGCACAAGCAAGTGGAATACTATGTCGATGATGTGGTGGTGAAATCGAAAACTCGAGCATCCCACCTGGAAATTCTGAGACAAGTTTTCGAAAGATGCAGAGAATATAAGTTAAAGATGAATCCTCTGAAATGTGCTTTTGATGTCTCTTCTAGAAAGTTTCTAGGATTCCTGGTCACTGCCGAAGGAATCAAGGTCGATCCAGACAATAAAAAAGCCATCACTACCATGCCTCCTCCACGCACTGTGAAAGAGCTTCAGAGTTTTATGGGAAAGGTAAATTATATTCGACGTTTTATTCCCGGATTGGCTCAACTCATTGCTTCGTTCACTCCTCTACTGAAGAAAGGAGCAAGTTTTACATGGACGACCATTCAACAAGAGGCATTCCAGAAAATACAGCAGATATTGTTATCACCTGCTGTGATGAAAGCTCCAGTGCAAGGACAGCCATTAATACTTTACACGGCCTCCAGTGATGTTGTTATATGAGTGCTTCTCGCTCAAGAAGACGAGGAAGGCATTGAACGTCCGATCTATTACTTCAGTCATACAGTGAGAGATGCCCAACTCCGATACCCAAAAGCCGAAAGAACATGTTTAGCATTGGTTCACGCAATTCATAAGTTCAGGCATTATCTACTATCAAACAGAGTTGTGCTGGTGGCCAAAGATGATCCCATAAAATTCTTACTGTCGAAACCTGCACTGAATGGAAGACCGGCAAAATGGCTACTTCAGATGTCAGAATTTGACATAGCATGTGTCCCGCCAAGAACAATCAAAGGACAAGCAGTTGCAGACTTACTTGCTTTTTTCCCTGGAGAAGACATCACAATGCTGCACGAAGAAGTGCCCGGTGAGTTTCCAGAGATCTCAATCATCCAGGAAGAAACATGGATCCTATATTTTGATGGATCCGCCACTCCGAGCAATGATACTGGTGGAGAAGGCGTTGTACTAGTATCTCCATCTGGTGAAGTCTTCTCACATTCATTCAATCTGGATTTCCACTGCACTAACAATTCGGCAGAATATGAAGCTTTTCTTCTAGGGTTGTCCTTGGCCAAGCAAGCAGGAGCAATGCACCTGGAGATAAGAGGAGACTCAAAGTTGCTGGTCAATCTAATGAATGGCGTGTACTCTCTCAAAGAAATAACACTCGCTCCATTCAGGACCGAAGCACAAAGGCTATTAACTTATTTCTATGATGCAACAATTGTTTATACGGGTCGTACCAACAACAGACATGCTAACTATCTAGCGACTCTTGCGTCCAAATTGCAGTTTGAGGGGTCATAAAAATCCATCATTGTGCAAAGATGTTCTGTATCATCTAGCTGGCTTACTCAAGTTGAAGATACTCAAGCGAGCGACTGGCGGGCACCCATCATTTATGAGTTGAGCAGTTCTCTTACAGAAGGGAAAATCAGTCTCAAGGAGTTGAAGAACTTTTTCCTGCTACATGGAGCATTGTATTATCGCAATCCTGACGGATCCTTATCACGATGCCTTGGAGACGAGGAAGCGAGCGAGCAACTCAAATGCGTACATGAGGAAATATGCGGACAAACCCTAGTGGTCACACTTTACAGAAGACTTCAAAGACTCGGGTACTATTGGCCTTCCATGGAGGCTCAGTCGAGAATGTTGCAAGGGTCCTGTCCCAATTGGCAGACACCACCTCATCATCTGGAAGTTCTAACAATCCACCACACTGGGGACTGGAGAGAACCTTACATAAAATATTTTCGTGACAATGATCTACCATCAGAAAAGAAAGCGGCGATCAAACTCACCCAGAAGGCCAAATGGTTTGTCTACCTGGAAGGAATTTTGTATTGCAAAAGCTTTGGTGGGAACCTTCTGAGATGCTTGGCCGGGCATGAAATTTCCACAATCTTGAAAGAGATGCACGAAGGTGAACACCAAGGAAAGAAGAAATTATTTCTCCAAATTCACGAGAAATATTATTGGCCGACCATGGAAGACGATGCAGCTGTATATGTTCAGAGATGTCATCAATGCCAAGTTCATGGTAACCTCATTCACACTCTTTGTATTCCATTACATTCCGTGAGCAGTCCATGGCCTCTCTACAGTTGGGGACTGGATATCATCGGAAAAATCAATCCAGCGTCTTCGAAGCAACATGAATATATCATCACAGCAACCGAGTATTTCACCTATTGGGTTGAAGCTATTCCTTTTTGAAGCACCACTGGAATCACGATTGCATCCTTCATCAAGGAATACATCATATGTAGATTCGGCGTTCCTAAACATATCATCACGGATAATGGAACTCCTTTCACCAACAAACATGTTGCAGAATTGCTCGAGGAATATGGAATCAAACAGATTTTCTCCACACCATACTATCCCCAAGGAAACGGACAAGCGGAGAGCACCAACAAAACCTTGATCCGGATTCTCAGTTGAACAGTTCATGACAATCCACGAACGTGGCATGAAGAATTACCCATGGCTTTATGGGCCTACCGTACCGCACCAAGAAGCTCAATTATGACTTCACCGTATTCTTTCGTCTATGGAACTGATGTTGTTCTCCCAGCTGAGATCAAGATTCCCTCTGTAAGAATCGCAGCGGCCAGTGGAGTACAGTGGGATGAAGCTGAAGCGTCTAATTCAAGAATTGCTGAATTGGACATGCTCGATTCAAGAAGGGTCAAAGTAGAAAAATATGTGGAAACTTACAAACAAAGGATTTCCAAGGCATACAACAAAATGGTAAGACCTCGAACATTTCAAGTAGGAGATTTGGTTTTGAAAACAGAAAAGCATATTCAACAAGACATGTCCGCTCCCAAGTTCTCTCCAAAATAGGAAGGGCCTTATGTAATCATTAAGGCAGTATCCAGCGGATATTACAAAATCTTAGCTGTTAATGGAGGAGTGGAAGGAAACATCATCAATGGCAAGTGGCTCAAGGCATATTATGCTTGAACGATCAGTAAACAATTACGTGTTAAATTTCAAAATGTAATTTCTATTCCTTCAAAGAGTATGCAATATGCTCATTCGTTCAAAATTTTCATGAATCTCATAAAATTCTTCCAATCATCTACTTTATTCAAAAACAAGTCTCGATCCTATATATATAAAAAATCTCCCTCAAACACTCACTCAGAGCAAACCATCCAACAACAAATAGTTCTTACTGAAGGCCAAGTCAAGCCTCTTTTGAAAGTTTTCATTCTTCACTCTCAAATCCTGGACAGCTTTCTCAACCCTTGCCGACTCCAGAGCAAGTGCCTTTTCCTCTTCTATGATGGCAATTGTAGCAGAAATCATATTTGCAGCAGCAGTTGCTCTATCAATCTTGATAATCTCGAGTCGACGACGAAGACAACTTATATTAAACCGCAAGACCTCACAGTTCGAGATCATATCATCCCATCTGTGAAACTCTTCATTTTTGACATCTCGCAGGTTTATCTTGTTCATCTCATCAACGATGGGAAGTAATCCAGCAACTGTGGTCAATAAAGTCGGCAGAAAGCCCCTTCATACTTCAGTAGTGGCAATGTGTCTATATCTCTTCCATATCTTGGTGTAAAGGGATGCATAACACTTGGGGACAATGAAACCACCGACTAGTTGATTGTCTGGGCAAGCGTTAACCATGGGAGTATCGAATGGGAGTCCAGCCGCTGGGTACTCATGAACAGAAACCCTAGAATCAACATCTACAGAGTTGTTTGAGTTTTTTTCAACACGGTTTTCGCCATCACCATCAGCTGCAACCACAGACTCTCCATTCTTTCTCTTCCTAGCCTCGACAACAACATGAACATCAACCTACGATGATGAAATATTCAGTTTCAGTAAAATTGGATAAGTGCTTGATTGGAAGAAATTTTCAGTTAGGAACTCACGGATGTTCCAGCTTCAACACGAGCATATCTATAACGAGCGGGAGCCTTAACAGTCTTCTTAGGCCTTAAACTGTAACATGAAGAAGAAAGTCGATTCCCCCTATTGCCCTGCAATAAATCACTTTCTTTGGTTAAACGTTCTGACTACATGAAAATAAGAGGAAAGCGTACGAATTACCGAGATGGATGTCCCAACCCCATGCTTTTCCAGGGATTCATTTCGAGAAGAAGCACTGCTACCAGACATGATGATGAGAGGTATGATCGTGATCAAAAAATTTCTTCTGATAATATACAAGAGCTAAAGGAGATGTGCTGTATAAATAGAAAAACCTAAGTTTTGAAAGTCAAAACACAAGACGGTGGATACTTATCTTCTACAAATGGTCAAATCAGTTCCGATTTCTACCGAGGCTCTAGATCTCAAACTAGATTACGTTGGTGATGTGGAAGAAGAGCGATAATATTGGGGACTGGGGACTGACGGTTCAACCAAGCGCAGTCAATATTTTGACGGGAATTGATGATATGTGCAAATCATGATTCCTTAGTTTGTTGGTGCAGTCATACTTCAGAAGTCTGTGGTTGGTTTTCACATGCGTGGGCATGGGTCCATTGAAAGTATGAGAAGGATTGGGCAAGAAGAGGTAATAAAGGATTATTATTCGAAAAGTAATTTCTAATCCAACGTCTCTACAGTCAAATTACTCAAATAATCATAATAATATCTACTTCGACGAGAAATAAAACATCCAATTCAGAAAGATCGCGAGTAAGACTAATCATCAGAGTCATCAGATTCGTCATCAGACTCACGATCGTCATCCTCCGTGGAATTTTCTTCAAGCTCTCTTTCAGAATCTTCATCAGAACCCGCACCATGGACTTCTTCCAATTGGTCTTCAGGGTCACCATACATTGCATCTAAGTGATCATCTTCTTCACATTCAGCTCGAAAGTCAGCATTGGCCAATCGCTCAGCCCTCATAACTGGAGGATATGGATTAATTTTGCGTTCAGAAGACTTCCAGACAGATTCGACTTCCTCAACATCTGAGTCAGAAGCTACACCATCAGGGAGTGGTTGAATCTCATCTTCAGCTGCTAGTCTCGCTTGTTGGACTCGCTGTCTTTTCCGCTGATAAACTGCAAGCTTTTCATCTTCAGCTTTTCTTTTCCGCTCCTCATGTCTCCGTATCTATTCCGCGTCCACATAAGTCAGGAAATCGTTCATGCCTTCGCGAATGGCTTTCAGATGAGCAAGGGACATACCACGTATCAGATTTCTAGCATCTATGAAAGGTTGATCAATATCCACACGAGCATCTGCTGAATTCTTCATCTGTGGTCTGATGTTTCTCGAACAATTCCCGAAAGAGTCAGAAATATGGTCATCACCTGAAGCTGCCATTATCTGCTGCCAAAAATGCGGAGTCAAACCAGTTTGGCAACAATACACGTTAAAATGGTAATCCTCAACTCTTACCTATTTACGGTTTCACGAACTTAGTGATAATAACGTAAAATCTCGAAAATCTTGCTCGCTCCTTCAAACCTGTAAAGACGAGCAACACCCATTATTTAAAATTTGACACCTTACTTTTCACGAAATTATGAATAATTCACATAAACCTTCATGTGAACATTCACTGATTTTCTACCGTGTGTACATACACTATGAAATCACGAATTCATGGAAACATTGTTTACTTTCAACAATTACTCAAAAAACAAAATTTGATTTCTTTAACAAAATTCTTTTTTTTAAACTCACACATAAAAAAAAATAAAAAATTACTTGAGTTATTTTTAAAAAATAAATAAAATTGTTTTGCTCAAACGAGCGTTTGTCTATGAAACGAGGGTCTTTCCTATTTTTGTAAAGGTCCACATATTCCAAATAAAATTTTGAAAGTTCACAAAAAAAAATTATCATGAAGTGCAGGTCTATTTCAAAAATATCTTAGGATTATTGTTTATTACTTTAACTACGAACGAACGTATGTTTCCTAAAGGTATTTGTGTGAAAGTCCATGCTTTGAAAATAAATTTTGATTTTCATGAAACCTTATAAACAAAATTTTATCTACTGCAACTAGACCATGTTTATTCAATAATATATGTATCTCTTTCATATTAGGGATTATTGCTCGTTTCTTAAACTAACGAACGAATGGGCATATGTTTTCTAAAACAAATTTTCATAAAACTTACGCATACATGCATACATGAAATTTTATTTTTGAGCAACTCATGAACAACTGAACTTTTTTAGAAAAATCAGACTTACCTGGTCGGCGTCGGCCGGAACTTGGCCGGGCGGTGGTCGGTGACGGTTGGCGGTGGCTGGATTCCGGTGAAGAAAATTTCCCCCCTCTGCTCGAGCATGAGTAAATCAAAGGGAGGGTGGTCGGTTAGCTTAAAAAAAAGGGTTTCTTCCCTTTTATATCAATTTTATTTCCAAAACCTAATTAAACAAGGATTTCCTTTTTTGGGCTCGGGCCTGCAAACATTAAACTGACCAAAACCGGAACGATCGTACAAATCAGCAGTGCTTCATCTCTCCGTACTCACGGGATGGCGCCCTATCATACCATCAGGGTCCTTACATAAGCGTTTGCTCGTACATGACACTATTGGAGCAAATCAAGGATTCTGAAAATACCTTTGTACGACCGAGTTCAACCGCTTATCTCGTCGACTAGAAAATCACCATTTAATGCTTACTGCGGAACATGACTGTCCATCACTAAGTAGGGGACTTAATGTAGATGGTGGATTTTCGACAAAGGTCAAAATCATAAAATCATGATACTGCATGTTTTTGACCCGGCTTCAGGAACGCATGTGACGATTCATATTTTACGATCCGTGAACCATTTCACGATCTCTGATCGAGTTCCTCTCAGAGCCATGATGAATATGTTTCTCGAAAGGCCTCCCACTAGCTGAGCGTTCGATGCTACGCATTTCATCGTGACCTCTACATAGAAGAATGATTGGGCGGTCCTCCTACATAATTGTTTGTTGAGAGGGCATAACGCCTTCAGGACGTTGGCGACACTCGATGTTCCCTGGATATGTAGAGAGACCGTGTATAGATTCAGGCTGCTCTCCTACATAATTGTTTGTTGAGAGGGCTAAACGCCTTCAGGACACCAACGCTGCACGTTGTTTCCTGACTATACACCTTTCAGAACGAGTATGATGCTTCAACTATCTCATATCTCGATTCTACAATAGATTAATTCTACCGTGACATTCGCCACTGAATTCCTAGAAAATAATCTATTTTATCTTATTACTCCGTTCCATGGCTATCCCCGGCTGATTCCATGGATTAGTAATAGATAACCTATATGCACCTTCAACCAACTACACCAGCCTATACGTGTGAAAAAGCGGGGGTCTAACAACCTCACCCAATATTTCGCTTAGCAATCTGTATGGACTAACTCTAATATACTTTTAAGAGAATCAACTAGACATTCAGACTCAATCTTAATAAAAAGTATATCAAAGAGTTATATCTCAATTCAATCCCAACTCAAACAAATAGAAATCTGCGAGTCTGATTGAATACAAGAGAAATAAACTTGAACGGTACCAAAGACCAATGTTCAAGGATCAATCAACAACGAAAGGTTGGATTTACCAACTAATCGATACAAACACACAACCTGTGATATTTCTATTATATAATAAAATATAATGCGGAAAAGAAATAACACAGACACCAGAAGTTTTGTTAACGAGGAAACCACAAATGCAGAAAAGGGACCTAGTCAAGATTGAACACCACACTGTATTAAGCCGCTACAGACACTAACCTACTACAAACTAACTTCGGTCTGGACTGTAGTTGAACCCCAATCAATCTCACACTGATCCAAGGTATAATTGCGCTCTTTACGTCTCTGATCCCAGCAGGATACTACGCACTTGATTCCCTTAGCTGATCTCACCCACAACTAAGAGTTGCTACGACCAAAAGTCGAAGACTTTAATAAAAAAATATGTATCACACAAAAAAGTCTACAAGAATAGATAAATATGTCTCCCACAGAAATACCTACGAGTTTTGTTCCGTCTTTTGATAAATCAAGGAGAATAGGAACCAATCGATAACTCGGACTTATATTCCCGAAGAACAGCCTAGAATTATCAATCACCTCACAATAATCTTAATTGACTAGCGAAACAAGATATTGCGGAATCACAAACGATGAGACGAAGATGTTTGTGACTACTTTTTTATCTTCCCTATTGGAGAAATTAATCTTAAGCCAATCTTAAGATTGCACTCAATCACAATAGAAACAGCAAGATCATATCACGCAACTACAGAGAAAATAGTTGGGTCTGGCTTCACAATCCCAATGAAGTCTTTAAGTCGTTAACCTACAGGGTCTCGGTAGAAACCTAAGGTTAAAGGAGAATCGAATCTAGCTTATACAACTAGTATCACACAGGAGGTATGGGGATTATGTTTCCCAGTTTCTAAAGTTCTCCTTTATATAGTCTCCAAATCAGGGTTTGCAACCTAAGTTACCTTGGTAACAAAGCATTCAATATTCACCGTTAGATGAAAACCTGATTAGATTCAAGCTAATATCTTTCAACCGTTAGATCGAACTTAGCTTTTCATACACAATTGAAATATACGTCATTTAGGTTTGAGTAACCATACCTAAACGTGTACACCTAGTTGGTTCAACAGTAGTTAAACAATGGTTAGCCATATGAGCACTTTCATATCAACCTTATTCATCTTCACCATAACTAGTTCAAATGACTCAAATGAACTAGTTCGAGAGTTTTTCAATTGCTTAGATCTTATAGAAGTATACAAGACACAATCGAAGCAAAATTGGTTTTGATTCACTCGAATCGATTCATGAACATTATAGCCATGGTTTGCAAATTGCATTCCTTAATATATAAATGTTTTAGTTCATGAACAAACCAATTTTAGAAAGTAAAACACTTAAGTATGCGTACTTAAGTAACCGGATTTGAGTTTGTTTTTGTTTCCAAACTCAGCAGAAATTCACGGACGTGAACTTTCCGCCAGTATGCGTACGGGTACGCATACTTAGGTAACCGGATTGAGTTGGTTTTTATTTCCAAACTCAACAGAAATTCAAGGTCGTGAACTTCCGTCAGTATGCGTACGGGTACGCATACTTACCTAGTCTCCATCAACCATTTAGTATACACATAAGTATGCATACATTTGGTTCCCGATTTTGGACTTATACACTAATGCGCGAACACATTATATGCTTATATCCAAAGATGGTTACATGTTCTAAACTCTTTATTTCAACCATTGAAACATCCTTAGAGGATGTTAAATAGGGGTTATTCACACATTATTTTTCATCAAAGCAATTTTCAAGATATTGAAATAATCAACATGACTTTCGTCACTTGTAAAGATGAACTTGGCCAAGCGAAAGCTTACCAACACATATTTTGAGAAATAGATAAGTGAGATAAACTCGGCTCGAAATAGCAAATGTGTATAATCGAAGTCTATATAGCAATACGACTTTTGTCTCAAGATAGGAGATAGAGTAGATAGACTTTTGAGTGATAAATAAGTTAAAGTCTCCACATACCTTTTTGTCGATGAAGATCCACCAGTTCCTTGAGTAGTTCTTCGTCTTTGCATGATGAACGCCGTGGAGTCTAGAGCTCAACTACACTTTCTATCCTAGTCTGATAGACGCATTTATGTGTCTATTTTCATCTCTTTTGTGTATACTGTTAGTACCCATTTCTGTACTAATTTTGGTATTTTACCCCTTTGTAGGTGTTTTTGGAGGAATAGGCTTTTGCGGCAAAATTGGCTCGAAAAGTTGTTGAAGGCTCCTGGGAGGACATTTGCTATTCGGACTCTCATTTTGGATAAGGGGTAACCCATTTCCAAGCAGCTGCTAAGTACAGACCGGGACTGGATAGGGGTAGGTCACATTTCTTCACGTTTTCAAAAACAGAATTTTGGCGGGAATTCGTTTTTTTTTCACAGACGATTTTTGGATGGATTTTTGATCGATTTTTAGGGAGATTAAAGGGCTGAATTTGATTGGGTTTGTTCCTATGGACCTAACAGGCGAGGTAAGGGTGTTGGAATGGATCCAAAGTGGCTAGAACTCGAATTGGAAGCGAAAAATGGTTAAAATATCACGTTCTATTTTTGGGAAGTTTCTTGGTTTATTTTTTGGAAATTTACGTGAAGAAGAGGAAGGAAACTCTTATTAGAGACTTGTTTCTATCAAGGGAGGAGTTTGGACGACTGAGTACGCGTGAAACAGAAATCAAAAGGGAAATAACGTAACGTGCTGTGGAGGAAAAAAACAAGTTTATTCTTGAATTTTCTTTGCTCTACTATGTATAAAAGGGTTGGTTAGGGTCCTAGGAAGGAAAGGAAGAAGTTAGGGGAAGTTTAGAGCCTTAGAGAAGCCAGAAAAATCGTTGGAAGAAAACACGTTTCTGCTGGTGCAAACTGTACCGGAGAAGACGAAGAACACAGAACAGCGGAAAAAGAAAGTTGCAGAGACAGACTTATTTTCAGTGACAACGATTTACGGTCGCATCATCCTGCAGTCACCGAAGCTCTTCAGCAACGATTCCGTCCGTTGTATTAGACTTTCAGCGACTACAGTATACCCTTTTCTCTCTTGTAATCAACTTTTGAACACCAAAGATGTATTTTGAGAACACGATTAATATGAGGAGCTAAACCCCTTAGACGAGGCGACGGAGGAAGCCATTGTTCCATGAAAAGTGGTATAATTCTATTTTTATTATTTATTGCAATTATTTAACATGATTTTTTGCATAGAACTTAAAAGAAAAATTGATTTTTATTGAGTAGTTGTGAATTGTTTTGATGGAACATGCTAGGTTTTAACACTTTTGATGTTTCATGCTTTGTGATTACAACTTCTACTTCAAAAATCTATTAGAGACAAATATTAGAATCACTTTAAAGAAGAATATTGCATGAATATTGATTAGAGTTTATCAATTAATTGGTCAATGGTGGAATCCAGAGTCTCGGTATTTTCTTATTATTATTGAAACAATTTTATTTAATTCTAAAAAATCCTTCACAAGCCCGAGTTGAACGAACTTTACTCACCACTTTCACTACAACTAAAATTCACATCATAGTCCGAGACTTAGCTATAAGTAAACTAGAAATCAAGACTTATAGTTTTGGCAACTAAACTTGACAACAAGCTTAAGATAGCAAATCTTGCGAACGACCGAGCAATGCTCTAACAATCTCCCCATTTGTAAATTTTAGAGACAAAACTATCAATACATATGGAATACAAAATAAATAAACTTTGCATCTTCTCTTCCACATGCATGATCTCCTTGGTTCTTAAACATTACTCGAAATCTTCGTCACTTCCAAGTACTCCAATGATTCCAAAGATATTCAAATCAGCATCACCGTTGTTGAAGATCCTTAACCATAACAATGAGAAAACAAAAGCTCTCAACCATTGTTACACAATGTCATAGTATTATTACACAGCATCAAAGTTTAATTGTATCACAACTTTGACAACAATACTATGGTGATATGTATCACTCCCCCTTAGTAAGTACTTCATCTCACATGAAAACCACTCCCCCTTACATAATGATCCGAAAACCATACAACTACACATTAATTCTCCCCCTTTTTGTCAATAAAATTGGTAAAGGTACGAAAACTAGTGGGATCCTAATGAAATTTCCATAGAGACACTTCATGACCAAAAGAAAGCACATATCAACTTTTTAGATGCAATCATATAGACGAAACTAAATGCATTCATCAAGGAGTTTATAAAGATACAAGATAACCCCTATAATATTCCACAGCCGCACTCCCCACAAAGATTTGGCAATTAAGCACAAGTTCAATTAAGAACTCTCCCCCATAAAATGTCATTCCCGAAAGAACAACAAGAGCGACCTTACTTTCACAAGAAAAGAAGGTTTTTTTTGGAAATTAACAAATCTCATAAAAATATGAATTTGTATCCAAAATACTGATAAGCGCGTAATCTATTTTGGCTAATAACTCTATTTTAGTGCTTTTGTAGAAAGTACACGCGAATCCAATTATTAAAGAAGTAAATGCCTAAATAAGAGCTATTACGGCGTTTGCGGCCCAAAGCACCCGAAGGAGTCAGTTGAATTGTCTGTGACTCGCTATGGTCCACATGGTAGTGGCACTATAGAAATCGCCATAAGACAACAAAGAACTTCCTTTGTTTAAGCACTTGAAGATTCCACTAGGGGCAAATAGGAGACGTGGCTTATTCCACTACCACGTCTTGTCTGTGGTATGTTACACCAAATCTCATTTCGTTCAAAAAAAGAAGATATTTTTATTTCTCTAAACAAGCAACAGAAGAAAAATGGAGTTGGAGGTCTTGGTGAAGAATTAATTGGCAGCATGATTTATTTTGCAATCAATTGGTAAAGAGGAAGTAGATGACTGAAATATTAGCAACAACATATGGAATTGGAGTTCAATGGGGTGTTTAATATATTACCAAGCAGCTACAGTATAACCATTCTTCATGGTGTGAGATTCAAATATTACAGAGGAGTAAAAATGCTAGACGAAAAGGGAAAGAATGATGATTTTCTTAACTGCCATTCTCTTCTTTACCTCTTTTTCGGTGGAATTTGTATTCACGGTACAAAACATCAGCGATATCAGGTTCATAGAAGGGTTATTGATTGTTTATCATGGCTTGGTTGATGGCTGCGTCTTTTGATTAAATGGCTGCTGGAAGTTGCGTTTAGAGATATAGATAGACATAACATGGGTGGCCGTAAGGGTGCTTCAGCCGTGAAAGGAGAAGGACGCAAGTTATGGCAGGTAGTGAAGGCAACGATGGCTAATTTCTATGGCAACAGCTTCATTTGGGTTCTGGCTATAACGGTTTCAGCTTGGCAGCAAAGCAAACTTCAGAGAGAAAAGAACGGTGTTGCGGTCAGATGAGATGAAGTTCAGTGTCTTTGCCGAAGTTTGAAGCTGGTTATGCGAGTTTTGATTCGAGTGAGATGGCCTGGTATAGGGTCAGGTCAAGCTACTGCAACAGAATGCGTTGGTGCTTAGAGGGACAGTAAATAGAGAGACGGTGATATTCTCGATCTTGAGAAAGGAAACTCGGATGGTCAGGGAAGAACTGAACTCATTGTAGGTCTGATGTCGTTCGAATTGCTGTTATGGGTGAAATTGATTGACTGGTTCAGTGGAAGGTGTATTAGCCAGTCAAGAAATTGTCTCAGTAAATAAAGATATGACTGTAGTATAGAAAGCAGCAAGCCTAGTTCCAATTTGGGTTGATTTTGGCTGAGCCGATGGTGCAAATAAATGAGGTTCTCGTGATGTACAAGGTCGTGAAGGTTGGGTGCTCATAGAATTGGAGATTTAAGCAAAATCAGTGAAGATATGGGTTTGTTGTGAACTAACTTTCGTGCCGAGAACAACACTGAGCAGTCATTTGTCGATGGTTTGAGGTGGTGTGCGACTGAGATTATGGTTTTTTGAGAGGTAATACATGATCATGAATGTATGGGGTAGATGAATCTCGTGTTTGCAGGTGAAGAAATCTATAAGAAGGAGCACAAAAATCAACAAGAAGGCAGCTCCTTACGCAATGAAACTACACTTTAGTTGTTCGATACAGTGCCTGAAAGAATAATTATTATGAGTTCGGAAATAGAAGTTGGTGCTGTGGTTAGACGGAGTTGCGGAGCGCTTTGACTAAAGGCCTGAAAGGTGATAGGAGTGGACAGGGCCTTAGCAGTTCAGCTAGGTCTTATTTGGACTTCACCAGAAACACCTATATTCATCGACAGAGACTCAAGGAAGAAGTGGAGGCCGGCTAGAGTTTTATATTGAAAGGTTGCGGCTACAGAGCCGAGAACCAGAAAGGAAAGGAGGGTCGAGAACCAGAAAGGAGAGGAGGCGAAAAAGTGAAAAGAAGGGTTTGCGATTCTTGTGATTTCGTTTCCATTTTGATTTGCTAGTGATTCTCTTTGATTTGTTTATGGCTTTTGAGAAAGCCATGTCTAGTGATGTGTTTTTGAAGTTGTAGTAAAAAGAGGGATTCGATTCTCGAACTTGTGAAGGATAACTTTAGACTTAAATTCAAAACTAAATAGAAAAATCACTAAAAATTATAGCAAACACTGACAAAGTTGTTATCAATATTAAAAGAACACTGAGGCTGAGATTCCACTATTTTCCAAGTTCAAAGTGATTTAATCCGGTATTTATATTCATGCAATTTTCTCGTTCAATTTGATTCTAAACTATTGCAACATGTAGATTTTCAAAACAACAAGTGTAAATCCGAAGCATAAAACATCAAAAACCTAGGTCCAAGAATGCTCTATCAAAAGAAATAACAATTGCTCAACAAAAATCATTCAAACAATTTTCAATCAAGGCAAATAATCATAAAATAATTGTAATAAAATAAATAAAATAGAATATACCAATTTTTGTTGGAAAAATAGCTTCCTCTACCGCCTCAGCAAAGGGGTTTAGCTCCTCATATTAATCACTTGCTCAAAATACATGTTTATAGCTCAAAAACTGATTACAAGGGAGCAAAGAGTATACTGTAGTCGCTAAAAGTCTAAAACAGAAGACTGAATCGTTGCTGAAAGGTTTCGGTGACTGCAGACGGGAACGACAGGAGCTTTGTGTAGTTGAATATAAGACTGCTTCTCCGACTGACTCTGTGGGTCTTATGTTCTTCGTCTTCTTCTTCTTCGGCAGCAGCAGCAGAAACAACGCGTTCACCTCCAGTTGATTTTTTTCGCTTCTCTGAGGCTCTAAACTTCCCCCAAAGTGTTCATTCCATTCCTAGGACTCGAACCAACTCTTTTATACATCATAGGGCCAAGAAAATCCGAGAATAACTTTGATTTTTTCCTTTCTCCACAAGTTGCGATATTTCTTTTCTTATCTCTGTTTCACGTGTTTTTTCTGATTTTGTCCCAAGATATCTATTTATATGATACTGCCAAATCTCAGGGAAGATATTTTCTCCTAAATCCCAAGAAACTTCCATGTGTAATTTTTAAAACTTGCCTGTTTCCATATATATTTTTGTCTTCCCTGTTTTATCAAAACCCGATTATCTAGCCAAAAACAGTCCATTCAATCACCCATACCTCGCCTGTTGATGGTTAAGAAGCAAGCCCAAGAAAAATCAGAGCTTTAATCTCTTCAAAACCAGCCCAAAATCGCAATCCTAAAATATGTTCGTGACTGCACATTTTCCCGCCAAATTTCATTTTCAAAACCGTGAAGAAAAGTGTCCCCCTATCCAATCCCGGTCTGTGCTTAGCAGCTGCCTGGAAATGGGTTACCCCTTATCCAAAATGAGAGTCTGAATAGCAAATGTCCTCCCAGGTGCCTTCAACAACTTTTCGAGCCAATTTCGCCGCAAAAGCCTATTTCTCCAAAAACACCTACAAAGGGATAAAATACCGAAATTAGTACAAAAATGGGTACTAACAATATACACAATAGAGATGAAAATAAACACATAAATGCGTCTATCAAATACCCCCAAACTTATTATTTGCTAGTCCCGATAAAATCAAACTACAAAATAAAATCCTAACTCACTATCGCAGGCATCGTCGGTTGCATTTAGCATGTGCAACAAGCCTTTAAACCCCTAGGTGGCCCTAGTGGCCGAGTTATAGTCTCGGGAGGGTTTACCAGAGGTGTACCCACAAACCTTTACTCTAGACCCTAGCTATCTACGCAGAACCTTGGAATGCACTAAAGAACCTCCTTGGTTGGCTTACTTATATATTACGGGAGGAAGTACCCTGATGCGAAATTCCAATTGCTGTATATGAGTTTGCACTCAAGCATACTAAAATTCATATATAAGTGATAGAGCTCTACTCAGATAGTCTCACTATGGACATCAATATCCGGAATCAAACAAATCACATGAATAGATTAAGAAGATGGATATAGAAGTAGATGGTTGCGAATGGACTTCGATGCGAAGATGAACCTATGACCTAGTGTCTTGAGATACTGGTCTGGACTAATATCAACATAACTGGCATATACTAGGGAACCAGTGGTCGATAATCCTAAATCTACATCAACTCAGCTGGCATATACAAGGGAACCAGTGGTCGACTTTATAATAAACCTTTATTTATTTATTTTATTTTATTTTATTTTTATTTTTATTTTTTTTAACAACATGATTAGATCTTTTGGATCCAAGCACATGCTTCTTGTCAGCAGATTACCTGGTAATTCCCGTGGATCCTGCATTCCACGCTTGTTTAGGCGACGGAGACAGGGAGAACACACACATATTGCTATCCAAGTGTTAATATTTATTCCGATTGGTCTAATTGGTCTGGTCTTTTTTTTTTTTTTTAGTAACTCAATCACCCTATTTCAACCCAGCAGACATCAACATAAAAAAATTCAAAAATAAAAACAGAAGTAATAAGATGATTCCGAGATACAGTGAAACTATCATGTTATTTCTAACACCTGAGCTCCGTGCTTTTATGAATAGACTCTTATAGACGTTTCAATCTAGTCAGATTGGTCCCTCAACTCCTAAACCAAAATGCTTCCATCCACTTAGATTGGTTAGTGCCATCCTTAATAGGCATAAATTTCTAGGCTCTGGAGTTTATAATGCAACTAAAAAGTTTCTCCCATACCCCCAAACTTAAATCTAACATTGTCCTCAATGTTTTAAAGATAAAATTTAAAGCATGAACAAGGAGAAACTGTTACCATTTGAAGCAAAAGAGTTAAGGAAAGATATTACCGTGTTGCATGAACCATGGGTTACCTCCCAAGAAGTGCTAAGTTTAAAGTCCTCAGCCAGACATCAAGTACCATAAAATGGCTAATTACCTTTCAAATCATATATCAGTAGTCGAAATAACTGTGGGTCATCAGAACCAAATAGCACTGCCACTAATATGAGACAACTGCACAGGATTAGAAAAATTATCAGACGGAGCACAACCTGATCTAAACTTTCTTGCAAGACAACTGGGTTTATCTGTTACGCCCTCTTAGGCTTCATGTGAGTGTCTTGACAAACATATTTTTCCGAACTATGAGTTCCCAATTCCTGGACGGTATCAGGAGGATCGGGTTGTGGAGTCGGGACAGACTCAAGTAATACCTCAGGTACACTGGACTCGAGTCCCAAGTTAGGGACTTCTAATAAGGATACTTGACCATCACTACCCCCAAAATTAGGGTAGTCAGTATTCTAAGACAAACCTCTAATTATTGCTTGAATTTCCGGATCCTCAGATTCTTTAAAATACTCAAGAGCTTCTTCCAGTTCTCTACCCCCAAACTTAGGGTCATCATTACTCACAGAAAGACCTAACACTAGTGACTGAATTTCTGGGTCTGTAGAGTCCTTAAAATATTCGAGAGCTTCTTCTAGTTCTAAAGTTTGGTCATCTATCTTACCTAAGATAATTGTCTCATCAAATTCATCTATAGAATCACCAAACAAAGTGTCGTCCGAATTATCCTGAACTAGATCCTGAACCAAAGTACTAATCATATTCACTTCCTCTAAATCATCAGAAGGTTGTCTAGTAACATTAAAGACATTTAGTTCAGTGGTCATATTACCAAAGGATATGTTCATAAGTCCGGTCCTACAGTTGATAACAGCATTAGACGTGGCTAAAAATGGGCGACCCAAAATCACCGGTATTTGATTCTCTAGGTCAGGGACAGGTTGTGTATCTAGGACTACAAAATCCACAGGATAAATAAACTTGTCGACCTCAATAAGAACATCTTCTATCACACCATGAGGAATTTTAACAGACCTATCAGCTAACTGCAGTGTTAACTTGGTGGGTTTCAATTCACCAAGTCCCAGTTGTAAGTACACATGGTACGGAAGTAAGTTCACACTAGCTCCTAAGTCAAGTAAAGCTTTTTCTGTCCTGTGTTTTCCTATCGTGCAAGCAATGGTATGGCACCTGGGTCTTTATACTTAGGAGTTGTGGTGTTCTGAATGATCGAACTTACATGACAGGCTAAAAAGGCTTTTTTAGGGACACTAAGCTTTCGCTTTCGCGTACACATATCCTTGAGGAACTTGGCATAAGCCGGAAGTTTCCTAATTGCTTCTAGTAACAGAAGGTTTATGGTAACTTTCTTAAAAACCTCCATAATGTCATTAAAGTTGGATTCATTCTTTGTTGGTACTAGTAGTTGTGGAAATGGGGCTCTAGGAATAAAATATGGCTTCTCAGGAACCGAATTGACATCATCAGAGATTTTATCAGTCTCCTCAGCTATGGATGGTCCTGAGGGGTGAACTACAGTTTGCTCACTTTCGGGCATGTTTACCTTATTGTCTACAACTCTACCACTCCTAAGGGTTCTAATAGCATTCAATTGATTCGATGGTTTTGTACCTACTTCATGAACTCCTCTAGGGTTGGTTGTGTTTGACTAGGAAACCTACCTTTTTCTCTCAAAGACTCATTTATCAGACCTACCTGGGTTTTTAACTCGGAAATAGCCTGACGATTTTCTTGTCCTATCTTGTTACTAGCTTGTAGACTTAGTTCTACTGATTGCTGAAATTTTGCAGTTTGCTGAGTTAACAACACGAGAGACTCCTCTGGGCTTAGGATTTTCTTATCCGACTGATTCTGAAATTGAGCTTGTCCTGAAGGATTCTTAGTATAACTAAAGCCTGGGGGAGCATTAGAGTTACTAAACTGACCTTGATTCTGGCCCTTAGACCAAGCAAAGTTCGGATGGTTTCTCTACCCAGGGTTATAGGTTTCTGAATATGGGTCAAATTTTTGACGATTCTCGAGTCTAGTGTTATTATAGAGAGCATTGGCTTGCTCTTCATTATTATGGCCTTCCCAAAAAGACTCCAATATACCACTAGTGTGACCCATTTCTAGAACTTCTAACCTTTTAGCTATCGCTGCAATCTTGGCATCTGATTCAGAGCCTCCTTCTACCCTATTAACGTTTCCTCTGCTTAGAAGAATTGTTTTCCGGGGTTCCCTACTATTTTTCCATTGTTGGGTCTTTTCGGCGGCTTCATTCAAAAATGCCATTGCCGCATCAACGATTTGGTTCTCAAACCCACCTGTACACAAAGCTTCAACCGTGGATATTGTGGAATAATCTAAACCCTCATAAAGGATCTGAACTAGCCTAACCTTCTCTAAACCATGGTGAGGACATTGTGTTAATAAATCATTGAACCTTTCCAAATACCTATACAAAGATTCTCCCTCTTGTTGTGAGAATGTGCAGATTTGCGTCCTAATCGACGATGTTTTATGCCTAGGGAAAAACTTATTGAAAAAGGCAGATGTAAGTTGTTCATATGTTTCGATTGACTGGAAAGTCAAACTATACAACAACGATTTGGCTTTATCTTTTAGGGAAAAGGGAAATAACCTAAGTTTCAAAGCATCATCATCTAAGCCTCTAATTCTTAGGGTACAGCAAATTTCTTCAAAATCCCGAACATGGAAATAGGGGTTTTCATTTACTTTCCCTAAAAAGATTGGGAGCATCTGTATGGTCCCAGGTCTAAGCTCATAATTGGCTTCTGTGTCAGCTAGATTAATACATGAGGGACGAGTGGTCCTAGTCAGATTTAACAAAGCTTTAAAAGTAGCAATCTCTGGAACTATCGGAGTATTAGGGATTCTCTCTTCAGGAGAATGTTCAAAACAGGACTCTCCGAAATTTGGACCTTCTGGATTAAGGTAATCGAGACGCTTAGAACTGCTAGGTTTTTCTTTTACAAATCTACTTAGGGCGTCTCTTTTATGTTATGCATACACAAGAATTTCCTAAAATTGGAAGGATAAGCAATCACAAATCAAGGACGACTCAACCAAATCAACTCTATTGATTTCTAGCAAACAAAAAGCATGATGGCTCCACTTAGATTGTTTCTAGACCAGTTTCTACTCTTCCAAGAGGCAACTGGGTACAATTTTAGCAAACCTCGTAGGACTAACCGAATAAAGTAAGTCGAAGAGAAGTAGGAGAAGCTCAGAGGAGCTTTGATACCCCCACCTCTTTGGCAACGCTTCCCTGGGTTACAAGGCGGCTCTAATCGACTTACAGTAATCTTTCTGAACTTTGAGTTAAGCTAACATGATACCCAATACGATCCTTTTGAACGACTTTCCTACAAGCTCGTTACCCTATCGGTCTCGTTCTAGTCAATATGTTAAGCTTGGGTTCGCGTTCGTTATCGTTTTCCTAAGGCGGGCAAGAAGAGAACGGTGATGAAATCCGAACCCTTATCTTGTATGGCCAGGCCTTGCCCTTTACTAGAAAAATAACTGTCCGTATTCAGATCCTCGGCAGATATGCACCATAAGGAATACAGTTGCTCGCTGACAGGGGATTCGCGAGTGTTCAGAATCTTACCTCCCGTTCCATACGGGGGATGAATCGGTTGTAGTCGACTCGGGCCACTGACTCCTGTGTCAGTGTACGAACCCAAGGTGCAGAGACAATATCATAATTGTCCTCCTTCTCTGCAAACAATTTTATAATTAAAGGTACCCTTCCGTAGGGTATAATAAAAAATAAATAATGTCCAGAGTCCAAAAGTCCAAAAAAAAAAAAAAAAAATACAAAATAATTAAGAAACCCTAATACAGTTTTTTTTTTCTAAAATAAACAAAACCCTAAATAAATAAATAAATAAATAAAATAAAATTGTCTTCCTTTCCGTTCTTTTCGCTTTAATCTATAGCTCCAAGTCTTTACGACATCACCAAACTCCTTGGCTCAAATTTTTCTTTATGTTCCAAAACCTGTAGACAAAAGATAAATACCCAAAAACGTAAAATAGGACAAAATAATAAATAAAAATAAATAATAAATAAAATAAATCTAAAACCCTAAAAATAAGTCTGGGACGGCGGCGCCAAAAATTGATGTGTTTTTTAAGTTGTAGTAAAAAGAGGGATTCGATTCTCGAACTTTTGAAGGATAACTTTAGACTTAAATTCAAAACTAAATAAAAAAATCACTAAAAATTATAGCAAACACTGACAAAGTTGTTATCAATATTAAAAGAACACTGAGGCTGAGATTCCACTATTTTCCAAGTTCAAAGTGATTTAATCCAGTATTTATATTCATGCAATTTTCTCGTTCAATTTGATTCTAAACTATTGCAATATGTAGATTTTCAAAACAACAAGTGTAAATCCGAAGCATAAAACATCAAAAACCTAGGTCCAAGAATGCTCTATCAAAAGAAATAACAATTGCTCAACAAAAATCATTCAAACAATTTTCAATCAAGGCAAATAATCATAAAATAATTGTAATAAAATAAATAAAATAGAATATACCACTTTTTGTTGGAAAATTAGCTTCCTCTACCGCCTCAGCAAAGGGGTTTAGCTCCTCATATTAATCACTTGCTCAAAATACATGTTTATAGCTCAAAAACTGATTACAAGGGAGAAAAGAGTATACTGTAGTCGCTGAAAGTCTAAAACAGAAGACTGAATCGTTGCTGAAAGGTTTCGGTGACTGCAGACGGGAACGACAGGAGCTTTGTGTAGTTGAATATAAGACTGCTTCTCCGACTGACTCTGTGGGTCTTATTTTATTCTTATTCTTATTCTTCTTCTTCAGCAGCAGCAGAAGCAGAACGCGTTCACCTCCAGTTGATTTTTTTCGCTTCTCTGAGGCTCTAAACTTCCCCCAAAGTGCTCATTCCATTCCTAGGACTCGAACCAACTCTTTTATACATCATAGGGCCAAGAAAATCCGAGAATAACTTTGATTTTTTCCTTTCTCCACAAGTTGCGATATTTCTTTTCTTATCTCTGTTTCACGTGTTTTCTCTGATTGTGTCCCAAGATATCTATGTATATGATACTGCCAAATCACAGGGAAGATATTTTCTCCTAAATCCCATGAAACTTCCATGTGTAATTTTTAAAACTTGCCTGTTTCCATATTTTTTTTCTTCCATGTTTTATCAAAACCCGATTATCTAGCCCAAAACAGTCCATTCAATCACCCATACCTCGCCTGTTGATGGTTAAGAAGCAAGCCCAAGAAAAATCAGAACTTTAATCTCTTCAAAACAAGCCCAAAATTGCAATCCTAAAATTTATTCGTGACTGCACATTTTCCCGCCAAATTTCATTTTCAAAACCGTGAAGAAAAGTGTCCCCCTATCCAATCCCGGTCTGTGCTTAGCAGCTGCCTGGAAATGGGTTACCCCTTATCCAAAATGAGAGTCCGAATAGCAAATGTCCTCCGAGGTGCCTTCAACAACTTTTCGAGCCAATTTCGCCGCAAAAGCCTATTTCTCCAAAAACACCTACAAAGGGATAAAATACCGAAATTAGTACAAAAATGGGTACTAACAATATACACAATAGAGATTAAAATAAACACATAAATGCGTCTATCATCTAGCTAAATCTATGTAACTAGGGTTTATGTTTAAACCACTTAAGAGTATTCGGCTATTTTCAATTGAATAATATTTATCAAAAGACTATTATGATTTGAATAAATTAATTTCATGATCTTATTTATTGATTAATCGAAATATGGGTTGTCGCTTCACCGGTTTTGTATAACCTTTGTGCATAATTGTTAGGATCGAAAATATATTTGTCTACTTATTTGATATTCCATGCTCAGGTTAAATCCTTTGGTTGGGTATGCTTAGAATAGCCAGGTATTATTTGAGGACCTAAATTTAGTTTCGTATAATTTTCTCGCTGATGCAATTTGATGGCTCATGCTTGGATTTAGTCTTTTGATGTGCCATGCTTAGAGTATACTAGTGATATTTGCGACTCTAATATACATAATAGGTGATGTCGATAGAATGAACAATAACTATTTCATGAATTATGTTTCATTTCAGTGCTTGAATAGAAATAGTGGTGGATACTATAAACCCTGGTTACCGTCTTTCGCATTGAATTTACTTTATTCGTTTAGTTTATTTTTCTGTTATTATTCTTTCAAAAATCCAAAAACATCATTGCTGGTTAGTTGATTAGAGATATTGATTACAGTATTTCCACCGCTCCTCGTGGGTACGACCCGTACTTGCCTCTGTCTACTAGTTAGACACCGTGCGATTTCGGTATATTATATAGGCAACCCCGAAAGCCTATCAATTTTTGGCGCCGCTGCCGGGGAGCGATAGTGGAATATTGTAATTAGTATTTTTCATTGTGTAAATAGTTAGGGTTTTTTTTTTGTTTTATTTTTATTTATTTTTGTACAATATTTTTTTTTATTTTAGGATTTCTTTTTCTTTTTGACTTGTTTTGTGTTTTAGAACTGTATTTCAGGTACCTTTTTGAGGATGATGACTCTTTCTCAGGAGACGTCACCTAAGATGACACTGGCAGAATATAAGCGTAGAAACTCAAATTATCAGACAACCTCATCTGAGATGACGCTTGGTGACTATATGCATAGGCAGCGGTATGGAGTTTTTGCTCCACAAATGGTAAGTGAAGAATCACCTCTAACTATATATGAGAAGTATTACAAACACACACCACTTAGTTTGGAACAAAGATTTAGAATTCTTGAATGCCAAAGATTATATGTTGATGATGATCAGTCTTGTAGTGACGCTTTGTCCCAGACAGAACATATAGATTACCCTGTGGATGATTGTGTGGATGATTTGCCTAATTCCATAGATGAATCTATCTCACAATATTCGCTCGACTTAGAGGTTGTTTCTAGACCCTTAGACTTCCAAAAGTTACCTAATTTAGGGTTAGAATCGTATGCTTCTAAAGTTTTGTTGGATCACTTTGCGTCCAAATACGCAGAGGACTTGCCTATTCATGATACCGTGCATGAGTCAATTGACATTTCCCCAGTCCAAAGAGTATCCCGTATTATGTTCTTTATGTACTTCCTTGCGAAGGAAAAACCAAGTTTGGGGGTAATTTTTTCTTTTTGATAGTTTCACCTTTATCAGGGAATCATAACATAAGTGTGAAGCTGTCATTTGTAAATACTATATTTTGGGTTGATCCCTAAATTTTCAGGTTATTAGTTTATGGGGATCCTTTATGTATATATTCCAGTAGGTATTTCTATTTTCTTGTTTTATTTTTATTTGTTTATTTTCGCATATTATGAATTTCCCATCTTAATTTTTACGTTGGATGACTCAATTACATTGAGGAAAATATAATGTTTAAGTGTGGGGGAGTGGTTAACTTTTTACTTTTCTTTTTCAGGAATCTTCTTGCAATTTTCTACCAGCTGTTTAGCGGGTCTATTGTAGGTTTGTAGATATATTATGACCAGCTGTTGAGCGGGTCTAAAACAAAAATATTAATTATGACCAGCTGTTTAGCGGGTCTACTGTAGGGTTCTTATGACCAGCTGTTGAGCGGATCTATTTTTATCATATTATGACCAGCTGTAGAGCGGGTCCTAAAAAAAAAAAAAAAAAATTGATCAGTTGTTGAGCGGGTCTTGAGGTTTTGCATATGATCAGCTGTGGAGCGGGTTTATTTCTGTTTGTTTTGCTCGAGGACTAGCAAAATATAAGTGTGGGGGAGTTTGATAAGAACGTAAATGCTACATTTTATACCCATATTTATATTAGCTAGGACTCGATATTTTGGCTAATAACCCTATTTTAGTGCTTTTGTAGAAAGTACACGCGAATCCAATTATTAAAGAAGTAAATGCCTAAATAAGAGCTATTACGGCGTTTGCGGCTCAAAGCACCCGAAGGAGTCAGTTGAATTGTCTGTGACTCGCTATGATCCGCATGGTAGTGGCACTACAGAAATCGCCACAAGACAACAAAGAAATGCCTTTGTTCAAGCACCTGAAGATTCCACTAGGGGAAAGTAGGAGACGTGGCATATTCCACTACCACGTCTTGTCTGTGGTATGTTATACCAAATCTCATTTCGTTCAAAACAAGAAGAGATTTTCATTTCTCTAAACAAGCAACAGAAGAAAAATGGAGTTGGAGGTCTTGGTGAAGAATTAATTGGCAGCATGATTTGTTTTGCAATCAATTGGTAGAGAGGAAGCAGATGACTGAAAAATTAGCAACATCATATGGAATTGGAGTTCAATGGGGTGTTTAATATATTACCAAGCAGCTACAGTATCACCATTCTTCATGGTGTGAGATTCAAATATTACAGAGGAGTAAAAATGCTAGACGAACAGGGAAAGAAGGATGATGTTCTTAACTGCCGTTCTCTTCTTCATCTCTTTGCCGACGGAATTTGTATTCACGGTACTAAACATCAGCGACATCAGGCTCATATAAGGGTTATTGATTTTTTATCATGGCTTGGTTGATGGCTGCGTCTTTTGATTAAATGGCTGCTGGAAATTGCGTTTAGAGATATAGATAGACATAAGATGGATGGCCGTAAGGGTGCTTCAGCCGTGAAAGGAGAAAGACGCAAGTTATGGCAGTTAGTGAAGGCAACGATGGCTAATTTTTACGGCAGCAGCTTCATTTGGGTTGTGGCTGTAACGGGTTCATCTTGGCAGCAAAGCAAAGTTCAGAGAGAAAAGAACGGTGTTGCGGTCAGATGAGATGAAGTTCAGTGTCTTTGCCGGAGTTGGAAGCTGGTGATGCGAGTTTTTATTCGAGTGAGATGGCCTGGTCTAGGGTCAGGTCAAGCTACTGCAACAGAATGCGTTGGTGCTTAGAGGGCCAGTAAATAGAGATACGGTGATGTGCTCGAGCTTAAAAAAGGAAATTCGGATGGCCAGGGAAGAACTGAAATCTTTGTAGGTCTGATGTCGTTCGAATTGTTGTTATGGGTGAAATTGATTGACTGGTTCAGTGGATGGTGTATTAGCCAGTAAAGAAATTGTCTCAGTAAATGAAGATATGACTGTAGTATACATAATCATGAATGTATGGGATAGAACTGAGCAGTCACTTTATCGATGGTTTGAGGTGGTGTAAGACTGAGATTACGATGTTTTGAGAGGTTATACATAATCATGAATGTATGGGGTAGATGAATCTCATGTTTGCAGGTGAAGAAAGCTATAAGAAGAAGCTCAGAAATCCGCAAGAAGGCAGCTCCTTACGCACTGAAACTGCACTTCCGTTGTCCGATACAGTGCCTGAAAGAATAATTATTATGAGTCCGGAAATAGAAGTTGGTGCTGTGGTTAGACGGAGTTGCGGAGCGCTTTGACTAAAGGGCCTGAAAGGTGATAGGAGTGGCCTGGGCCTTAGCAGTTTAGCTAGGTCTTATTTGGACTTCACCAGCAACACCAATATTCATCGACAGAGACTCAAGGAAGAAGTGGAGGTCGGCTGGAGTTTTATCTTGAAAGGTTGCGGCTACAGAGACGAGAACCGGAAAGGAGAGGAGGCCCGAGAACCAGAAAGGAGAGGAGGCGAAAAAGTGAAAAAAAGGGTTTGCGATTCTTGTGATTTCGTTTCCATTTTGATTTGCTAGTGATTCTCTTTGATTTGTTTATTGCTTTTGAGAAAGCCATGTCTAGCTAAATCTATGTAACTCGGGTTTATGTTGAAACCATTTAAGAGTATTAGGCTATTTTCAATTGAATAATATTTAGCAAAAGACTATTATGATTTGAATATATTAATTTCATGATCTTATTTATTGATTAATCGAAATATGGGTTGTCGCTTCACCGGTTTTGTATAACCTTTGTGCATAATTGTTAGGATCGAAAATATATTTATCTACTTATTTAATATTCCCTGCTTGGGTTAAATCCTTTGATTGGGTATGCTTAGAATAGCCAGGTTTTATTCGTATAATTTTTTGATGGTTCATGCTTGGATTTAGTCTTTTGATGTGCCATGCTTAGGGTATACTAGTGATATTTGCGACTCTAATACACATAATAGGTGATGTCGATAGAATGAACAATAACTATTTCATGAATTATGTTTCATTTCAGTGCTTGAATAGAAATAGTGGTGAATACTATAAACCCTGGTTACCGTCTTTCGCATTGAATTTACTTTATTCGTTTAGTTTATTTTTCTGTTATTATTCTTTCAAAAATCCAAAAACATCATTGCTGGTTAGTTGATTAGAGATATTGATTACAGTATTTCCACCGCTCCTCGTGGGTACGACCCGTACTTGCCTCTTTCTACTAGTTAGACACCGTGCGATTGCGGTATATTATATAGGCAACCCCGAAAGCCTATCAACTACTCAATTGAATTAACCACGAGTGAACCCATGATTAATTCAACCGGAATACTCAACTAAATTAACTACAAGAGAACCCATTATTAATCTAATTGGAAATGCTCAACATAAGAAAAATTACGGAGCCGCACAGTATATACATAAAAATATGGATCAGGGAAGATCAATACTGCGGAATAAACAAAGATTCATTCTATCTTTCATCACTATTTGCACAATGACATATAATAGACTTAATCTTTGTAAACAAAAACTCATCCTTTCTTCCATCAATATATGCATAATGACATAAAAGGCTTATCTTTTGTTTGTCAAAAGTTCATTCATTCTTTTATTAATACATGCATATTGAAATATGAAAGACTTAACTTTTGACCATGTATGGGACAATCATAGTTCACGGATGCAAACACACATATCCCATAACAAATTGCAATATATGAAATCATAAAGATTAATACTGGAAAATCATCTTCCAAACCAACTTTAGAATTTAAATAAATAAATCTAAAAACATCGAAGATGAAAATGTTGGACATAGCTATGTGTAATCACAATAACGGCTATTCCAAACTCTAGTTATTCTTCTTAAAACACAACAATAAATTCTCATAAGAAGTTTCCTAGACATTGTAGAGCTTTCTCAGAGCATCTACTGAGAATTCATTCTCATTATTGAAAAATCCACTGATTATGGGATCGTTCAATTCCTCTAAGTCTTCAGAAATATCAGTTAACTCACTAAGTTCTCTTTTTAGCTCACGCAAGGTGTTCTTTGTTAGAGACAACATTTGGTCATAGTGAGTTATCTTTTCTAAAGAATAAACAATTTGATATTTTAAATCACTTCTTTTGCTGATGAAATATTTCACCATACCTCTAAAGTTATTATCAAGATGACAAACAGACAAGAGGCAGTTAGAGGAAGAACCTTCTCCATCATTTATAGATCTCTCTTTCTTCATTCTTGAGGAAGATATCCCTTCGCACAGATACACATTAACTGCTTCAACTGCATCCCTTTTTGTGGTACTTTTAGTTACAGGATCCTTGAAACTGTATCTTTCAAGGAGAAAAGAGATGAAGGACTTGATTACAAATGACTATAAATAGACTTATGGACAACCAAACCCTTGAAGAGCTTTGAACAAGTCTTTCATGGTTCATAATCCATTATCTAAAATATCAGGAGAATATTTTCTTAACAAAAATAATAAAAGATAAATACCGAACTTGAGCCACCTTTATGCAAACCTCATTTTCTCAAGTTAAAGATGAGGATGTGGACGTCACTGGTATTAGACAGTGACAAAGTGAGCCAAATGCTCACTTCTTTTACCACATAGTGGCTTATCAAGGTTTATTGCATAAACAGATTTCTTACCTTGTCTGAATATGGAATTTATGGATTTTTTTGAAAAGCCTTGTTGATTATCCATTTCCAGATTCAACCTTTGCATGTTCTCCTGTAGTTTGGCAATTCTTTTGTTCTTCCTCTTGAATCTCCAACACATACTTTGAACATGATTTGCATTCCCACAAAACAAACAAATCAATAAAGATTTTTTATTCTGTTGAATTGCCTTCTGTTTATCACAACATTCAACGTACACTGTTCCAGCATTAGTCGAAACGAGAGAGTTTTTTGTGTTCACAGTTTTTCCTTTAAACCCCAAACCATTTGTGTTTCCAAAGGACTTCTGACCAAATAACATTGCTGAGATTTTGTCAGAACTTACGGATAACCTTTGCAGGTCATTCTTAAGAGTATTAATCTCTTTTTCCTTTAGAGACATGGTTCTAGTGAATTCATCATTAAGACAATCTATCTCAAGATTTTTTACCTGGAGCGATGATTCAAGTTTCTTAGACGAAGCTCTTAGTTGAAGATTTTCTTGGTGAATCTCTCTACTTTTATTCAAGAATTCACAAATCTCTGTATCGGACTCTAGTTCTGAATCAGAATTTGAGTAGGTGGAGGATTCTGCTGCAAAAGCTGAAAGTTCGTTGCGTGAATCAGATGCATCCAAGATGTTGACACCTAGGAGAGATTTTTCTTGTATTGAATCATCTGAAGCATTAACTGGAGAGAGACGTTTATCACATCTTTTACTTCTTTTCACAAACTCTTTGATCTTTTCTGTTATCAGCAATTTATCAAAATCAACATGATTGGAACAATATTCATCATCCCAAGAAAAGTTAAAAGGTTCACTTGTGTTGGTCACAGCATTGAACGCAGACGTTCTGACTGTGTTTTGATCAAGATCAAGAGTTTTTATCTTTCCAATTAGAGTATTTCTTGAGAGCTCATCAAGGTTAAAGGAGAATCGACTCTAGCTTATACAACTAGTATCACACAGGAGGTGTGGGGATTAGGTTTCCCAGTTGCTAGAATTCTCCTTTATATAGTCTCCAAATCATGGTTTGCAATCTAAGTTACCTTGGTAACAAAGCATTCAATATTCATCGTTAGATGAAAACCTGATTAGATTCAAGCTAATATCTTTCAACCATTAGATCGAACTTAGCTTGTTATACACAATTGAAATATACGTCATTTAGGTTTGAGTAACCGTACCTAAACGTGCACACCTAGTTGGTTCAACAATAGTTAACCAATGGTAAGCCATATGAGCACTTTCATATCAACCTTATTCATCTTCACCATAACTAGTTCAAATGACTCAAATGAACTAGTTCGAGAGTTGTTCAATTGCTTAGATCTTATATAAATACACAAGACACAATTGAAGCAAAATCGGTTTTGATTCACTCGAATCGATTCATGAACATTATAGCCACGGTTTGCAAATTGCATTCCTTTATATATAAATGTTTTAGTTCATGAACAAACCAATTTCATATTTGAACACACTTACGTATGCATACGGGTATGCATACTTAAGTAAACGGATTTAAGTTTTTTTTTGGTTTCCAAACTCAGCAAAAATTCACGGACGTGAAATTTTCGCCAGTATGCGTATGGGTACGCATACTTAGGTAACCAGATTGAGTTGGTTTAGATTTCCAAACTCAGCAGAAATTCACGGACGTGAACTTCTGTCAGTATGCGTACGGGTACGCATACTTACCCAGTCTCCATCAACCATTTAGTACACACATAACTATGCATACATTTGGTTCCCGGTTTTGGACTTACACACTAATGCGCGAACACATTATATGCTTATATCCAAAGATGGTTACATGTACTAAACTCTTTATTTCAACCATTGAAACATTCTTAGAGGATGTTAAAATAGAGGTTATTCACACACTATTTTTCATCAAAGCAATTTTCAAGATATTAAAAAAATCAACATGACTTTCGTCACTCTTAAAGATGAACTTGGCCAAAGCGAAAGCTTACCAACACATATTTCTATAAATAGATAAGCGAGATAAACTCAGCTCGAAATAGCAAATGTGTATAATCGAAGTCTATATAGCAATACGACTTTTGTCTCAAGATAGGAGATAGAGTATATAGACTTTTGAGTGATAGATAAGTTAAAGTCTCCACATACATTTTTGTCGATGAAGATCCATCAGTTCCTTGAGTAGTTCTTCGTCTTTGCATGATGAACGTCGTGGAGTCTAGAGCTCAACTACACTTTCTATCCTAGTCTGAGACTTAGCTATAAGTAGACTAGAAATCAAGACTTATAGTTTTGGCAACTAAACTTGACAACAAGCTTGAGATAGCAACGCTTGCGAGTTCGACCGAGCCATGATCTAACAGTTACCTTGGTAACAAAGCATTCAATATTCACCGTTAGATGAAAATCTGATTAGATTTAAGATAATATATTTCAACCGTTAGATCGAACTTAGCTTGTTATACACAATTGAAATATACGTCATTTAGGTTTGAGTAACCGTACCTAAACGTGTACACCTAGTTGGTTCAGTTGTAGTTAACCAATGGTTAGCCATATGAGCACTTTAATATCAACCTTATTCATCTTCACCATAACTAGTTCAAATGACTCAAATGAACTAGTTCGAGAGTTGTTCAATTGCTTAGATCTTATAGAAGTATTCAAGACACAATCAAAGCAAAATCGGTTTTGATTCATTCGAATCAATTCATGAACATTATAGCCACGGTTTTCAAATTGCATTCCTTAATATATAAATGTTGTAGTTCATGAACAAACCAATTTTAGAAAGTAACACACTTAAGTATGCGTATGGATATACGTACTTAAGTAACCGGATTTGAGTTTGTTTTGGTTTCCAAACTCAGCAGAAATTCACGGACGTGAACTTTTTGCCAGTATGCGTATGGGTACGCATACTTAGGTAACCGGATTGAATTGGTTTTGATTTCCAAACTCAGCAGAAATTCACGGTCGTGAACTTCCGTCAGTATACGTACGAGTACGCATACTTACCCAGTCTCCATCAACCATTTAGTACACACACAAGTATGCATACATTTAGTTCCCGGTTTTGGACTTATACACTAATGCGCGAACACATTATATGCTTATATCCAAAGATGGTTACATGTCTAAACTCTTTATTTCAACCATTGAAACATCCTTAGAGGATGTTAAATAGAGGTTATTCACACATTATTTTTCATCAAAGCAATTTTCAAGATATTGAAAAAATCAACATTACTTTCGTCACTTGTAAAGATGAACTTGGCCAAAGAGAAAGTTTACCAACACATATTTTGAGAAATAGATAAGCGAGATAAACTCGGCTCGAAATAGCAAATGTGTATAATCGAAGTCTATAAAGCAATACGACTTTTGTCTCAAGATAGGAGATAGAGTAGATAGACTTTTGAGTGATAGATAAGTTAAAGTCTCCACATACCTTTTTGTCGATGAAGATCCACCAGTTCCTTGAGTAGTTCTTCGTCTTTGCATGATAAACTCCATGGAGTCTAGAGCTCGACTACACTTTCTATCCTAGTCTGGAACTTAGCTATAAGTAGACTGGAAATCAAGACTTATAGTTTTGGCAACTAAACTTGACAACAAGCTTGAGATAGCAACGCTTGCGAGTTCGACCGAGCAATGATCTAACAACGTGTCTTATTGACATTTTTACAACTAAAAGTTAGGGAGCACTTTGACATGCTTGCTTTACTATTCATGTGCGTTGCCATGTACCATGGTGCGTTATTCAATTCTGGTATGTTGGCTAGCCGGAGTATTGCACCATTATGGTGCAACATTAGTCTCGTCCAGCCACCCTTTAGCGTGATGCACCATGATGGTGCAATATTTCTCTTGGCAAGCCACCCACTGGCTGATGCACTATGATGGTGCAATATTGGCTATTAGCCAATGTTCCTGCATAATGCATCATTATAGTGCGATATCTCACTTGGCCAGCTAACCGCTGGCGTAATGCATCATGATGGTGCAACATTCTGTCCTAAGCCAATATGCCCTTAACGCGCAACCATAGCTTGAGATAATACGGCATCTCATGCCAATGACGCAACTTTGATCATGCGCCATGCGAAAAGTCCAGGTATTACAATATTATGATGTAGTTTTTACAGTGGTAAATAAAGATTCGATTCTTGGACTTTTATAAAGATTTGGTTTAAGATTAATTAAGAAAAATGCTAAAGAAAAACAAATTGTATTGGCCTAAAGAGAGGGAGAACCAAGGTTTTAGCTTCCACTATTTCTGATGCTTGTAAAATTAACAATTTATTATCTCAAACAATTACTTATAAAATACTAAAAACCATATTGAACCCAATATCATGTTTTGGAAGATAAACGTTTATAATTAATTATGCAACTTTCGTCGTTACCAAAAAATATAACATCCTTTGCTTATAAAATTCAAAAAGCGGGGGTATAAAAACCACACCCAATAATTCGTTCGGAAATCTATATGGACTAACTCCAATATAATTCCGACAGCACCAGCTTATAAAGCGAGCTCAACCAAGAAAGATATCAAAGAGTTATATCTCTTTTTCTCAATACAATTTGCAATTGAACAGATAGAAATCTGTGAGCCCGATTGATATGAGAAATACTTGGACGGTACCAAAGACCGATTCCCAAGTGCCAATCAATTCCTATCCAACAATCAAGGTCGGATTTACCAATTGATTGAACTACATACAACCTGTGATATTTCAATCATATAAACAAATATAATGCCGAAAAGAAATAACACAGACACCAGAAGTTTTGTTAACGAGGAAACCGCAAATGCGGAAAACCCCCGGGACCTAGTCCATATTTGAACACCATACTGTATTAAGCCGCTACAAACACTATCCTACTGCAAGTTAAGTTCGAACTGGAATGTAGTTGAGCCCTAACCAAGTCTCACACCGATTAAGGTACAGTCGCGTTCCTTACGCCTCTAGAACCACGCCGGATTCTGCGCACTTGATTCCCTTAGATGATCTCACCCACAACTAATAGTTGCTACAACCCAAAGTCGAAGACTTATAAACAAATTTGTCTTCCACAGATAAGTCTATTCTGATAGATAAATTTGTCTCCTCAAGATAAGTCTATTCTGATAGATAAATATGTCTTCCACAGAAGTACCTACGAAGTTTTTGTTCCGTCTTTTGATAAATCAAGGTGAACAGGAACCAATTGATAAACCGGTCTTATACTCACGAAGAACATCCTAGAAATATCAATCACCTCACAATAACTTAACTATATGGTAGTAGAAGAAGTTATTGTGGAATCACAAAGAATGAGACAAAGAGGTTTATGATTACTTTTTATATCTTACCTATCGGAGATAAATCTCGAGCAAATCTTAGAGAAGATAGTACTCAATACGATTGAACAAGTAAGATTAGAATACGCAACTACAGAGAAAATAGTTGGATCTGGCTTCACGAATCCCAAATGAAGTCTTCAAGTCGTTAACCTATAATGGTTTTGGAAAAAACTAGGTTAAAGGAGAATCGACTCTAGTCGCAACTAGGACACAGCAAAGTGCCGGGATTAGGTTTTCCAGTTGCTAGAGTTCTCCCTTATATAGTCTTTCAAATCAGGGCTTGCTTTTAATCAAAGGTAAGATAGCTTAGTAACAAAGCATTCAATATTCACCGTTAGATGAAATTCTGATTTAAGATTCAAGCTAAGTCTGCTTAAAACCAAAGTAATATCTCTCCACCGTTAGATGGTCTTAGCTTGTTACATATAAATGAAATATATCTTCATTTAGATATGGGTAACCGTACCTAAACGTGTATATTGAGTTGGCCCAATAACAGTTAACCGATGTTAGCCATATGAACACTTTTGTCTTAACCACATTCAACTAACACATCTAGATTAACTATGATGATCAATCAATCATGAAAGATAATCAAATGAATCTAATTGTGTTTCACATAGAGTTGTTTAATTATTTACTATCTCATAGAAATATATATGAACCAATTGAATCAAAATCGAATTGATTCATAATCGTACAAAGTACTTATATAAGAATTAATTCATTAACATTAAGCATGGTTTGCAAAGATTACATTCCTTAATTCATAAATGTATTTGTTCATGAGTATGAAAAACATACTTAACCGATTTTAGAACTTTAACCACTAAGTTTGCAAACAGGTACGCAAACTATAGCATCCGTACTTTGGTCTTGCCCAGCCGTTTGCAAACGGGTATGCAAACAACGTCCCGAACCTAACTCAGGTAGAACCGTTCGCATACTGTAATGCAAACAATGTTCCCAAACTTTAACTGTTAAAACCGTTCGCATACTAGGTATGCAAACAAGGTTCACGGACCTGAATCATACCAAAATAGTTTGCATACTAGGTACGCATAATGTATTGTATCCAGACAAAGGTTTTTGTTCTAAACTCCCATTTGAATCATTGAAACATCCTTAGAAAACGAAAATAGCTGTCTCACAAAAACTATTAGCTTATAAGTAATTTTCAAGTGATCGAATGATCAATACGAAACTTTCCAAGTCGACATCAAATGATTGTCTCACACAAATCATGTAAGATTTTTCAAGGCAATTTCCACATGATCATCTTTTGACTTTAGTTTCCAACTAAACTCGTCAAAAATATGATAAACGTAGCTAAAGCAAAAAGCTTCCAACACTTATTTCGAGAAATAGATAAGCGAGATAAACTCGGCTGGAAATATCAAATGTGTATAATATAAAAGTCTATATAGCTATACGACTTAGTCTTATTAGGAGATAGAATAGAATAGACTTCTGAGTGATAGATAGGTTTAGTCTCCACATACCTTTTGTTGATGAAGTTCCTCCAAGCTCTCCTCAGTAGATCTTCGTCTTTAATCGATGAACGCCGTGAAGTCTAAAGCTCGACTACACATTTTATCCTGATCCGTGACAAAATATCAATACATATAGATTACAAAATAAATAAACTTTGTAGCTTCTCATCCATCATGCTTGATTTCCTTGGTTCTTCAATATTTCTTGAACTCTTCACCACTCCAAGTACTTAAGTGATTCTGAACGTGTTCAACTCAGCATCATTGTTGTTGAAGATCCGTAGCCATAACAATAAGAAAACACATGAAAAACATCTGTTTTCAATCATTGTTATACAATGTCATAGTATTATTACACAGCACCAAAGTCCAATTGTATCACAACTTTGATAATAATACTACGGTGATATGTATCACTCCCCCTTAGTCAATGCTTCCATCTCACAATGAAAACCACTCCCCTTTACATAATGATCCGTAAACCATATGTATGTAGTGTGAACTACCAAATAATTCTTCATTTTTTTGTCAATATAAATTGGCAAAGGTACGAAAACTACAGGATCATAATGAAATTCTCAAAGAGATAATTCATGACTAAAAGAGAACATATCAACTTTGTTTCGATGATTTCAAGATAAAGATACAAGATAAATTCTATAATATTCCACAGCCGCACTCCCCATAAAGATTTGGCAATTAAGCACAAGTTTAATTAAGAACTCTCCCCCATTTTATGTCATTCCAGAAAGAACAACAAGAGCGTCCGTACTTTCACAAGAAAATAAGGATTTCTTTGGACATTAACAAATTACATTGAAACATGAATTTGTATCCAATAAACTCGAATGAATTAACCACAAGAGGACCTTATTGATTAATTTAATCAGAAATGATAAACATAAGAAAACTTACGGAGCTATACAGTACTTTCACATAAAAGTGGATCAGGAAAAGATCAATACTGTGGAATATTCAAAAGTTCATTCTATCTTTTATCAATATTTGCATAAAGACATAATAGACTTAACTTTTGAGCATAAATGAGATAATCATAGTTCACGGACGTAATCACACATATCCCATAAAATATTTTTGCAATATATAAAACCAATAAAGATTAATACTAAAAAATTATCTTCCTAATAACTTAGAATTTAGATAAATAAATCTAAAAACATTGCAAGATGAAAAACGTTGGCAATAGCTATGTGTAATCACAATATTTGCTATTCCGAACCCTAGTTATCCTTCTTAAACACAAGAATATATTCTCATAAGAAGTTTCCTAGACATTAAGATTCTTGAAAAATTCTTTATCGTCCCCGAACTCCTTGTCTTCAACAGGCATTGGAACGTAAGGTTCATGAAGAAAGGAGTCGATTCCAACAAACCTTCTTGACTGATGCCGAACCAGGGCCTTCTGAATTTCAAGAGATCTTAGAACAATAGCCTTAATTTGCTCATCTCCATCCTTGTTTCTTTCAACTCTTCAAGAACACCAGAAAACTTCTGAAGATTTGAGGGGTTATCCCTTGGTTTCTTCATATTCTTCATTTTTCTCTTCAAAGTTGTAGAGGAATTAGATTTACCTTTTTCCTTCATGATTGATGGCTTAACATTCATGTTAACATCTTATCCATCAGAAGATATGATACTTGGAGTCTCCATTCAAATATAGGATTGTGAGAGAAATACACAAAACTAGCTCCACAAGCAATCTTTTGATAAAAAGAGTTTTCAGGGAAGGAAAAAAGGAATTTAGAGTTACTGAACCTATATACAGAGTAAGTAGGATTCACGTACGAAACTCTCAACCCTAAAAAAGGTAAAATTATCGATTTTAACCCTTTTTTAATGATCAAACAGGGTAAACCTTTTCAATACCATTTGAGGATATGAAAAGATCAACAGAATTCCAGAAAAAAAAATTTATTTTCCTAAAACCCGATTGTGCATAAATCTTGTCTCTTTAAATTCGGGCACATGAGACAAGATGCACTTTCAACACAATTAGGCTATGTTGGGGTGAACAATAATTTGTTCACTATGTGATTCAAGTCTGGAATTCTCAGTTCCCCTTTTTCATGGGTCGTTTAGACCTATTTATTTTCTGTAGAGGTCTAACCTTTTCTTTAGAAATTAACTTCTTCGGAGATGAGTTAAATTTACATACCTCAGAAGGATTCGACTTCTGAACAAGTTTGAGCTTGTTTGATAATCAATTTGCTCTCCGTTGAAGTTTGTTGACATATCTTACTTTATGTTTGTACTTGAAACAATTTGAGAGTTCATGACCCTTAATAGTACAACAAGAACATGTCAATGTGGAGGACGGTTAAGGCACCATAGCCGAGCATGCTGCTAAACAAAACGAAGTACCTGAAACATGTGAGATAGAATTTTCAATAGATAGAATAAAATCCATTTTATCCTCAAAAGTGGTCGAAGAAGTTTCTCCGGGAAGAATATCAAGATAAATGTACGTATTGCTACAATTATCAAAATTAATATTTTCGCCAAGGAGTGCAACACTTGATTTTTCATCTTCATTTGAATAATAGTTGTTTTTGGGTAAAAATTGATTGTGCTGGAAACGGTAAATTTGGGTATGCCGCCGAGAAATGAATCTAAACCCTAAACAAATATACTGCACAGGAGTACTTTATATTTGAGAGATCAATCTGTACAAATCTGGCCTAAACCAAGAAATTTCCGTTCCAGTCTTGATTCGGTCACAAAATGAAGGATAAGGGTTGATCTTAGGGAGGGAAGCGAAGAAGGTGTTGAGATCAGAATGGTTAACTCTGAAGGTGTGTCTGTTTATGACTTGTATCAGAATGTGGAACTTGCTTGCGGAATGTAAGCTATAAGTTCTTGGTGTTTTCTGGATACTTGTGTTGATAACCAAAACTGTTGTTGGTTGAATTGGATTGAAAACCTATTTATACAAGTCATAATTGAACACACTGATCTCCTAGGAAGTGGAGGTAATTAAGTAGTGGAGAAGTGGGGATCATGTAAAAGTGGTGAAAACCATGTCCCTGTCATGAAGGGAAGACCGGTCATCTTTACACCCACTACTCCTTTACTGCTATCAACCGTCCGCCTTTCCTGACACTTTCTCATAATGGACGTGTTGCACGCCGCATGCTGTAAACCTCCAGACCAATACCTTGATGAACATCCCCCAGTTTGTGACATGTTTGATGTCTCGAGTATTTTCATAAAAAATATGTAGCAAGTTGCTGAGTGGGTCTTGCTTGAAAGACCTAATTATTTTGACCCAATCACGCACAAGCTAGGCGGCGGGCGGTCATATTTGAGCAGCTGCCAGGAGCTATCCATGTACATTAAAGATGTGGTGGTCGGTCCCTATAGGAGAATGATGGCTGGTAGCCATTTTGACATCCTATTTGTTGGCCCAAATTAAATCTAAACCGGTTAAATTGGCTAGCCAAGTTGGATGGCTGAGATGATTTGCAGAAGTTTGTGTTAATTCATGAAATTTCGTAATCAGAAAATTCAGATGTGAGACTCTCACTAAAACTATTGTAGAATTCTCATACAAACTCGGATTTTGATGATCCGCACCTCCATTCTTATAAGAAAAGAACTACCTATCTTCCTATTTGGGAATATTTAGGTTTTGAGCTCGTTTAAGAGGTGAAAATAGCCCGAGAGTAAAAACTCAGGAAGAATTCAGGAGGAATTCTGTCAGTTTTCATCCATGACCTAGCTCGCCTTTTAAGCTGTATCTTTTAGCTCGTTAGTCCGATTGATGTGATTTTTTAGTATGTTATACTGACATCCATACGAAACTTTTGGCATGTAGCTCATACTCAAATTATTTACCAAATGCTCCCAGATGTTCGTCTAATCTTTGGTGACCTTTTGGATCTCGTCCGACCAAGTTGAAGAGATATGATTGGTCAAAGCAAAAGACGGGATGCCATCCACCTTTAATTAAAAGTGCAGGCATTTCGAGCGATTTGATTGGCTGATGGGAAAGAGGAGCCCACGGACAACAAAATAGAAGAATGAAGGCCGGCCAAAGGAGGCTCGAGTTAGGGAAAATTGGCTAGCCAAGTGGCGCGGCCAAGCCCTTTCTGCCACGGCTTCTAGTCACGGTTTTCTCTTTTTCCGTTTCTGGTAGGATTTTCTCTACTAGTTCCATGATGGATCACTTTCCTAGTTTGTTTAGGTTTAGTCTCGACCAATAGGATCGAGATATTGCGCAGACCGCAAAAACTTAATTTTTTGTAAATTGATAAAATTAGGTTAGAAAATCGAATTTTGCGAGTTGACACAAAATTAATCAATTTTGGTGAGTTTTGCGTGTTGACACAAAATCACTAATTTTTATCTCAGAGCGCAGGCACAACGTGTCTCTAATTGAGTATTTTCATGCACATCTTAATCCTGACATCTTCGGGAAACTCATGTTGCTCAATTGCGAACGAACTTTAGTAGTCATATCATGTCAATATTAAGAGTTCATCCGTGGACATAGCATAGGGAAAATGCTCAGCAAGCCATGCATTTAGTGAATAATACAGGTGGGAGATTAATAAAATTTATAGAATACTTGGGATTGTTCTACATGCACCAATATTATTCTAAATAAATTTCATAGGTATTAAACTACATAGTTCATGTGTGAGCAGAGAGGTATATACACTCATCAGCTTCTTGGCAGCTCTACTTCTTTGCAGAAAGCAGGTATACAAAATACAGGGTTTTACAATTTTAGCCCTGAACTAAAAACCACCATCAACTATAGTGATTTGACATTTCATCAAGAGTTGCAGCAACACCTTTGTTTCCAGTGTATTTTCTACGATTTGGACATTCATTAGCAAAATGACCAAAACCTTTACACTTGAAGCACTGTGGCATATCCTCATCATCAGTGTCGACAGTGTCCCTGTTTTTAGGAGGGGAACGATCACGAGGTTTAATTGTTGATCTGGTTTTATCTCTAGTGAACCGTTTACTTTTCTTCAAAAAAGATCTCTACACTGCCTAGTGATCAAAGAGACTGAGTTGTCAAGATCTTCATCAGATGAATCAGTCTCAATAGGATCATCCACATAGTTGCCAACACTTTTACTTTTGTCAAGTAATTTAGTGTTCTTTTGTGCTTTGAAAGCAATATCCTTTCCAGATTTCGATATATGCTCATGATCAAAGATATTTAACTTCCCAAAAAGAGTATTTCTGGAAAGTGTATCAAGGTTATTTCCCTCAACGATGGCATGTTTCTTAGAATCGTATCTAGCTGGCAACGATCTGAGGATTTTCATCACGATGTCCTTTTCAGGAATAATCTTACCCAATGCAAAAGATGCATTAATTATTTCAGACACTTTGTGATTAAACTCATCGAAAGAATCTTCATCATCCATGCGAAGGTTTTCCTAATCATAATTTAGGTTTTGAAGTCTAGCTTTTTTCTCAGAGGTATTCCCTTCAAATACGGTTTCTAAGATATCCCAAGCATCTTTAGACCGAGTGCACGTAGTCACATGGTGCTGAAGATCTGGGGTAATGGCATGGATGATAGCATTCAATCCGTTAGAATTTTGCTTTGCAGCAAGAATCTCGATAGGCTCATACTCACCAATATCCTTTGGAACAGTTACACCATCCACTGTAACCATTGGAGGATTATATCCATTAACAACGTGAACCCATGATTGAAAATCACGCTCTTGAATAAAGGCACGCATAGCAATTTTTACCACCGTAAGTAATTCGAGCCATCGAAGACTGGCGGTACGTTTATAGAGAAAGCATTTCTGTCCATAGAGTCAGATTGCTACAAACACAGACTTATGAGGTCTTAGCGTGTTTGCCTGCTCTGATACCAGTTGAAAAAGCGGGGGTATAACAACCACACCCAATAATTTGTTCGGAAATCTATATGGAATAACTCCAATATAATTCTGAGAGCACCACCTTATAAAGCGAGCTCAACCAAGAAAGATATCAAAGAGTTATATCTATTTTTCTCAATACAATCTGCAATCGAACAGATAAAAATCTGTGAGCGCGATTGATATGAGAAATACTTGGATGGTACAAAAGACCAATGTCCAAGTGCCAATCAATTCCTATCAAACAATCAAGGTTGGATTTACCAATAGATTGAATTATACACAACCTGTGATATTTCAATTATATAAACAAATATAATGCGGAAATGAAATAACACAGACACCATAAGTTTTGTTAACAAGGAAACCACATATACATAAAAAACCCGGGACCTAGTCCAGATTTGAACACCACACTGTATTAAGCCGCTACAGACACTAGCCTACTACAAGTTAACTTCGGACTGGAATATAGTTGATCCCTAACCAAGTCTCGCACTGAGTAAGGTATAGTCGTGTTCCTTATGCCTCTATAACCACGCTGGATTCTGCGCACTTGATTCCCTTAGCTGATCTTTCCCCCAACTAAGAGTTGATACGACCCAAAGTCGAAGACTTAAAAACAAATCTGTCTCCCACTGATAAGTTTATTTTGATAGATAAATCTTTCTCCCACAGAAGTACCTACAAAGTTTTTGTTCCGTCTTTTGATAAATCAAGGTAAATAAGAACCAATTGATAATCCGGTCTTATACTCCCAAAGAGCAGCCTAGAAATATCAATCACTTCACAATAAGTTAACTATATGGTAGTAGAAGAAGTTATTGTGGAATCATAAAAAATGAGACGAGAGCTTTGTGATTACTTTTTATATGTTACCTATCGGAGATAAATCTCGAGCAAATCTTAGAGAAGATAGTACTCAATACGATAGAACAAGTAAGATCGGAATGCGCAACCATATAGAAAATAGTTGGTTCTGGCTTCACGAATCCCAAATGAAGTCTTCAATTCGTTAACCTATAATGGTTTTGGAAAAACCTAGGTTAAAGGAGAATCGACTCTAGGCGCAACTAGGACACAGCAAAGTGCCGGGATTAGGTTTTCCAGATGTTAGAGTTCTCCCTTATATAGTCTTTCAAATCAGGGTTTGCTTTCAATCAAAGCTAAGATAGCTTAGTAACAAAGCATTTAATATTCACCGTTAGATGAAATCCTGATTTACGATTCGAGCTAAGTCTGCTTAAAACCAAAGCAATATCTCTCCACCGTTAGATGGTCTTATCTTGTTACACACAAATGAAATATACCTTCATTTAGATATGGGTAACCGTACCTAAACGTGTATATTGAGTTGGTTCAATAACAGTTCACCGAAGTTAGCCATATGAACACTTTTGTCTTAACCACATTCATCTAACACATCTAGATCAACTATGATGACCAATCAATTATTAAAGATAATCAAATGAATTTAATTGTGTTTCATATAGAGTTGTTCAATTTTTCACTATCTCATAGAAATATATATGAACCAATTGAATCAAAATCGGATTGATTTGTAATCGTACAAAGTACTTATATAAGAATCAATTCATGAACATTAAGCCACGGTTTGCAAAGATTGCATTCCTTAATTCATAAATGTATTTGTTCATGAGTATGAAAAACATACTTAACCGATTTTAGAAATTTAACCACTAAGTTTGCAAACAGGTACGCAAATTGTGATATCCGGAATTTGGTCTTGTCCATCCGTTTGCAAACGGGTATGCAAACAACCGTCCCAAACCTAATTCAGGTAGAACCGTTCGCATACTGGTATGCAAACAAGGTTCCCGGACTTTAATAGTTAAAACCGTTAGCATACTAAGTATGCAAACAAGGTTCCCGGACTTGAATCATACCAAAACAGTTTGCATACTAGGTACACATACTGTGTTGTTTCCAGACAAAGGTTTTTGTTCTAAACTCCCATTTTAATCATTGAAACATCCTTAGAAGACGACAATAGCTGTCTCACACACACTATTACCTTATAAGTAATTTTTCAAGTGATCGAATGATCAATACGAAACTTTCCAAGTCGACATCAAAAGATTGTCTCACACAAATCATGTAAGATGTTTCAAGGTAATTTCCACATGATCATCTTTTGACGTTTCTAACGAATAAATTATTTCCAACTAAACTCGTCAAGAATATGATGAACGTAGCTAAAGAAAAAAACTTCCAACACTTATTTCGAGAAATAGATAAGCGAGATAAACTCGGCTCGAAATGTCAAATGTGTATAGTATAAAAGTCTATATAACTATACGACTTAGTCCGATTAGGAGATAAAATGGAATATACTTCTGAGTGATAGATAAGTTTTAGTTTCCACAAACCTTTTATTGATAAAGTTCTTCCAAGCTCTCATCAGTAGATCTTCGTCTTCAATCGATGAACGCTGTGAAGTCTAAAGCTCAACTACACATTCTATCATAATCCGAGACATAGCTATAAGTAGACTAAGAATCAAGACTATAGTTTTGATCAACTAAACTTGACAAACAAACTTGAGATTATAACGCTTGCGAGTTCAACCGAGCAATGCTCTAACAAAAATATCAACGGTATAAAAACTGTCCAAAACAATTAAAATGAAGCATATTTAGAAGAGAAATTATTAGTCATGAATAGCACAAATAATAGAGTAATTATCGTCTAAGAAATAGAACTATTAATAGTACATATCAAAAATAGCTTCCTCCAAAACTCTAGAAAATAGTTTAGCTACTCATGAATCGGAAATTGGAAGCAAATCGATTATTTATTGTATTAATAATAATAAAGATTGCTTACAACGATTTTTGGTTGCTAAAGATGCTCAACAATTATAAGGCTCCGCGGCTAAAGAGCTATTGCCACTGAAGATGTAAAACGATACACGACTGTTGTCGTTATACAGCGACTGTTTCTGCAACTGTACCCGTGACTTTTTCTCACAGCACTATGTTCTTCGTGTTCTTGATCAAACAACAGCAGCAGCAGAGTTTCTGCCACCCGTGATTTCTCAATTCTGAGCTATCTATTCTATCCCAAACTCTCCGTCCGTCTTCCCTTAATCCCAAGCACCTTATTTATATTCAACAGGCGTAAGAAATCTCCTCGAATCACCTTCAAATCTCTCACAGTAAAAAGAGAATATGTTTTTCCTTTTTCACTCCATATTACGGGATTTGCTTCCATTTTCTTCTCTGCATGCGTATGGTGAGGCTTACACATTCCCAGCACGTCCTTTGATTAATTCAAACACTGTCTAGCTACACGCCAAACTACCAAAAATATCACAGGAAATAGTCGAGAATATTTTGTTTCCCTGTTTTCTCCAATCACACGTGATTTCCCTTTTCTTTCGAATTCAAACATGTTACTACCTCTGGTTTGTCTCAAAAGGTCCATAACAACCCGATTTTGTGATTGAGTCTCACTCTTTAAAAATCCCATGAAAACCCAACCATCACCCTAGTATATCTTACTCCCCTGTTTTGCTTGATTAGATTATCCAGCCCAAATGGGTCGAACAAATCACCTATATCCTCCCTATTTACGCTTAACAGGCTCATTGCAAACAAATCCATCGATAGAATCTTTCTGAATTATCTCCAAAATTTGAACCCTAAATCTAATTCGTGAAGACAACTTTCCCGCCAATTTGCTTTTTACCTGTTTTGCTTCGAATCATCATTCTAGCAAATTCTGATCAAATCTAAGGACCATACCAGGCCTGTTTTGGCTTAAGGATTAAACCTAAACAAAATCAGCCATTAAGTCTCTTAAGAACACCTTCAAACCTTCAACCCAAATTCTACAGACATTTTTCCCGCCAAATTCAAAATTCAAAATGTTGAAGAAGGTTACCCCTTAACCAACTGTCGGGGGTGGCGATAGTAATTGGGTTGTTCCTTAGTAATTAGGGGTGCCCCCTTAACAATATCTGGGTGTTCTTTAGCACATTCCTTAAGTGCTTTTTAACAAGTTTCCTGGGGCGTTTTTAACACAATTCTGGGGGTTCCCTTATCCAAATTCGGGTGCATTTAGCGGTTTTTCGAGCCGATTTCTCCAAAAATGTTTATTTTCCAAAAGTACCTACACACACATAAAACACCACAATAAGTACAGAAAATGAGCACTACCAATATATAGAATTAAGACAAATTAGACACATAAATGTGTCTACCATATTACACCCTTTAAATAATTTTATCTCTAAAATTCTAAACAAAAACTATTATGGACAAATTCTTTGATTCCTTAGAATAATGTCCCATACCATGATGCTCAGACTTCATAGGGTGTTTTTAGTCTGTTGTGAACAACAATTAGGACCTTCTTAGAAAACGTTTTATACCGCATAACCAGGAATCCAAAAAATGTCCACAATATTATCGAGAATATCTATTTGGATCCCCTAAGCAGGCGTCCCACACCACATACTTAGGATTTCTAGAAAAAGGATATCTTAACATAGGATCCTAAGTGCGCGTATCACCGTAACACCTAGAAATCCACAAAGTTCACAGGTGTGCAAGGATTATCGAAATGACAAGAGATTCTTAGCAGTACTGTGATGATCAAACTCTAACGCCCGAGTAGCCAAATGTAGGCCACCGTTTGCCAATTGTCAATGGTTTTCCAGGTTGCCAATCGAAAGTGGGATGCTAGCCGGCCTGACAAAGCACACCGTTAGCCAGTTGCTAACGGAAGGGGATGATCAATCCCATTATCTACCTATCGTTTCAAATGGTCTTCCGGGTCACCATTTAAGGCCTGGAAAACTCGCATTACTCGACTAAGTCTAACATGATTCACGCAACAATTGGCTTACTCTTCCAACTTATCATTTTCCTTTGAAGGAAAATTTTGTAGTCTCATTACAAAATGCTCATTCCCTAGTTTTATCTTAGAACTTGCTCTGATACTAACTGTGATAGACCGAAAATCACGTCTAAGGCGCCAAGGCGCGCATGCTATAACTCCTCGATGCGCCACTGTGATGCTAGTGATTGGTACTTGAAGCTTCACTTCTAACTTCGCATATGCATGTCCATTTACTGTTGCAAGCATGCTCCGCAAGCATAATGCCTTAAATTTAGCTTCCATACAGTTCCAAGTTACCATTGTTTTGCAAAGGTACAAAGCCATAAAAGCTAATGCTGATCGATGCACTATTACATACATCAATGGTTTTCGAGTCTTTTCCAGGCATAAGGCATGCCTTGAACTTCCACATAGGCCATTATTTTCGCTTTCTTATTTTGCTTGGGCATTGTTGTAAATTGTCTTGCTTGTGCCAATGGTGCATCAATCAGACTCATGTTTTTCCTGTCTTGTATCATAATTGTGATGCCAACGGCTTATGCAAGATCCCCTAACTTGCATACCAACATAGCTTACTTTCATGGCCATGCCCCAATCTGAAATTGGAGCATGCCTACGTCGAACGACTTGATAGGAAGTATGAGCATCCAAGGAATGGGACTGAAACTTAACTCATCAAGTATAGAAACAGTCATCTCTTGCATCGCATTGCCGATCCAGATGATATGTGTAATACCACGCCAATTATGATGCTAAAATCGAGCCCAGAATCCCGCAATGTCACTATCGTAGGTCCAGATTTTTCCTTTTAAAATAAGAATAATTTAGAACTACGAAAAGAAATTCACCAATAATATTAAATAAATATTTACAAAACAATTATAAATGGATACAATCCATAATTGATAGTAATTAAAAAAACTCAAGTAAATCACAATTCAATGATATTGGAATACCGATGCCCAAATCCCCGCGATAAATTTCAAATTTCTTTTTTTCATCTAATGTGTCTGCATACTTTGTAAGAGGAGAGGGAAAATGGGTGAGAAACCATAACCCAGTTGAAAATTTCCAAAAGATAATATAGTGCAGCGAAAAACAAACCAAAGGAAGAATCAAAAGCATATATAAGACAACAAATGCATCAAAAGCATAATTACACTCTTTCAGTTTTCTACCGATTTTAGTTTAGATTCTTTACTCGAATATACATCCAATTTAAGTAATTAATTTCTTACAATGTATCTGGTTTCTCTATCCATATATTTCTAGTCCTGCCAATAATTACATTTTCTTTCAACTCTTCAGATGAATTTCAAACTCCGTTATCTGAACCTTTTATTTTATAGGTTTCTCACTTCTTTGTCTTAATTAGAATTTCCAACAAATTCTTAAATCTTCTAGACTTACACAACCACTGCCCACCACGACATAAAATATGTGCCGTTGAACTCGGCATTTGGCCACCGTGACTCACAGACTATTCAAATAGTTGTGGCTCTGATCTCGACATAAACAACGATCACTTCCCACCGGTGCCCACATGCATAAGAACTATTACGGCCTGATCTCGGCATTATTACTCCAACACAATGTGCTATTAATCACCTAAAATATCTTTGACCAATGTTTTTTTACTGGTTTTACTTCTTTAATTAAGTATTTTTCTTGTAATAGTAACTTTACATGCCATGAACAATTTTTCAAGCTAAAACTCAAGATGATTAAATATATTTACATTTCTTAACATCGTTATTAGATAACATACCATTTATCAGTTTTTCCCATAAAGACTGAAACATTTCGTTTGTTTATTTAACAACTCAATATGGAAGCCAAAGTGTAATGGATACAAATGTAAGAAAAATAGTAAAGATAGCATAAGCTTCACAACAACACCAAAAGGGGTTAACCAAGTCAAACTTGACGTGCAAGGTGGAAATCAAAACTTGCTTTATCAATTAGCATAAGTTATAGACCACTAAGTTGAGTGTCAAAATAATGAACATGCGTTGTCAAACCAAACTAAATCCATTTTCATTTTATTTTCACTTATAAGTTCAAATAGTTTTCGTGTGAGAACAAGACTTGGAATAACATATGGAAAAAAAGCGGTATTAAGGTCGCAACTTACATGTTGCACGCACTAGAAACGAAACAGTGTAAAGAATAGCTTATTCTCTTTAAGAACTAAGAACACTATGGGAAAAACAGTGATCTACAACTGTAGATTGACAACTCATATTTTTAAAATTGTAAAAAGTGGCATGTTTTACAACTTTTTCCAAACAAAAAATTATCAAAGTAAAAAACATCCAACTCTTAGGACCAAAGAGTAGTGACGAGAATCAAAACCACAACGTTTTGTGTGAAAAGATTTGCAAATAGTAGTGACCACCTTTATATTTTTATAACTCATATCGTAAAGGTAGTGAATAAATCTATAACAACATTCATAAGGGTTGTTGAAGATAAAAAAAAATGATTTTGAAAAAATATTATTGGAGAGATTCGAACCCAAGCCTACTATGTGTTAGTACAAGTCTTCAACCATCCTTCCGGATTCACAATATTTGTAGTCTTCAACCATCCTTCCGAATTCACAATATTTTTAGATTTGTGCTTTTTTTTTATCACTATTCACAACCTTTATAAAAGTTGTAAAATGAAAAATTGACTTTGAAAAAAAATGAGGCTCAGGTAAGTCGAACGCGAGCCTCCTCTGTCCAAGTCTGGGATTCCAACCATCCTTCCACATTTACATGTCTGATTATATTGTACATCTACTTCTATATGTAACAAAATTTCAACTGAGCCTTAAAACAAAAAAGGCCAGCAAATGCGCCACTTTGCCTGAAACATACAAGGCATTCTCTGAATTATACAAGGTCTGCAATCACATTTCAATCAACACTCACAGTACCAGATTCTATATCTCAAAATTTAAACGAATGAAACAGGTGGAGGTGTATATCTATATCCTGACCGAAGTACCAGATTCATGCAAGTTTTGGTGAAGCAAACACCAGTCCTGAAGAAGCAGCAAATGCTCAAAGTTCTGAAGTATATTGACTGCAAAAAAAATCCCTTTCCAAAATATTTGCTAAATGTTGTTACTGTTAGAGTATAGCTCGGTTGAACCCACCTAGCGTTGGTATGTCAAGTTTGGTTGTCATATTTTAGTGAATTAAAACTCATCTAAGAGTCGCTTGATTATGTACTAGAGACAATTTCGTTTAGGTTAAACTAGAAAGTCTAAGAATGTTGAGACATACAAGTATTACTCGAAGACCTGAAGAACGTGAAGAAGTAACGGGCTACAACGACGACATCATCCTTCCTCTTGAGGTTAGTAATATTGACTTGAATTGTTTCATTCCTAACATATCTTTCAAGTTGTGCTATATTGAAAACATAACTGTGAAACTGTGTATGGATATATTACTCTAGTAGTGAGACATGATCATATGATCATAGTATTAGGGAATTAGACTACGAAGTATAACGTTTATCTTTTGAACTTCGTAGATATGACATTGACATAATCTTATGAATGCTGTTATGATTATGTGAATGTGTAAAGGTGAATATTTCATCCTAGGAAACAATGTTTTACATTTGTTTAAAGAAAGTACATTCATGAACTTATTTTATGAATCGAAAGGGAGATCGTTAGGCTTATTGGTATTGTTATTCATTGCATATCTTTGGATTACCAATATGTGTGAGTTAGTAGAACCGATCATAACTTGTTATGTATCTTAGTATAACTAATCACAATGCCTGACTTATGATTTGGTATGACTAGTTTTTATTAATTAGTGTAACCGATCCTAAGTAATCACCTGAGATGGTATGATCGATATTTGTAATTGGTGTAACTGATCCTAATAATTGGTGTGACCGATCACAGAATTGTGTAACCGATCCTTATAATTGGTGTAACTGGTCCTAGTAATTGGTGTAACCGATCCTGGTAATTGGTGTAACCGATCCTAGTGACTGGTGTGACCGATCACAAGCAATACCATGTGTATATGGTAACCAGTCCTGATAATTGATGTAACCGATTCTGGTAACGGATGTAACCGGTCCTTGTAACTTGTGTGACCAATCACAAGTGCTTCTATATTAGGGTATAGCCGATCGCAGTGATTGGTAGAACCGATTGAACCCATGGATGTGATTTGATATTTGATCAATCACATAGTTGTCTTGGAATAAAGATGAACCAATTCTAAACTTGTTTGGAAGTGTGGTATAATCGATTCCAAGATTGTAAATATGAAATAGGATTTACAAAGAAATGATGTCAACATTATTTGAACACGTACAATAACTCTTATCTTTTATTGTTCAAAGATATTACTTAGTACTCAAGGAGATCCTTTTCCGAAATAAATTAAGAATCTTTTAATTAAGGTTATTAGTTTTATATGCTTTAATTACCAGCAATTAAATGCATATGTCTATATAATAAAAATTAGTAATGTGCATTTACTAATTGGAGATTTTCTAGTGAGAGATTTCGGGAAATATTGGACAAAGCATTTACTGGAATTATGGAAACCGAATGGGCATTTATTGCATATCTTTAGAGTACTTTCGCTTTTGGAAATTCCTTGGTGTCCAAACATCCTTGGTCTATAAATACCTAAGTTTGCATTTCTTGCAAACTATCCTAAGAGCCAGGCAAACTTCATCTTTTTGTTGTTTCTGGTGGAGCCGTCTAATCGGAGAGGAAAGTACCTTAATTATGCGAAATCTCTTACGACCGCTCGTTTAAAGACTTCTGTGGGATCAAGAAGCTCTACGAGTACCATTGGTGGGAAACTAGATAATTGCAGTGTTAATAGTTTTCGATTGATTTGATTGACTAACGGTTGTTGAAACTTTGATTGCACCTAGTTTATTTATTCTTGAGAATCTTCTCTTCTGATATAAGATTCACTCAAACTAGATCGAAGTATCGACGGGATCTTTAGAACTGTCTGTAGATCAAAAGACATCTTGTGATAATCCATTGTTAACAGACTCCGTTATGTGTGTGATTGATCACAATAGATTCAAGTGGTGTTGTGCAGGTTTTAATTGAAGATTAAAGAAGATTTAAAGACGAATAAGATTTCTTATTGGTTTCTCATATCTTTGTGTTGCACAAACCTTGATCGGATGGGATCCAACTAGAATCGTATTTATTCGGTTGATTAGTTGCGTGAGATTGGCATCACTTTATAGTTTCTTGTTGGAATCTATATCGATTGATTGCAAATCTAAACTTTACTACTTTTGTAGTTATTGGATAGATTGATCTAACCAGGAAAATGAGTTTATTAGCTTAAACGGAAGAGCCTTTGCATATGACTTGAGATATCTTATCTTAAAGAATCAATAGAGTGGTTACCAAAAATATTTGTTGTTCCTTTACTGTTTGGAATACGATCCAAGGGAATTGTTCCAGTGCGTGCACTCATCGAAGTCGGAAGAGGAGGGATACTGAAGAAACTAAGTGAACTAGGGTTAGCTGCTTGGTCTCAACTATATGAAGTTGGTTTAGATTTTTTATTGCGGCTTAATTATGAGAGTATTCAATTATGGACTTGGTCCCGTGGTTTTTCTTCCTTTTCGGTTTCCTCGTTAACAAAATCTTGTTGTGTCTTTTAATTTTTTATTTCCGTAATTATAATTGTTTATTATAATTAGAAGTAAAATACACAAACGTTAACTCCGCTTTACTTGATAGTGATCCTATATAGTTTGGTTAAGTCCGAACCTATTATCAAGTAATTACACTTTGGTAGTCGTATTATCTCGATCTCGTATCCATAGACAATCACACAAAGTGGGAATACCGATTTGTAGTATTGCCTCGACTTTGTCTATAGACAATCACTTTCGGTAATAGGACTTATATGTGGATAATTTAAAGATTGTGGTGTATTTGGGTACCCTCGTCTTTTCAATTAGTATCAGAGCAGGCAAACACGAAAAGATCTAACAATCTGTGTTTGGTGCGATCCCACCTATAAGAATTTAATCTAATGACTGATTCAGTTAACGTTATGCAAGAGTACGAATAATCAAAAGTTGAAGATGTTACTACTTCGTTAACTCATGATCCAGGAGTTACGAAAATTAAGAGTACATCTAAGTCTATCTCTGATAGAAAAGAAGATGCTGATAAAGAGTTGGCAAAAATCCTAAAGCCTATAAGATCTCTGTCTACAAGGATGTTAATATTAAAGATAAAGTCAAATCTTCTTAATCAAGAGATCAGAGAAAATGACATTCAACTAGATATTCTAGCCAAAGAGAATATGGATCTCACGGTTAAAGTAGAAGCCCTTGGTAAATCTCTTATTCAAGATCAAGAGATTAATCCAATGACTCCGACTACTGATTCTGTTATGATTTCTTCTGATGAGGAAAATAAAAGTCCTTGCTCGACTTTTACAGATCGTGATAACAAGACTTGTTTGATAACATCTGAAAAAGATCATGATGGGAGTTTGTCTAACTACATCAAATCAGAAGAGAATAAAGAACCATATTCTACAACTACTGATGATCAAACGAAATTTTTCCTAAAGGAAACTTTGAACCGATTCCGTGAAAAAGATCTTAAGGAATACAACTTTCAGTCACTTGACAGGGAACTTATAATTCTTCAAAATACTGTGGTAAAAGTATTAAAAGAAGTTTCTTGTCTTAAAAAACTGAAAGATCATTCCTCAGTAGAAAGACAGAATATACCCCAAACTGATAAGATCAACCCAAAAGAATCAGAAGTAAGAGTTGATAATCACTTCTGGAAAAAGGTTCCTCCCCATTCATGTTGAAACAGTCTTTTTTTACATGAAGAACGATTCCAAAAGAAAGGGAAAGAAAAATTCTCTGCCAAAGGAAACAATCAGGGAAGATTTTCGATAATTGTTTCAGATAATCATACTGATGTGCATAACAAGGAAATCCTTAGAATGAGAAAATTTTATGAAAATCTCATTGACAGAATTAAGAGAGATTTATCTATCTCTAAAAATTCTCACATCAGTACAGTTTCTCCTCATGATCATACCTTTAGATCAAGGAATGATCATCTTCTTGGGAGAAAATACTTTGGGAAGAAATTTACAAAGAGAAACATGAAATATGTTTCTGATACTCATTGTAAGCAAGAAAAGGCTTACTCTGATACAACCTAGTTGTATGGAGATTGTCCACTCTCATCCTAGTTCGTTCTCATAACTTTTGGGATGAGAAAGCACATAAAACGAGAGAACAATTTTTAGTTTGTGTTTTTATCAAAAAAATCTGTAACAATTTCTGGGTAGCTGCGAATCCATTTTTTTGTCTAAAAATTATTCATGTTTATCATGATCTTCCAAAAATAGGTTTTATTTGAAATTTTCGAATTTTAATAAACCTTCCAGCATGAGAAGTTTGGACATAGGAAACAAAATATATTCTTTATATATTTTTGGAATTTCCTTTATATTTTCAGTCCGAAAGTTGTCTCTTCTTAAGAGAAACTTTCTCTTGCTTGTATTGAGAAACCCTGACTAATTCTTATTTAAGTCCCTGAGCATGCCTCCAATAACTCGCAGCATTACAAAGGCAAATAAGGATGAAGCTCAAAAGGTTAAGGATTTTCAAGGAATCCATACAGAAAGGAAGAAGAAGATCATATCGAAAATCATGTCTGATTATGATACCTATAGTTCTGCTGGATCCCAAGATGAGTCATGTCTTTTGGCTTACAACCTTCAAGATCCAACAAAAACCAAGTGGATACCTTCTGATAGTATGATTGACTATATCCATGGTTTTGAAGAACTAAGAACCAATCTCATAATAATGGTTCGAAATCAACATTGGCTCAAGGATATGATTGAGGAAAAAAAAAGGTTATCTTGTAGACATGAAGTTTCAAGTTGAAAAGCTTGAAAAACAGGAAGTGGTTGCAGACAAGTCTCTCGAGACATGCTTCAAGAGTTTGAACACTGAAGAAACCTCAGTGAACAATTAAAGCACCACTAGAGATTAAGTTATATGCTGTAATACTTAATCCAAGAAAATAGACATCAGTTATTGATTATTGTATAAGGTCTATTTTGAATAAAACTATCATTATTTATGAATAAAATTATTATTTTATAAATTTTCTTGTGATAGTTTCCGATTACATGGCATGTGCTTGAATGTCTATATTTTTTTCTATGTGTTTTCGGTTTATGAGATGTTTGTTTTCGGTTTTCATAACCTTAATATTCGATCTCGTATGATGTGAACCCTTATGGTTTGTGTGACTTTTTGATTTAGCGGGAGTAAGTTCTATCCCAATGTTGGTAGGCTTTATCAAAGGATCATAAGGTGTTCCGATTGAAACTCATATGTGAAAAATCACAATATGTTGAATCAATTTGTGTTTACATGAGTTGTGTTTAGCATAAACATATGTGTTTCGGGTTTTCAACTTTTGCTATTGGCACGCATTAGTTAAGAACCGATTCAACCTTTCTCTGGTAAAGGTTGCTCTTGTTGTTGTTCTTTTGTTCTTGCGAGAGGATAATAACATATTTGGGGAGAGTTCTTATGTGAACTTGCGCTTAATGATATATCTTTCCAGGGAGAATAGGATGTGGAATCTGAGGTAACTAATTTGTTAGTTAATCGTTTTCATGTTTAAAAAAAGCCTGTTCATATTGCATATATTTTACTTTTGCTTAACAAAATTTCGGTACAATTGATATATTCCATTATGATGTGTATGGATGTGTGTGTTTGTGATTCAATTGTTTCTGGTTAAGAAAAACTGTGTCAATTTGTTTGGCTTATTCTTTGGTATCTTTTTTATTGTTGGGTATCAAGTGTTTTTGCTTAACGAAATTTCAATGCAATTGCGGTGCTATAATGTCTATGTTTGTTTCAATTGCTTCCGGTTAAAAAAATAATTGTGCAAGTGAATTTATTTTGGTTTGTTTGTATTGTTTATGGCTTAACAAAATACGAGATCATTTGTTTAGTCCAATTCGATTACGGATAAGAGAAACTAAGTTAATTCTGATCTTAGTTAGACTTATCAAATTGAAGGATTCGGTTATTCAAGTCTAATCGAATGCCATGGCAAGAAAAACTAGTTAACTAACCTAGTGTTTGTCTTGTCTAAAGAGAAAGGTCTAAGTTATTTTCTGAATAATTAGAGCCTGACGAGAGAAATAAAGTTAATTCTGATTTTTATTTTGGTCTTATCGAAAGCGATTGTATGTGTACAATCAGTTTAACAAGGGAACTAAGTTTCTTAGTCAATTTGTTAAACTATTAGGGAAAATTGCTTCGGGAAATAGTTTTCCTTGATAACATATTAAAACTAAATTACTTGTAGTTTCGGTTTTAATGTTGGTTATCTAAAGTGGTATGTGTTAGAGTACTGCTCGGTCTAACTCGCAAGAGTTGATATCTCAAGCTTGTTGTCAAGTTTAGTTGCCAAAACTATAAGTTTTGATTTCTAGTCTACTTATAGCTAAGTCTCGGATTAGGAGTGTAGTTGAGCATTAGAATTCACGGCGTTCATCGATTAAAGATGAAGAACTACTAAGGGGAGCTTGTGAAACTTCATCAACAAAAGGTATGTGGAGACTTAGACTCATCTATCACTCAAAAGTCTATCTACTCTGTCTCCTATTTGAGACAAAAGTCGTATAGCTATATAGACTTCAATTATACAACTTTGATATTTCGAGCTGAGTTTAACTCGCTTACATATTTCTCGAAATATGTGTTGGTAAGCTTTCGCTTTAACCAAGTTCATCTTATATTCTTGACGAAAGTCAAAAGATGATCATGTGAAAATCTCCTTGTAACATCTTACATGTGAGACAGTCATTTGATGTAGACTCATAATGTTTCGTATTGATCATTCGATCACTTGAAAATTGCTTCGAAGCTAATAGTTTATGTGAGACAGCTATTTTCGTCTTCTAAGAATGTTTCAATGATTGAAATGGGAGTTTAGAACACTTAACCATAATTGGATTTAAGCAAAGTATGCGTACTTGCATATGTGATTGGTCCAAGATCGGAATGTAGTATGCATACCCGTATGCGCACTGACGAGGTCAGGTAAAGTCCGGGAGCTAGAGTATGCGTACCTGTACACGTACTGGCGAAGTCAGTTGAAGTCCGGAACTATAGTATGCGTACTTGTACGCGTACTGGAATCAACTGAAGTTTGGAAGTGTACGACAGTATGCGTACCCGTTTGCATACTGGCGAACACAGTCCAAGTACGGATACTTAGGTATGCGTACCCGTTTGCATACTTGAGTGGGTTATGTTCTAAAATCGGTTTGTTCATGAACTAATACATTTATATAATAAGGAATGCAATCATTTGCAAACCGTGGGTATAATGCTCATGAATTGATTCGAGTGAATCAAAATCGATTTTGCTTCAATTGTGTCTTGTATACTTCTATGAGAATATAAACAATTGAACAACTCTATAACTAGTTTCATTTGAGTCATTTGAACTAGTTATGGTTAAGATGAATAAGGTTGAAATGAATTTGTTCATATGGCTAACTTCGGTTAACTATTGTTGAGCCAACAAAGGTGCACACATTTAGGTACGGTTACTCATATCTAAATGAAGTCACTTTTCATTTGTGTGTAACAAGCTAAGTTCGATCTAACAATTGAAAGATATTAGCTTGAGTCTAATCATGTTTTCATCTAACGGTGAATATTGAATGCTTTGTTACCAAGGTAACATTAATTGCAAACCCTGATTTGAAGACTATATAAAGGAGAACTCTAGCAACTGGGAAACCTAATCCCCACACCTCATGTGTGATACTAGTTGCGACTAGAGTCGATTCTCCTTTAACCTTAGGGTTTTCACAAAACCCTGTAGGTTAACGACTTGAAGACTTCATTAGGATTATGAAGCCAGACCAAACTATTTTCTCTGTAGTTACGTGTTCTGATCTTGCTGTTTTCTATCGTGATTGAGTACTATCTTCTCTAAGATTTGCTCGATATTTAATCTCCGATGGAAAAGATAAAATGTAGTCACAAACATCTTCGTCTCATCGTTTGTGATTCCACAATATCTTGTTCCGCTACCATACGATTAAGATTATTATGAGGTGATTGATATTTCTAGGCTGTTCTTCGGGAATATAAGTCCGGTATATAAATTGGTTCCTGTTCACCTGATTTATCAAAAGACGGAACAAAATTCATAGATTTATCTATTTAATAGACTTTTCTGTGTGAGACAGATTGGTTTATCAAGTCTTCGACTTTGGGTCGTATTAACTCTTAGTTGTGGGTGAGATCAGCTAAGGGAATCAAGTGCGCAGAATCCGGGTGGTTCTAGAGACGTAAGGAACGCGACTGTACCTTAATCAGTGTGAGATTTGTTAGTGTTCAACTACATTCCAGTCCGAAGTTAACTTGGAGTAGGCTAGTGTCTGTAGCGGCTTAATACAGTGTGGTGTTCAAATCTGGACTAGGTCCCGGGGTTTTTCTGCATTTGCGATTTCCTCGTTAACAAAGTTTGTGGTGTCTGTGTTATTTATATTCCGCATTATATTTTCTATATAATTGAAATATCACAGGTTGTGCGTAAGTTTAATCAATTGTGAATCCAACCTTTGGTTGTTGATTGAATTGATTGACACTTGGATATTGGTTTTTCATACCGTCCAAAATGTTTCTTATAATAATCAGGCTCACGGATTTCTATATATTTGATTTGCTGACTACATTAAGAAACAGAGATATAACTCTTTGATATACTTTTCTTAAGATTGAGTCTGACTGTCTAGTTTATTCTCTTAAAAGTATATTGGAGTTAGTCCATACAGATTGCTAATCGAAATATTGGGTGTGGTTATTAGACCCCCGCTTTTTCAGTTGGTATCAGAGCAGGCAAACACATTTAAGACATCATAAGTCTGTGTTTGTAGCAATCTGACTCTATGGACAGTAAGGCTATCTCAATAAATGCACCACCAGATCTAGAGATTCCAAAATTCTCTTACATGACTGATTTAATTAAATCTGTAGAAGAAATTCTATCCAAACCTCCGGCAGGTTTAAAATCCCTTGAAGTGTTTTCAGAGCTTGAAGAGAAACTTGAAAGTTTATCTTTTGATGTTGAGTCATATCTCCAGAAAGAACAAGACTCTCTTGATAAACTAAACCAAGTTATGGTGAATAATCTTCATGTTGAGATTGATATTGATCTACTTATTAGTGAGACTAATACTCCTCTCGTCTGTATCCCAAAAAGTTGTAACAAACTGGATATAGTACAAGATGAGTCTAAATCTCATATACCAGATTGTCTTATCTCAGAACATGACTCTATTCATCAGTCAAACCCTGATACACTGTGTCTTGATAATTGTTTTGTTTATTGTTGTAAACATGTCAGGATGTCTCCTTACACCAAAAGAGTTTCACTGCGCAGTACTAAACATTATCTGCAGACACTGTTTTTATTAAGTTTTAAAATGAGACATCAGGGACTCAATTTTTTGTGTATCTCTCTAAAGTCTTTTGTAAAATTTGTAAAAACAGATTCTTGGATGTTTCTCAATTTTGTTGAATGCAAAAGTAGTTGGAAAGAAACTCTTTCTTTGTGCCATGATGAGCAAGACATTGTTCACCTCAGCACAACTTGATTGTGTTGGAAGTGCATCTTCACCAAGAAATTCCCTGCTATGTATACTGTGAGGGAAGCACGAGATTTAGGGCGCACATGTTGCGTTAGGTATGATTTTGAATCTTTGGTAAAGCTGTAGAATTCAATTGGATTCTTCTAAAAGGTATGTATATAAACTTGATCAAGATTTGTGTTTTTATCATTTGATTAGAGTACTTATAATGATCCATGTACCTTGCTTATCGTTCATTTGTACCTAACTTGATTTGTGTTTAAGGTTCTTAAATGTTTAGGTTTGAAAATAGTAGTTGGGGATGTTTGGACTTCATGGTACACATACCAGGTATGCATACCATCATTTAAAATCAAAATCCAGGGATTTTAGTTCTCAAACCCGTTTGCATACTGCTCCAGGTCACAAAAATTCGTTTGCAAACCGGTATGCATACTGGCCTGTAGACGTCGATATTCGGTAAACTTGTTTTGGCCGTAACTTCTTCGTCCGAACTCGGAATGACCTCATTCTTTTTGCATTATCTTCCTCTTTGAATTCTATTCATAATGGAGATGAGAATTCTTTAATTTGGATGAGTTAAGATTGGTCTTTGTCCTGTCTCTTGTTTTTGAGTGTTTTGCTCCGTTTCGTCGCACTTGTTCCACTTCTCTTGGATTTGGGCACTTGGATTCTTGGAGTACTACTCATCTAAGCTCATTTGTAGCTTTTACAAGAATGTTGTTGGTGAATCGCAAAGAAGGAAGTTCAAGAATGGGCAGTAGTACGCATTGCTATGGGATTCTTGAATGTTCACAATCATCTTATGTGAACTATGGTGCATGATCGTTAATGACTTTGTATGTTCTTATTTGTTAAGAAAATCTTTTTATACGCCTTTGGTAGCTATTCTTGATGTAAATCCGTACGAAAAAGATTGATTCTACCCTTTAAGGACGAATCATCTTGTTTGTGCATTACGGGTTTGTCTTAATGTCTAAGAAACTTCTTATGAGAATTTATTCTTGTGTTTTAAGAAGGATAACTAGGGTTTGGAATAGCCATTATTGTGAGCACACATAGATATTGCCAACGACTTTCATCTTGCAATGTTTTTAGATTTATTTATTTAAATTTCTAAAGTTTATTTGGGAGATGATTTTGCAGTATTAATCTTTATTGGTTTTATATATTGCAAAAAAAATTATGGGATATGAGTGTTTGCATCCGTGAACTATGATTGTCCCATATATGTCAAAAGTTAAGCCTATTATGTCATTATGCAAATATTGATGGAAGATAGGATGAACTTTTGATTGCAAAGATTAAGTCTATTATATGTCTTTATGCAAATATTGATGAAAAATAGAATGAATCTTTGAATATTCCGCAGTATTGGTCTTTCCCTGATCCACTTCTTTGTGAAAATACTGTGCGGCTCCGTAAGTTCTCTTATGTTGAGCATTTCCGATTAAATTAATCATGGGTTCTCTTGTGGTTAATTTAATTGAGTTTTTTGGATACAAATTCATGTTTCATGTGATTTGTTAATGTCCAAAGAAATCCTTCTTTTCTTGCAAAAGTAAGGTCACTCTGTTCTTTTGGGAATGACATTTTATGGGGGAGAGTTCTTAATTGAACTTGTGCTTAATTTTCAAATCTTTGTGGGGAGTGCGGATGTGGAATATTGTAGGAGTTTTCTTGTATCCTTATAAATTCCTTGATAAATACACTAGTTTCAACTATGTGAAATCATCGAAACAAAGTTGATATGTTTTCTTTTAGTCATGAAGCATCTCTATGAGAATTCCATTAGGATCCCACTAGTTTTTGTACCTTTGCCAATTTATATTGACAAAAAGGGGGAGAATTAATGTGTAGTTCACACTAAAAATACCTATGGTTTACGGATCATTATGTAAGGGGGAGTGGTTTTCAGGTGAGATGAAGTATTGACTAAGGGGGAGTGATACATATCGCCATAGTATTGCTGTCAAAGTTGTGATACAATTGGTCTTTGATGCTGTGTAATAATACGTATAACAATGGTTTAGAGCTAATGTTTTCCCATTGTTATAGTTACTAATCTTCAACAACTATGATGCTGAGTTGAACACATTAATAATCAATGGAGTACTTGGAAGTGACGAAGATTTCGAGTAATGTTGAAGAACCAAGGAGATCAAGCATTTGGATTGAGATCTACAAAGTTTATTTATTTTGTAATCCATATGTATTGATAGTTTTGTCACTAAAATTGACAAAGGGGGAGACTGTTAGAGCACTTCTCAGTCGAACTCGCAAGCGTTTCTATCTCAAGCTTGTTGTCAAGTTTAGTTGCCAAAACTATAAGTATTGATTTCTAGTGTACTTATAGCAAAGTCTCGGATTAGGATGAAAAGTGTAGTTGAGCATTAGACTTCACGGCATTCATCGATCAAAGACGAAGAACTACTAAGGAGAGCTTGTGGAACTTCATCAAAAAAAGGTATGTGGAGACTTGAACTCATCTATCACTCAAAAGTCTATCTACTATATCTCCTATTTGAGACAAAAGTCGTACAGCTATATAGACTTAAATTATACACATTTGATATTTCGAGCTGAGTTTAACTCGCTTACATATTTCTCGAAATATGTGTTGGTAAGCTTTCGCTTTAACCAAGTTCATCTTATATTCTAGACGAAAGTCAACAGATGATCATGTGAAAATCGCCTTGTAATATCTTACATGATTTGTGTGAGACAGTCATTTGATGTAGACTCGGAATGTTTCGTATTGATCATTCGATCACTTGAAAATTGCTTCGAAGCTAATAGTTTGTGTGAGACAGCTATTGTCGTCCTCTAAGAATGTTTCAATGATTGAAATGGGAGTTTAGAACACTTAACCATAATTGGATTTAAGCACAGTATGCGTACTTACATATGTGATTGGTCCAAGACCGGAATGTAGTATGCATACCCGTATGTGTACTGACAAGGTCAGGTAAAGTCCGAGAGCTAGAGTATGTGTACTGGCGAAGTCAGTTAAATTCCGGGTACTATAGTATGTGTACCTGTACGTGTACTGGATTCAACTGAAGTTTGGAAGTGTACGACAGTATGCTTACCCGTTTGCATACTGGCGAACACAGTCCAAGTCCGGCTACGTAGGTATGCGTACCTGTTTGCATACCTGAGTGGGTTATGTTCTAAAATCGGTTTGTTCATGAACTGATACATTTATATAATAAGGAATGCAATCTTTTGCAAACCGTGGCTATAATGTTCATGAATTGATTCGAGTGAATCAAAATCAATTTTGCTTCAATTGTGTCTTGTATACTTCTATGAAAATATAAACAATTGAACAACTCTATAACTAGTTTCATTTGAGTCATTTGAACTAGTTATGGTTAAGATGAATAAGGTTGAAATGAATTTGTTCATATGGCTAACTTCGGTTAACTATTGTTGAGCCAACAAAGGTGCACACATTTAGGTACGGTTACTCATATCTAAATGAAGTCACTTTTCATTTGTGTATAACAAGCTAAGTTCGATCTAACAATTGAAAGATATTAGCTTGAGTCTAATCAGGTTTTCATCTAACGGTGAATATTGAATGCTTTGTTACCAAGGTAACATTAATTGCAAACCCTGATTTGAAGACTATATAAAGGAGAACTCTAGCAACTGGGAAACCTAATCCCCACACCTCATGTGTGATACTAGTTGCGACTAGAGTCGATTCTCCTTTAACCTTAGGGTTTTCACGAAACCCTGTAGGTTAACGACTTGAAGACTTCATTAGGATTATGAAGCCAGACCCAACTATTTTCTCTGTATAGACGTGTTCTGATCTTGATGTTTTCTATCGTTATTGAGTACTATCTTCTCTAAGATTTGCTCGATATTTAATCTCCGATGGGAAAGATAAAAAGTAGTCACAAACATCTTCGTCTCATCGTTTGTGATTCCACAATATCTTTTTTCGCTACCATACGATTAAGATTATTATGAGGTGATTGATATTTCTAGGCTGTTCTTCGGGAATATAAGTCCGGTATATAAATTGGTTCCTGTTCACCTTGATTTATCAAAAGACGGGACAAAACTCATAGGTTTATATGTGGGAGACAAATTTATTTATTCAATAGACTTTTCTGTGTGAGACAGATTGGTTTATCTAGTCTTCGACTTTGGGTCGTAGCAACTCTTAGGATCTAGATGCATTAAATATAGAGAAATCAGAGAATTCTCTTTGAATCCTCCTAGTGAAGGTTATATTTTATTTTGCTGTGATGGAGCTTCTTTGGGTAATCCAGGAAATGCTGGTTTTGGCATTATAGCTAGAGATAATATATGTTAGGTGGTGGGTACTTCAACAGGAGGGATTGGAGTTACTACTAACTATATTGATGAGATCATGGCAATAGTATGTGCAATTGAATGGGCAGTATCATTGGAATACAGTCACATCATCATCTGTTCAGATTCCAAAGCTGTTATAAGTGATTTCAAGAATGAAAAGTGCCATGGTTTATTTTCAACAGATGGATTAAAGCTTGCAATAGCTTAACTGAAATCCAATATCATCACAGGTACATGGAAATCAACTTCTCTGCAGACAGTCTAGCCAAAGAAGGAGCACATTTAAGAGTAGGAGAAAAAAGTTTACATATAGGAAGACCACAATCATTGCACCGCATTGAAATGCCTGGTGTAAAATACTATAGGTTCTGCTGATAGTTTATTTCTTTGCATATTAGAGTCTATATTTTCCATTTGTTGTCTCCCTTTTTGCTTTCTTTTTATTCCCAAATTTTTGTAAGTTACATTTAATTTTATTTTGAAATAAATAAAAATCTGTGATTGAGCAAAAAAAAAAAGGTTCGTAGCAACTCTTAGTTGTGGGTGAGATCAGCTAAGGGAATCAAGTGCGTAGAATCTGGTGTGGTTCTAGAGGCGTAAGGAACGCGGTTGTACCTTGATCAGTGTGAGATTGGTTAGGGCTCAACTACATTCCAGTCCGGAGTTAACTTGGAGTAGGTTAGTGTCTATAGCGGCTTAATACAATATGGTGTTCAAATTTGGACTAGGTCCCGGGGTTTTTATGCATTTGCAGTTTCCTCGTTAACAAAATTTCTGGTGTCTGTGTTATTTCTTTTCCGCATTATATTTTCTATATAATTGAAATATCACAGGTTGTGCGTAAGTTCAATCAATTGTGAATCCAACCTTTGGTTGTTGATTGAATTGATTGACACTTGGATATTGGTTTTTAATACCGTCCAAGTTGTTCTTATAATAATCAGGCTCACAGATTTCTATCTGTTTCATTTGCTGAAATAGAGATAACTCTTTGATATACTTTTTCTTAAGATTGAGTCTGACAGTTTAGTTGATTCTCTTAAAAGTATATTGGAGTTAGTCCATACAGATTGCTAAGAGAAATATCGGTGTGGTTGTTAGACCCCCGCTTTTTCATTTTGTGAAACCTTCGTGCTTAACTCTTATAGTTTGTTTACAAGTCTTTTGGATTTGTAAGATCCTTTCGGTTTGACCTGTATTTTCTCGAACCTTTGCCATTTTGTGACAAAAAGGGGGAGAAATATATGGAGTAAACAAGTGATTTGCAATCACTAAGGAAAGGACAATTGGGCTTAAACATTATATCTAACGAAAGAGTAAAGCATTGACTGATGTGTTTTGTAGTTGTAGTAAAAAGAGGGATTCGATTCTCGAACTTGTGAAGGATAACTTTAGACTTAAATTCAAACCTAAATAGAAAAATCACTAAAAATTATAGCAAACACTGACAAAGTTGATATCAATATTAAAAGAACACTGAGGCTGAGATTCCACTATTTTCCAAGTTCAAAGTGATTTAATCTAGTATTTATATTCATGCAATTTTCTCGTTCAATTTGATTCTAAACTATTGCAACATGTAGATTTTCAAAATAACAAGTGTAAATCCGAAGCATAAAACATCAAAAACCTAGGTCCAAGAACGCTCTATCAAAAGAAATAACAATTGCTCAACAAAAATCACTCAAACAATTTTCAATCAAGGCAAATAATCATAAAATAATTGCAATAAAATAAATAAAATAGAATATACCACTTTTTGTTGGAAAAATAGCTTCCTCTATCGCCTCAGCAATGGGGTTTAGCTCCTCATATTAATCATGTTCTCAAAATACATGTTTATGGCTAAAAAATTGATTAAAAGGGAGAAAAGAGTATACTGTAGTCGCTGAAAGCCTAAAACAGAAGACTGAATCGTTGCTGAAAGGCTTCGGTGACTGCAGACAGAAACGATAGAAACTCATTGTCACTGAAAATAAGTCTGCCCCTGCGACTGTTGCATGTGCGTCTTATGTTCTTCGTGTTCTTAGTATTGCAGCAGCATAAATAAAACTTCAACTCGTGATTTCATCTCTCTGTTCTCTTCTAAACTTCCCCCCAAAGTCTCTCCAGTGTACGTCCTACCTTTTATGACTCGAATCAACCTATATATAGCCACCAGACCTAAAATCTCTCGAGTTAATCTTCGATTATTCTTTCTTTTCTTTCACCTCAAGTTTCGTATTTTTTTTCTTTTTTTCTCTCTGCCTACGCGTTTTAGATGTTTCCAACCTTCCCTAATCTTCTCAAAAGAATCCCATAAGACATAACTACCCTTAACTACGCGTAACTTCCAAATATAAAAGAAAAATTCCCTGTTTTGCCGAGATGAAAGATATTCTTCCCTGTTTCACAAAAACACCGAAAATAAGAGGATTTGATCCCTCTTTTTAACTCCCAAAACACGTCACATTCCCTGTTTAATCATAACAAGCCCATAATGATCCATATCCGTGAAAAAATCCAACCCAAATCGCTGCCAGAAAGTTACGCAGCGTGAAGAATAACGAAGGGGATGACCTCCCCTTATCCGGACCAAAGGTGCGAATAGCAAGTGGATACCCATTAGTAATCTGGGTGCCCCTTAGTAATTTTCTCCCATGAGCGCAAAAAACACTTTTCGAGCCAATTTCGCCGCAAAAGCCCATTTTTCCAAAAACACCTACAAAGGGATAAAATGCCAAAATTAGTACAAAAATGGGTACTAATACTATACACAAAAGAGATGAAAATAGACACATAAATGCGTCTATCATTGACAAAGGGGGAGAAACATATCATATTGCTGTGTAGTCATTCTGTACTACAAAAGGGGACAAACAAAGATGTTCGGATTGAATATCTACCTATCTTACCTTTAGAGGGAGTATAAGATTTGTTATTCAGATGTCAACAGCGGCATTTATTGATTGAATATATGCAGGTTATTATGCTGTTGAAACTTGGAATCAAGCGTATGTATAATGAATTCTTGTAATTTGTTTATCCATATGTATTAAGAGTTTTGTCACTAAAATTGACAAAGTGGGAGATTGTAAGAGCATGTCTCGGTTGATCCCACCAAGCATTGGTATGTCAAGTTTGGTTGTCATATTTTAGTGAATCAAAACTCATCTAAGAGTCGCTTGATTATGTACTAGAGACAACTTCGTTTAGGTTAGACTAGAAAGTCTAGGAATGTTGAGACATACAAGTATTACTCAAAAACCTGAAGAACGTGAAGAAGTAACGAGCTACAACGACAACATCATTTTTCCTCTCGAGGTTAGTAACGAACTGTTTCATTCCTAACGTATCTTTCAAGTTATGCTATATTGAAAACATAACTGCGAAGCTGTGTATGGATAAATTAATCTAGTAGTGAGACATGATCATATGATCATAGTAATAAGGAATTAGACTACGAAGTATAACGCTTATCTTTTGAACTTCGTAGATATGACATCGACATAATCTTATGAATGCTGTTATGATTATGTGAATGGGTAAAGGTGAAGATTTCATCCTAGGAAACAATGTTTTACATTGTTTAAAGGAAGTACATTCATGAACTTGTTTTATGAATCGAAATGGAAATCGCTAGGCTTATTGGTACGGCTATTCATTGCAAATCTTTAGATTACCAACATGTGTGAGATGGTAGAACCGATAGTAACTTTGTTATGTATCTTGGTACAACTAATCATAATGTCAGACTTATGATTTGGTATGACTAGTTTTGATTAATTAGTGTAACCGATCCTAAGTAATCACCTAAGATGGTATGATCGATATTTGTAATTGGTGTGACCGATCCTAGTAATTGGTGTGACCGATCACAGAGTTGTGTAATCGATCCTTGTATTGGTGTAACCGGTCCTAGTAATTGGTGTAACCGATCCTGGTAATTGGTGTAACCGATCCTAGTGACTGGTGTGACCGATCACAAGCAATACCATGTGTATATGGTAATTGATGTAACCGATCCTGGTAACTGATGTAACCGGTCCTGGTAACTGATGTGACCGATCACAAGTGCTTCTATATTAGGGTATAACCGATCCCAGTGATTGGTAGAACCGATTGAACCCATGGATTTAATTTGATATTTGATCAATCACATAGTTGTCTTGGAATACAGATGAACCAATTCTAAATTATTTGGAAGTTTAGTATAATCGATTCCAAGATTGTAAATATGAAAGAGGATTTACAAAGAAGAGATGTCAACATTCTTTGAACACGTACAGTAACTCTTATCTTTTATTGTTCAAAGATATTCCTTAGTACTCAAGGAGATCATGTTCTGAAATAAATTAAGAATCTTTTAATTAAGGTTATTAGTTTTATATGCTTTAATTACGCGCAATTAAATGCATATCTCCAGAGAATAAAAATTAGTAATGTGCATTTACTAATTGGAGATTTTGGGAAATATTGGACAAAGCATTTACTGGAATTATGAAAACCGAATGGGCATTTATTGCATATCTTGAGAATACTTTTGGTTTTGGAAATTCCTTGGTGTCCAAACATCCTTGGTCTATAAATACCTAAGTTTGCATTTCTAGCAAACTATCCTAAGAGCCAGGAAAACTTCATCTTTTTGTTCTAGTGGAGCCGTCTAATCGAAGAGGAAAGTACCTTAATTAGACGAAAGCTTTTACGACCGCTCGTTTAAAGACTTTTGTGGGATCAAGAAGCTCTACGAGTACCGTTGGTGGGAAACTAGATAATTGCATTAGTTTTCGATTGACTAACGGTTGTTGAAACTTTGATTGCACCTAGTTTGTTTATTCTTGAGAATCTTCTCTTATGATATACGATTCACTCAAACTAGATCGAAGTATCGACGTGATCTTTAGAACTGTTTGTAGATCTAAAGACATCTTGTGATAATCCATTGTTAACAGATTCCGTTCTGTGCGTGATTGATCACAAGAGATTCAAGTGGTGTTGTGCAGGTTTTAATTGAAGATTAAAGAAGATTTGAAGACGAATAAGATTTCTTATTGGTTTCTCATAACTTTGTGTTGCACAAACCTTGATCGACTGGGATCCAACTAGAATCGTATTTATTCGATTAATTAGTTGCGTGAGATCGGCATCAGTTTATAGTTTCTTGTTGGAATCTATATCGATTGATTGAAAATCTAAACTTGACTACTTTTGTAGTTATTGGATAGATTGATCTAACCAGGCAAATAAGTTTATTAGCTTAAACGGAAGAGCATTTGCATATGACTTGAGATATCTTATCTTAAAGAATCAATAGAGTTGTTACCAAACATATTTGTTGTTCCTTTACTGTTTGGAATACGATCCAAAGGAATTGTTCCAGTGCGTGCAATCATCGAAGTCGGAAGTGCATGGATACTGAAGAAACTAAGTGAACTAGGGTTAGTTGCTTGGTCTAAACTATACGAAGTTGGTTTAGATTTTGTATAACGTCTTAATTATGAGAGTATTCAATTCTGGACTTGGTCCCGGGGTTTTTCTGCATTTGCGATTTCCTCGTTAACAAAATCTTGTCGTGTCTTTTACTTTTCTATTTCCGCAATTATAATTGTTTATTATAATTAGAAGTAAAATACACACACGTTAACTCCGCTTTACTTGATAGTGATCCTATATAGTTTGGTTAAGTCCGAACCTATTATCAAGTAATCACACTTTGGTAGTCGTGTTGTTTCGATCTCGTATCCATAGAAAATCACACAAAGTGTGAATACCGATTCGTAGTATTGTCTCGACTTTGTCTATAGACAATCACTTTCAGTAAGAGAACTTATAGGTGGATAATTTAAAGATTGTGGTGTATTTGGGTACCCTCGTCTTTTCAGTTACATTATATTCAATCACCTTCCAGTGAATAATTCTGATGCATTAACACTCTAAATTGTTTAACAATGACTAAAGGCATCTGACATGATTCGACCATCAGAACGGTGAATGAACAATGATTGAACAATCACTTGCATTAACACTCGTAAGTGACATGATTCTGATGCATACTTTAGGAGTGAAAAACTACTCAAATGAGTTTTTGCATAATTTTGCAATAGACAAGGAACTCTAGTACTTTTAAAGTTTCTAAGTTTATAGGCATGTGTTACCTGTTTTTCTCGCCAACTGCAGAATTAGAGACCAACGCATAATTCAAGTAACCAATTTCTGCACATAACTTAAATAAATCCCTTTTTCTCTCCTCCTTTATCCGGGCATGAAACCGGCAATGAAATGATATATCATTTCAATGGCGGAGTTAAAAAGGGGGGTTCATCTCAAGAGAAACAGATAGCATATCATACCAACAATATTATAAGTCATAAAGAGAAACAGATAACATGTCATTTTAACTATATAACAAGTCCATACCAAATCATATTAACAATATTATAAGTCATACAAATGAAATCTGAAACAGGGCAAAAGGAAGTATTTTTTATTTCTTTTAAATCAGGTCTAACACATAAAATGAAATCTTATTACATATGAATACTTTTCCCTAGATTTGTAACTAGATCAGCCATTTGATTTGTAGAAACTCTAACTTTTTATTTTGCAGCAATGAAGATAGCATCTGAAGCCCATGTAAAAGCTTCACATTGTTGACATACAAGGTAAGTTAAGAGCTTATTGTGTTGATTGTTGCATATTTTTAGAGTGAATTTGTAATTGCAGGTTGAAGAGAAGCACAACTGATTGTGCAATGGACAATTTTTAAAAGAGTGATCATCTTATCCACAAGCATCACAACTTTTCTCTAATGGTAACAACAACAACTTGGCTTTGCAAGGGTCAGAAGCATCATGAAACCATTCAAAGTAGGTGCAGGTAGGTATGGCGCACTTGAAGAACATTTTTCCATAGGTTTTAGTTGTTGTAGATCATAGAAATGCTCTCACACCATTACAAGGAACATGCTTGCACCTAAAATAGATCCAAGGACACACTTATGTCTCATGATTCCCTTGTTCACATATAGCACATTCAGTTATGATTTTTTTCATTCTCATTTTACTATTGCTGTTGTTGCTGCGACTACTGCTACTTTGAGAGTTTTTCACACCTCCACCCATGACTGATTCAGTGTTTTCAAAGCGTAATTGAATAAAATTAAAAGCCTAAGTGTTTTTAATGCCTAAATCAGTGTTGGATAATTTACACATGATTGATTAGTGTTAATTAATAGATTAACTGATGTTTAATCTTGTTAGCTAGGACTAATTTTAACTGTATCATCAAATCTACAAATGTGTCCGAGTGGTGGTACACGTATAATGTTGTTGTAGTCTTAATTGGTTTCACATTCTCAGTATACTAGCAGTTAAAAAGAACGGGAATCTGACACAACGGACACAATAATGTTGTTGTAGTTATAAAAATCCATATCAAAAAATAGATATGTTATCAAAATAAAAAATAATAATAAAACCCTAAAATGGGTTATAGAATCAGACCTGTGTAAGTGAATAATCTTCTTTTCCTTAATAGATCGAGAAGGTGTTGGTGGTGAAGAAATCTTAAGCTCTATCTGTTGATGGTGGTGGTTCAGGAGATGAAGGAGGAGGTGCTGTGGGAGATGAAGGAGGAGGAAAAAATGAAGGAAAAGAAGATAAGTGATAAGGAAAAAAAATGTTAAGGAAAAAAAATAAACAATAAAATGGACGGTGATGATGTAAATGGGTGGTTATGATGGGATATTGAAAAATAAGAAGAAAAAGATAAATAGACCTTCTACAACCCCCTTCCGAAACATTTAGTAAAGAGTCGTCGTAGAGGTATGAACACTTCTGCTAAATTTTTCTCACTTCTACTAAATTTATTCACTTCAGCTAAATTTTTTCACTTCTGTTAAAAAATATTTTGATCTCCGGTTCTGTTAAATTTTCTCACTTCTGATAAAAACTATTTTCTCTAACACCCCCCACTAAATTTTAAAATTTTAGGCCTTTTGAGATTGGGTAGAAATATCCAAAAGAGGATTTGTTTAAGGTTTCAGAGAATATTCCGATGGAATCTTAACTGTAATTTGATGGATTCATCGTTCTTACAAAGTTTCCGGCTTATAGTAGTCCACTCACGGCCAGGTTTTGAACTCGGAGCCAGGTTATGTCTCGAAGTCACCAGAAAAGGGTTTGTTTCAGGTTTCAGAGAATATTGTGATGGAATCTTACCTATGAATGGTTGGATTCATCGTTCTTACGAAGTTTTCGACTTATAGTAGTCCACTCCCAGCGAGATTTCGAGCTCGGAGCTACTTTCTTTCTCGAAACCGCCAGAAAAGGGTTTGTTTAAAGTTTCAGAGAATATTCCGATGAAATTTTACCTATGAGGATTCATCGTTCTTACGAAGTTTCCGACTTATAGTAGTCCACTCCCTGCCAGGTTTCGAGCTCAGAGCCATTTTCTTTCTCGAAATCGCCAGAAAAGGGTTTGTTTAAGGTTTCAGAGAATATTCCGATGAAATCTTACCTATGAATGGTTGGATTCATCGTTCTTACGAATTTTTTGACTTACAGTAGTCCACTCCCGGCCAGTTTTCGAGCTCGGAGCCACTTTCTCGAAGTCACCAGAAAAGGGTTTGTTTAAGGTTTCGAAGAATATTCCGATGGAATCTTACCTATGAATGGTTGGATTCATCGTTCTTACGAAGTTTCCAACTTATAGTAGTCCACTCCCGGCCAGGTTTTGAGCTCGGAGCCACTTTCTCGAAATCGCCAGAAAAGGATTTGTTTAAGGTTTCAGAGAATATTTCGATGGAATCTTACCTGTGAATGGTTGGATTCATCGTTCTTACGAAGTTTCCCACTTATAGTAGTCCACTCCCGGCCAGGTTTTGAGCTCGGAGCCACTTTCTCGAAATCGCCAGAAAAAGGTTTGTTTAAGGTTTCTAAGAATATTCCAATGGAATCTTACCTATGAATAGTTGGATTCATCGTTCTTATGGAGGGTTTGTTTAGTAAAGTGTCGTCGTAGAGGTTTAAACACTTCTGCTAAGTTTTATTCACTCCTGCAAAAAAAAATAAAAAAAAATCACTTCTGCTTAATTTTTCTCACTTCTACTAAATTTTTCTCTCTTTTGCTAAAATTTATTTTGGTCTCCGGTTCTGCTAAAAATTATTTCATTTTCCGGTTCTGCTAAATTTTTCTCACTTCTGTTAAAAAAACTATTTTGTCTAAATTTGTGTTTTTTGGTAATTTTTTGTAATCCAACATATCATATTCGGGGAAATCTATTCATGCGGATCATAGTGTAATCTCACGGTCAGCAGGTTTTTTTTTATTTTTTTTTATTTTTTAAATTGTGTTTTCTTCTCAATCCATATGCTATGTTTAAACCAATAGGATTGTCTAGATTTTAATCTAACGGCCATAAAGCAGCAGCATGAGGATTGGGTTTTTCCCACCCAAACAGCCCGCCCAAATTTGGTCAAAACCTTCTACGTGTCACTCACTCACTCTATCATTCCCTAGAAATGTTTTTCCCACCCAAACAGCCCGCCCAATTTTCGCACCCTATTCTGCAACTTCATCTCCCAAAACCTAGAAATCATTTCTCTCACTCTCTCTTCATCTCTCACCGAAAAGCTCTGCAACTTTATCTCAGAAAAGCTCTCTCAACTTCATCTCACATCAGCTCTGCAACTTCATCACCAGATTTCTCACCTCTGATTTCTCAAGAAATCTCTCAAATCCGCCGATTTACAGAAGGTATAAATCTATCAACTCTGGTTTATTTTTTCTTTGTGTTTGATTTCTGATTTCCTCTAGAGATTTAGTTTTATTTTGTTTTTCTTTGTGTTTGTCTAAAATTCTTCAATGATTTCCTGATAAGACTAACCCGAGTTAGGGTTTATTTTCTGAACCGGTTCATATGATTACTTCACTTTTGTGAGCTAGAAAACAAATATCCTTTGCTAATAAGTTGTATAATCGTCAAAGATAGTATGATTGATTCCTGAAAACCCCAAAAAAAAATCTGACTTGGGCGAGTCAGAACTGATTCATGTTTGTTCTTCACCCTGGTTTGCTCATTGTTTTGTTTTCTGAAATGATACATAACATGCAATATGTTATTTGATTTAGTGTTAATATTGTTAACATGCAATATGTGGTTTGATTTAGAGTTTGATTTTTGAATAAACATGTTAATTAGTGTGTTTTTAGATGCTAATAGATTAAGAAGAAGTATTTTAATGGAGATTGTTAGTGCCACAGATGTTTATCAATCTGCTCTTAAGACCTGGTGGTTAGAATTCCGAACCCATGGCTCATTCTCAACTGAGAATTGTGCAGGGCTTCGGTATTCCAACTTCCAACTTCCAGGTCTCAGTTGATTGATTATATGTTTGATGGTTAAGTAGTAAGGGTTGTAGTTCATTATTCATTTTTGGAATAAATATGCAATGTGGATTAAGAACTTGAGCTATGTACATAGTATGTGAATGGTTAAGGTATTCCATGGTGTTCATTCACATTGTACGAAGAATTTTGATGCTTTATGAACTGAGCTCATTCACATGGTAATGGTAATGGTAATGGTTTGTAGTTTGCTCATGATGTTTGTTTGCGAGCATGTTAATGGTTAATGGTCAAGTGTTACTCATGATTCACATGTGCCGTTTAGACTTGTACAATGTTGGTGATCTGGTGGTTTTTGTTTCTAGTTTTGGACTTTTTAATTATGTTTTTATACGTGTGGAAGAATAGTGAAGACCAATTTAAATGAACCAAATCCGGGGGTTGTTAAGGCCAGTCCAAATGTAAGTTTGTTTACATATTTCTACACTTGCAAATTTTTCTTCTTTGCATTATGCCATTTTTTTTCTTTGCTTTATGAAAACTAGTATTGCACGCATGCGCGATGTGCCTGCCGGTACATTCGTTTCGTAATTTTGTTGTCTTCGTGCAGTAATCAACGGTCAAAGTCAACACTCGGTCAACGATCAACGCCAAGTGGTGAAAACTCATTTCATTTTAATGTGCAAAAGTAATCCCAACTAAACTTGAATTTTTCATTTAATAATAATTTTTCAATCATAAATGTCCTTTTACATCAAGAATGTGTATTCGTAACTTGTATTTTTCTAAGACAGAAAGACTTCTTTATACACAACATTTTTCGTTTACGTTCCCTTCTTCTTTGCAGTGGTGCCTTTAGTCACTAATACTTTCGTGTTGCTACTTGACACTCCTCTCGAGAGAGCAACATACAGTTGACCATGGCTGAACACATGCTCAGGAAAAAAAATACCCGTGTTTTCGATTGTTTGTCCCTGTGTCTTGTTGACTGTAAAGGTGAAACACAAATGGATCGAAAACTGTTTACGTTTAAACTTGTATGGGAGCTTCAGATTCTCAGGTGGCTCCAGTGGCATCCTGTGAATAAAAACTCGTGTACCTATGTAATTCCCACTAATAATTACAGCATCAATACAATTTGGGAAGAACTCTTCGATTATTAACTTGGTACCATTACATAGACCATTTTTTGCATCAACATTCCGCAACAACTTAATAGGCGCACCGATCTTCAATTTAAAAATGTATGATGGCAAACCCCCGGGATCCATGTTGTTCAATTATTCTTGTTGGTAAAGACAGTGAGTATCGTCGTCCACAGAATCAAATGAGTAGAATAGAACCTCTTTTCTAGGAAAGATGCTAAGTACTCGGTCATTAAGCTTCTCGACGTACTCGTTCAATGGTGTGATCAATGCCCTATGTACATAGTATGTGAATGGTTAAGGTGTTCCATGGTGTTCATTCACATTGTATGAAGAATTTTGATGCTTTATGAACTGAGCTCATTCACAGGTTAATGGTAATAGTTTGTAGTTTGCTCATGATGTTTGTTTGCGAGCATGTTAATGGTTAATAGTCAAGTGTTACTCATGATTCACATGTGCCGTTTAGACTTGTACAATGTTGGTGATCTTGTGGTTTTTGTTTCTAATTTTGGACTTTTTAATTATGTTTTTATACGTGTGGAAGAATGGTGAAGACCAATTTAAATGAACCAAATCCGGGGGTTGTTGAGGCCAGTCCAAATGTAAGTCTTTTTACATGTTTCTACACTTGCCAATTTTTCTTCTTTGCATTATGCCATTTTTTTTCTTTGCTTTATGCCAATTTTTCTTGTAACTGTGGTATTTTTTTTGTAGTCTGGAAATGCCAGTAACAACCATGCTAGCACTAGCATGGTCCGTGAAAATGACAGTCCATTGAGCTGACCAAATGTGGTGCAAGAGCTAGTGGGAGTGCTAGAGAAGAATATAGCTTGCAAGTTACTCAGTTGGTACGTTGAGGGCGAGATTGTGGTTGGTGCAATTATTGCTGAAACGGATCCAAAGATGTTAATCCATGGAATACCAATAGGTTTTGGAGCATACAAGGTATCTGTCAAAACTTCTCGTGTGGATGATGCTCTTCTCTACAGGCAAAACAATGAGTTGAAGTGTATCCACGACGGTATAGGAACTTACATCACATGGGCTAAGGATCTGATATTGCTTGACTAGCCATATGATTTCTTAATCTTTTTTGGGAGTGTTTCAGGAAACTTTGTTCTTTTTTTGTTGCTCTTCTAGACAAACAATTTCTATGGTCACTGGATATTTTGAATGAATCATTCGAGGTTGTGAATGATCTAAAACTGGTTTAAGTGTTTGAATGCTGTGACCAATTCCAATTTTTTTTCACAAATGAAAAAGAACCACAACTGCTATGAAAAGTTGTAAGTGGATTGTCCTCTATTTAGAAGAAGGTTAATACAACAATAAAAAAGGTTGTAATAGATATTTCTGCTACACATAGCTTGGTTGTCAAAGAAATGACATACAACTCTTCCCATAGTTATCAAAGAAATGACATACAACTCTAATCATAGTTTTCAAAGAGTTGACTTACAACTCAAACAAAAGTTGTCAAGGAACTGACATACAACTCTAACCATAGTGGTCAAAGAACTGACATACAACTCTAACCATAGTTGTCAAAGAATTTTCTACAACCCCAACAAGTGTAATGTAGGAGTTATTTTCACAACCCAGGTAAGAACTGTGTTACCAATTAAAAGGAAATTTCGAAATACATTCAAAACTGAAGCAAGCATTGTACAAAACTAAACGACAACTATGTTTACGATTCTAGCTGAAGAGTTGTAAAGAATTGAGGACCTTCCCCCTATGCAACCTTTTGCCAAACGTTGTTGTACATCATACGACAACTCTTTTTAGGAGTAGTTGATCACTGTTTTTCCCGTGGTGGAAGTTAACTAAAAAATGTGAAGACATAAATATTATGGAGAAATAGGTTCTTGTTGAGCCAAAATCTTATGTAAACAAAAACATATGGCATACACTTTCTTTTGAAACCAATGAGGATGCCATACATTTTATCATTTTAAATCCCAAACCAGAAAATGTTAGTTTAGAACCAAACGGAAGAATCACAAAGTTATACCACCATTCAATTTTATTTTAGCAATGAGAATACAGACTCACTTGACCAAAAACCAAAATGGTCGAAAAGACTGAGAGCGTACAAGATTAACCGACACTGAAGTTACCAGACACATAGTTACAAAAACTCAAGGAGCAATTTTAGCAACATACGACGTAGGCATCTCTTAGATTATATTTTGTTTAGAAAACAAAACGTAGAAAACAAAACCACCAACTGTACGTGCTCGAGTCAAGAACTAAGATGTTTGCTAACCAAGTTATTAAATTCTTTTGTTTTCTAAGGACAGGACAACAAGGGTGGCTCTTGAGAAAACACAACCTCTAGATAAAATTCAACCGAAGTTAATCACCAAATAGGAGAGTATCAGATGGGGGTAATGGTAGCGACCCAATCACGTGAACACAAATGAACATAGTTTTATGAATTGAATTTCAATCAACTACATATATACTTTTTCTTCTTTTTATTATAACCAATCCACTTCACCAAGATCCAAAAATACATGATCAATACGGACGGATGAAAATCAACAGTATTATACAAACCGTGAGTTAAATCAACGAGAACGATACACGCACAACCATTAAATATTTGCAACAATGCGCTATATAAAATTATCAATCCAAACAATCCCGATTAATGCTAAAATGTAAAAGAAAAAGAAAAATAGGCAGAAATCTCTACCTCAAACCGCTTAGATTCCAAATATCAATCCAAAGCAAAGTGATTAATTTTTGATGAAATTATTTATGAACATGTTGACGAGATCCACCTTCGAAAACAACGTATTCTATTCTCTAACTATATTGGCTCAACTTTCTTTTGATTTTGAAATAAAACCAGGGAACATATGGGAAAAGTGAAAACTACAGTCACACCCATTTTTTCAGATTTCTTCACCCAGAAACCCACAGATGGAAAAATTGATGCGCGCACTTTTTTTTGGTGAAGAAATTCCTCCGAGACCCATTATTTTCTAAAATTATGTTTTTTTGAGATTTGTTTTCTTTTCTTTGTAGAAAGCAACGCAGGAAGAGGAGTTTCCCGTTTAATGGAATGACTGGATTTTTCTGATTCACTCTAGTTTCATCATCATCTTCTTTCATAATCTAAAGTGAATTCGAAGATTCAATCATCGGAAATGATCGCAAAGATAAGTTTCACAATCATTCTCAACTTTTCTATTTCGAGCTGAAATTTTCTGAAACTGGAAATCGTAGATATAACACAACAAAAATCACCGGCTGTGGGTGAAAACTCGCTAAATCTGATTTTTGTCGACAATATCGAAGATGATTCAGTAATGGGTGTCTCAGTATAACGCACCTACATATATATTCTATTGTGTTTTCAGATGTTTTTCGTTATTAATTGTAGAAAATTTAAGTTTTTTGTTCGTAGTTTATCTATCTTAAACCTAAATTGTTAATTTGATTTTGTTGGTAGTGGTTATGCCTCTAAAACTACAACTTTTGATCCATTTTTCTTCTTTGATCATATAATGTTTGGTTAAATACCTAATTGAGCATCCTAGAATTAGGACCCTTTTTTACAGTTAAGATTTGTGGCTACTACACCCTAAGCCACATTGAATTGTCTTCATGATCTGGTGTTTACTTATGAAAACTTGCTTGGTTCCTGAGCAGGAACATCATTAAACTTGCAATTCTTGGGAATAAGAATGTGGGTAAGACTACCTTTTTGAAATCTCTATACTGCGATGATTCTAGTGGGGTTGGAGCTATACCAACCCCTGCTGATGGGAGGCACCTTTTTAACATCCAAGGCGTTATCTATGAGTGCCGTGAATTGGTGCACAGTATTAGTATTAAATTCAGGTAAGTTTCAATACAGCCTACCTTTCTCACTGAATGTAAAAGTACATTTTGACCATAAAAAATGAAAGGACCCGTAGTTAAATATTTTTCTATTTGTTTAAGATTAATTTGTTTGATAGGATCTTATTCGTTTAAGATTAATTTGTTTCATGATGATGCAGTTATGACTCCACTTCTACGTCTGCTTTTGGGTGTTTCAGCAGTTGATTGAGTTGGTGGTGGTGGTGAATTTGGAGGATATAACTTAGTGAATTTGGAAAATGTCTGCATAACATGTATTGTAGCTATGAAAATGGATGCATAAAGTTAATGCATAACTAGTTATGCAGTCCAGAAAACGGTTGCATAACGTTATGCATTAACTTTTTTGTTACTATTGAAACCAACAAAAACAAACACTGCATAACTTGTCATGCACCTACAATAACATATGCATAACATGTTATGCAGTCATGAAAATGGATGCATAACCTATTATGCATCCGAAAATATGGCTGCATAATGCATTATGCATCAATTTTATCTGTACACACTAAAATCAACCAAAACAATGGCTACATAACCTGTTATAGATGCATAACTTGTTATGCAGTTTAGAAAATGGTTGCATAATTCGTTATGCGTCTGTTTTTTCTGTTGGATTCAAGCATATACAACGTTTCAGTGGCTGCATAAACCAAAATAATAGATGCATGAACAAAAATATGGTTGCATAACGTGTTATGCATCTTTTGTGGTGTATGCATATTGTGCTATGCATCTTTTTTGGAGGCTGCATAATGAATATGTAGTAAGTTTTCAATAATTTTCCCTAAAACGATGATCACCTCCGATTTTTTCGTGAAAAACAAAAATTTGATATTGTTGTTTGTACTCGTTGTGTAGTCTCTTTAAAAGATTTCCAACGATATAAAATTTGTAAAATTCCAAGACGCGGTTTTTTAGATATGTTATAACCAAGTTGCGTGCCAATTATACCCCTAAAAAATTAGGATGCATAACCCGTTATGCAGTCATTGTTCAAAATTTCATATAATTATGGGTGTCACGGAAACTAAAAATAATCTTGGGCCTGACAACGAGAATATTTTTTTTTTGGGCCTGCGCCTAAGTTTTCCATGGGAAAAATGGAAGAGAGATGACGACGAGAAGGCAACAACCAATATGAATAGAGGAGTTATACTATTCTCTAACTATATTGGCCCAACTTTCTTTTGATTTTGAAGTAAAACCAGGGAAGATATGGGAAAAACGGAAGAGAGATGACGACGAGAAGGCAACAACCAATATGAATAGAGGAGTCGGTTAATGGAAGACATCGAAACTGTAAATTTGTTTATGTTGTGTGAGATGTGGCAAGGGAAAATTAGGCGCAGGCCCAAAATAGTTTTTTTCTTATCCTCAGGCCCAAGATATTTTCGGGATCCAGTCGCACCCAGATTTTTTTAAGAATATTAAAAACACGCAGAAGTACTAAAACACCCTTCAGCGGTTTTGAGCAGCTTCATTCTCCCTGAAACGGTCACACCATTTATTTCTTCTTCACCCGTTTGTTTTCTACTCCTACATAAACTCCGTAACGGATCGATCTGCAGAGAAATTTCTTTTCTCCATCATTCAAAACCCTAGAAATCGATCATTCAAATCGGTGATTGAAGTTGATTAAACCCTAGAAATCAATTTCACAACAGTTTACAAAAACCTAAAAAACCTAGAAACTACTTACAGTTCAACAAAAATGGATGAAACACCAACAAAAACACGTCTTCAGAAATCAAAAGCTGCTAAAGAGAACAAATCTGGTATTAAAACTAGTTTAATTAATGGTATTGTTGCATGCATTAAGTAGATTTTATTTTATTTTTTTTCGATTTTAACTTTTGTTCTTGATGATGATGACCTAAAAGACGAAGAAGGGAATTTCGGAGGGAAAATCAAGTCGAAGAAACAGAAAATAAACGGTGAGGTTTATCATTAGATTCATCTGTTAGTGTTTGATTTTGTTTTTCCATAGTTTTTTTTTTTTTTTTTTTTTTTAAAGTTTTGTTATAGTAACTGCCGATGATGAACCAGAAGCCGGTAATCCGGAAAAAAAGAGCAAATCTAAGAAGAAAAATGTTTCTGGTGAGATTTTCATCCTGAATGTGTTTACCCATAATTTGTTTTTCTTTATCTCTTTCTTCTTCTTGGATTTTAACATCATTTTTACCTGTTGATGTTGAAGGTGAAAAAGGAGAAACTGATAGTGACCAACCACTGAAGGAGATGAAAAACAAGGCAAACAAGGATGCTGTGAAGAAGAGGAAGGAAGTGTCTGGTATGCATCTACACTAGTTCATGTGTGATTCATGTTTGCATAACAAATTCTGCCGAAAATAACATATGTTATGCAGGAAAAAGATGGTAAATAACAAGTTATGCAGCATCAAATAAAATGTGCATAACCAGTTATGCAGCATAAAAATAAAATGTGCATAACCAGTTGTGCAGGTGCATCACAGGTTATGTTTATCAAAAATCACTACATAACCTGTCAAACTTGTTATGAATAACCCTTTTTTCCATTTTACTTCTTCGATTTTAACATCATTTTTATCTGTGGATGATGATCACTTAGAAGAGGAAAACAGGAAAACTGATGATGACCAACAACTAAAGGAGATGAGAACCAAGGCAAAGCACGATGCTGCTAAGAAGAGAAAGGAAGTCTCTGGTATGCATCTACACTAATTCATGTGTTATGCAGGAAAAAATGCTGAATAAAATGTTATACAACATAAGGAATATGCATAACCAGTTATGCAGTTGTACGAAAGATTATGCTTACCAAAGTTACTGCATTACCTGTTATGAATGATTTTTCTTCTTCATTGTGTGTTATAAAAGATCCTGAAATAACCCCATCAAGGAAATCACAGAGATTGAAAGATCAAGATTCACCTAAACCTGAAACAGAGAAGAAAACAAAGACTAAAAAGAAAGCTGGTGAGAACTTAAATTGCCTACATCTTTTATGTTTCTGAACATTTATTTATCTCTCTGTTACACATCTTGATCTTTTCTGTGATGCATGATTTTGTTCTTGTTTTCTATTAGATTCTGATCGGGTAGCTGAGGAGAAATTAATTGCCAACACTAGTGCATCTAGAGTTCAGACTGATAAAGCTACTAAGGAAAAAAAGAAAGCAGAGAAAGCTGCACCAAAGGAAGTTTTGGATTCTGATACAGGGAATGAGGATGATACAGATGATGAGAAATAAGTAGATGATGACAAAGCTGGTAAGATTTGCTTGTGATATCTTTTGTGTGATAGATTGTTTATTTGGTGTGATTTGTTTCAATGTTGATTTGGTATGTTTCAGTCAAGCAAGCTGTTGATAATCAGAAGAAAAGAAAAAGACGTGAACCCAAATAATCAGAAGACCTGAAAAGGAAGAAGAATAAGAAGAAGCAAAGTGAAAGATCCGAAAGTGAAGAAGAAGGAGAACTTGTTCAGCAATGTGTCATCTATAAACCAGGTGCCTTGAATTCCTGTTATGCATCAGTTAATAAACTTCTCTTATCATTTACCTGCTTGTTATGTAGTTAACAGCTTGTAAAACACATCATGCTTCTTAAAAAAAACAAATGCATAACAGGTTATGCATTCTTATAAACTATGCATAATATGTTATGCAGTCAACTGGTTGTCATAATATCTCATGTACCTGTTTGATTTAATTTTAAGAAGTAGTGCATTATAGGTTATGCATGGTAAATAATCTGCATAACAGTTTATGCAGATGCCTGAGAAAGAGGCATAAGAATTTATGCAGTCAAAATAGCAAATCTAACATAGTAAAATGCATTTTTTTTGTTCTTTTGTTTATGCAGTTAAACCTAAACCCAAACCTGCAGTTCAAGGAGGTACTTATAGAGCAGGTTTTCTAAGGATAGGTACCTTATTCGGTAAGATAAGAGAAAGAGGTGGTTTAGCTCCGTTACAGACTAATATGATGAATGTGTGTCCATTTGGGAAATTCTATAACTGATTATATACTGCGAACATGTCATACCTAAATGGTAAGAGCAACCAGCTGATAGATGAGGTCCTTCTATCATATGACCATGATGATTTGAGTCAGCATTCATTCAAGGTGTCAGAAAACAAGTCTATACAGTCAACAACTAGTGAGCTTGCTGTTACTTTTCAGATGCCAAAAGTTAAGAAAACAAAGGAACTGATATTCTGACTTTAAAGGAAGAGATAGGGCTAACTCATTCACTTGCGCTCGTCAAGCATTCCCATGCAAAACAAAGTCAGGTGTTGTGCGTAAAGATCCCAAAGCACGTTGCTGGATAAACTTTACAAGAAAGGTCATGAAGAAGAAGTTGTCTCCCTTGTCTGCCTTTACATGCTAGCCGTCTTGTTCTTTTTTCGGGAAATGGGAGACTCTTTGGACGTCTCATATGTTGGTTTGGTGAAGGATTTGGTTACCATGGACTTTGTATCTTTTCCTGATCTAATTCACGAACACCTGATGGACGGCATCAAGACTGTGAAAAGAGACAATATTCTTATCAGAAATTGTGGTGGTTGCACCATATATTCTCTTGTGAGTTAGTTTTTTTTTTTACTTTCTTAATCTCTGTAGTTAAATCATATCTACATAATATCTTATTAGTTTTTGTTTTTTGCAGATTTGGTTGGATGAGCACTCTAACATAGCTGAGATATCATCTGAAATCGTTAAGGTCAATCCCACTACTACACCAAGAGCTGCAAGGTGGGACTTTGCAGCAATGAAGAAAGCAATGCTCAAGAAGCATATTACAAGCTTAGAGGTACTTGTTTATGAACCTTAAAAATGAATGCATAATACGTTATATTAGCAAAAATATGAATGCATAATAAGTTATGCACCTTAATAAATAATTGCATAACATCTTATGCATCTCAAATTGTGAATGCATGACCAGTTATGCATTATTTAAAAAGTAGAAAGTGCTAAGCAGGGTTGAAAAGACGAGGGTACCCAAATACACCACAATCTTAAAAATATCCACCTATAAGTCCTCTTACCGAGAGTGATTGTCTATGGACTAAGTCGAGACAATACGACAAATCGGTATTCACACTTTGTGTGATCGTCTATGGATACGAGATCGAGACAATACAACAATCAAAGTGTGATTACTTGATAATAGGTTCGGACTTAACCAAACTCTATAGGATCACTATCAAGTAATACGGAGTTAACATTTGTGTGATTTACTTTAAATTATAATAATAAAAATTATAATTGCGGAAAAGAAAAGTAAATGACACAGCAAGATTTTGTTAACGAGGAAACCGCAAATGCAGAAAAACCCCAGGACCAAGTCCAGAATTGAATACTCTAAGAATTAAGCCGCGATACAAAATCTAAACCAACTTCGTATAGTTGAGACCAAGCAACTAAACCTAGTTCACTTAGTTTTTTCAGTATCCTTGCTCTTCAAACATTCAATAAGTGCACGTACTGGAACAATTCCTTTGGATCGTATTCCAAACAGTAAAGAAACAATAAATCTGTTTGGTAACAACTCTATTGATTCTTTCCAGATAAGGATATCTCAAGTCATATGCAAAGGCTCTTCCGTTTAAACTAATAAACTCCTTTGCCTGGTTAGATCAATCCAATCTCTATTACCTAAGTAATAAGATTCGGATTTGTAACAATCAAAATAGATCTCAAGAGAACTATTAGGTGCTACCGATCTCACGCAACTAATCAACCGAATAAATCCGATTCTAGTTGGATCCCAGCCGATTAAGGTTTGTGCTACACAAAGATATGAGAAACCAATAAGAAATCTTTTTCATCTTCAATTAAACCTGCACAACACCAAGGATGTTTGAACACCAAGGAATTTCCAAAACCGAATTATTCTAAAGATATGTAATAAATGCCCAAATCGGTTTTCATAATTCCTGGAAATGCTTTGTCCAATATTTTCCGAAATCTCTCAATAGAAAATCTTCAATTAGTAAATGCACATTACTAATTTTTATTCTCTAGAGATATGCATTTAATTGCTGGTAATTAAAGCATATAAAACTAACAACCTTAATTAAAATATTCTTAATTTATTTCGGACGGGGATCTCCTTGAGTAATTAAGGAATATCTTTGAATAATAAAAGATAAGAGTTACTGTTTATGTTCAAAGTATGTTGACATCTTTTCTTTGTAAATCATCTTTCATATTTACAATCTTGGAATCGATTATACCACACTTCCAAAAAAAATTAGAATTGGTTCATCTGTATTCCAAGACAACTATGTGATTGATCAAATATCAAATCACAATCATGGGTTCAATAGGTTCTACCAATCACTAGGATCGGTTATACCTTAATATGGATTACTTGTGATCGGACACACAAGTTACCAGGATCGGTTAAACCAATTACTAGGACCAGTTACACCAATTACAAGGATCGATTACACAACTCTTTTGTGATCAGCCACACCAATTACTAGGATCGGTCATACCAATTACAAATATCGATCATACCATCTCAGGTGATTACTTAGGATCGGTTACACTAATTAATAAAAACGAGTCATACCAAATCATAAGTCATGCATTGTGATTAGTTATACCAAGATACATAATAAGTTATGATCAGTTCTACTAACTCACACATATTGGTAATCAAAAGATATGCAATGAATAACAATACCAATAAGCCTAGCGATTTTCCTTTCGATTCATAAAACAAGTTCATGAATGTACTTCCTTTAAAAAATGTAAACATTGTTTTCTAGGATGAAATCTTCACCTTTACCCATACACATAATCACAATAGCATTCATACGATTACGTCGATGTCATATCTACGAAGTTCAAAATATAAGCGTTATACTTCGTAGTCTAATTCCTTAATACTATGATGATATGATCATGTCTCACTAATAGAGTAAAATATTCATTCATAGCTTTGCATTTATGTTTTAAATATAACACGACTTGAAAGATACGTTAGGAATGAAACAGTACAAGTCAATATTACTAACCTCAAAAGGAAGGATGATGTCTTCGTTGTAGCTCGTTACTTCTTCACATTCTTCAGGTCTTCGAGTAATACTTGTATGTCTCATATTCCTAGACTTTCTAGTCTAACCTATACGAAGTTATCTCTAGTACATAATCAAGCGACTCTTAGATGAGTTTTGATTCACTAAAATATGACAACCAAACTTGACATACCAACGCTTGGTGGGTTCAACCGAGCTATGCTCTAACAATCTCCCCCTTTGTCAATTTTAGTGACAAAACTCTTAATACATATGGATATACAAATTACAAGAATTCATTATACATACGCTTGATTCCAAGTTTCAACATCACAATAACCTGCATATATTCAATTAATAAATGTCGTTGTTGGAATCTGAATAACAAAGCTTATACTCCCCCTAAAGGTAAGATAGGTAGATATTCAATCCGAACATCTTTGTTATTCCCCTTTAGTAGTCAAGATAACTACAAAAATCACACAAGGTGTGTAGTTATTTTCCTTAGTGATTACAGCAACATGATAAGTTTCTCCCCCTTAGTCAATGCTTTACTCTTTCGTTAGATATAACATTTAAGCACAATTATCCTTTCCTTAGTGATTGCAAATCACTTGTTTATTCCATATATTTCTCCCCCTTTTTGTCACAAAATGACAAAGGTTCGAGCAAATAAAGGTCAAACCGAAAGGATCTTACAAATCTAAAAGACTTGTACAACCTATAAGAGTTTAAGCATGAAGGTTTCACATACCACTTTAGATAACCAATATTAAAACCGAAACTACAAGTAATTTAGTTTTAATATGTTATCAAGGAAACAATTGCCCGAAGCAATTTTACCTAATAGTTTAACAAATTGATTAAGAAACTTAGTTCCCTTGTTAAACCGATTGTAAACATACAATCGCTTATTTCGATAAGACCAAAATAAAGATCAGAATTAACTTTATTTCTCTCATCAGGTTCTAATTATTCAGACAATAACTTAGACCTTTCACTTTAGACAAGACAAGTACTAGGTTAGTTAACTAGTATTTCTTTTCAAGGCATTCAATTAGACTTGAATAACCGAATCCTTCTATTTGATAAGTCTAACTAAGATCAGAATTAATTTAGTTTCTCTTATCCGGAATCGAATTGGACTAAACAAATGATCCTGTATTTTGTTAAGCCATAAACAATACATATAAACCAAAATAAATTGACTTGCATAATTATTTTCTTAACCGGAAGCAATTGAAATAAACATAAACATTATAGCACCGCAATTGCACCGAAATTTCGTAAAGCAAAAGCACTTGATACCAAACAATAAAGAAGATACCAAACAATAAGCCAAATAAATTGACACAGTTTTCTTAATCGGAAACAATTGAATCACACACATACACACATAATGGAATATAATCAATTGTACCGAAATTTTGTTAAGCAAAATCAAAATATATGCAATATAAGCAGGATTTTCTTAAACAGGAAAACGATTAACTAACAAATTCATTACCTCAGATTCCGCATCCTCTTCTCCCCAGAAAGATATATCATTAATCGCAAGTTCAAGTTAGAACTCTCTCCCAGTTTGTTGTCATCCTCTCGCAAGAACAAAAGAACAACAACAAAAGCAACCTTTACCAGAGAAATGTTGAATCAGTTTTAACTAATGCGTACCAATAACAAAAGTTGAAAACCCGAAACACATATGTTTATGCTAAACACAACTCATGTAAACACAAATTGATTCAACACATTGTGACTTTTTACATAAGAGTTTCAATTAGAACACCTTATGATCCTTTGATAAAGCCTACCAACATGGTCTAGAACTTTATCCCGCTAAATCAAAAAGTCACACAAACCATAAGGGTTCACAACATATGAGATCGAATATTAAGGTTATGAAAACCGAAATCAGACATCTCATAAACAAATATTCATAGAAATTGGGTGAATACAACAAGTTTTTAACAAGAACATTTAAAGTTATTCACCATACAGAACTACAATAATATACATAATATTACATAATAGGGACTATGGATACTAATCTGAGATATCCAAATCAGTATCTTCTTTTGATGTAGTGTCCCGATACTTGTCTGAGATAGCATACAGTGCTCCAGTGAGATCTGGATAATTTTCTGTAGCATGATCAATCAGGACAACAATGCAATTGTTCATTCTCTGTAGTCTTCTCTTGAGAGTTTGTGAGTCTCCTTCAACTCTTATAGGAGTAGGAGCATTGATGACTTGTCCTCTCATTTTGTTGAGAATTCCTTTTCCCAGTTTCTTTGGAGTCTTTTCCCTGGAGTTTGGCCAAACAATTCCAAAAGAACTACATATTCTTGTAATTAAACAAGCAAAACCAGGAGTTCTTCTTCCACCTCTTCGAATAGTAATCATATGTGTAATTATTAGACCATAGAAATCAAAGTTCTTGATTCCTCTGATAAATACAAGTTCAGCAACATCTCTAGTCCATCTAGACTAATGCATATTGCTAGGACAAAGATTTGCAGAGGCTGATTTTCCAAACACCTTGAGATGAAATTCAACATTGTGAATGGAAAGAGAATTACCTGACCATACTCCACCTATTACGGATGAGATGGTATTGTTGTCAACTCTAAATCTTTCATCAGAGCATGGTAAGAAGGTGTTCATGTAGGGGTAGAGAATTAACTCCGAAATTACCTGTTTGTTAACCACAAAAGACCTTGTTCCGATTATTGTACGAAAAGTACACCCTTCAAAATTCATCTCATGCATATTAGCATAAAAAAGCTTCATAGGGTCCAGAGTAGCCTTGAAGGAGCTTTCATGGATGATACGCCATTCTCGATCATTCAAAAACTTCATGTATTTCTTATCCGAAACTTTGACAAATATCATTTCCATAATGGGTTCTTTGATTGAACCGAATTTAGTACACCACTCGTCATTCACAAAATAGTTTTGAAAAACAACGTCATAGGTGAGACTAGAAATGTTGTCATTATTGACATCCATAGTAGAGTAGAGAATCATGTTCCTAGTTGAGCTTTCACCACTAATAAATTTTTCAGCATTTCTACCTCTATTAGCCATTGAAGTAGTAAGAAGAGTGAAAAACCACTTACAATCGATATGGTCGGTTGAGTGTTGAATCTCCTCAATAGAGCTTTGTGGATACGAATTGAGAGATACCCTTTGCTCCTCTTGAATCCTAGAATGAGTAGATACAAATTTTTCTTCTTGAATCGCACATGCAAGAATTAGAAGAGAAAAAATTTCGAACCCTAGTGCACTGTTGAGGTTTCTTTGAAATCGAAGAAGGTAGAGAGAAAGAATGGCCTATCTTTCTTTGGTTTTATCACCAAAACCTTCTTGTATTCGGATGTCAATCCGGATCTAATTAAGAATGAACCATGAGCACCAATTTTCGGTTAAGGGCAACCTATTATCGAACTTTTGACGTATTTCAAATTGTTCAAGTCTTGACTAATCGGAATTTTTAGGAATTGACATGTTTTTTTCCGTTAATAAAACTTCATCTGTTTTGTTCAAGTCAAAAAAGATTTTAGTGGGTTCACAATTGATCTCCGAGACGTTATAATCTTCTTCAGAAGAGTTATAAAAATCATCTTCTTCATAGGTATCAATTTCTTCAGAGGTATAATTTATCAAATATTCATGAATGAGTTGATTTCCTTTAGAATTATTGGTTTCTTTTGAGATGTCTAGCTCTTTGAGAAACTCATCAACCTCATTTTGAACCTTACTACAATTATCTAGGATCTTGAGTGTTTTAGATAAAGACTCATCTTCCTTTTGTTCATATATCTTAATCTCATTAGTTAAATAAGATAGATGTTTTTCCATTTCAGTAAATTCTAACATTTTTTTGTTAATTTTGCTAGAAGCATCTTCTGTGAGAATAAGATATAAACGACATTCGTCGAATGTACAAATTTCTTTGGACCGAAGAGACTCAACAAATTCAATGTTTTTATTCATTTCACACATTTTTGATTCATCTAATCTTGACAAAATGTTAACTGAATCATACATAGATTCAATTCTTATAAGTTGGATGGCACCAAACACAGATTGTTAGAGCTTTTCGTGTTTGCCTTCTCTGATACCAATTGAAAAGACGAGGGTACCCAAATACACCACAATCTTTAAAATATCCACCTATAAGTCCTCTTACTGAAAGTGATTATCTATGGACTAAGTCGAAACAATACGACAAATCGGTATTCACACTTTGTGTGATCGTCTATGGATACGAGATCGAGACAATACAACAATCAAAGTTTGATTACTTGATAATAGGTTCGGACTTAACCAAACTCTATAGGATCACTATCAAGTAATACGGAGTTAACATTTGTGTGATTTACTTTAAATTATAATAATAACAATTATAATTGCGGAAAAGAAAAGTAAATGACACAACAAGATTTTGTTAACGAGGAAACCGCAAATGCAGAAAAACCCCGGGACCAAGTCCAGAATTGAATACTCTCAGAATTAAGCCGCGATACAAAATCTAAACCAATTTCGTATAGTTGAGACCAAGCAACTAAACCTAGTTCACTTAGTTTTTTCAGTATCCCTGCGCTTCCAACATTCAATAAGTGCACGCACTGGAACAATTCCTTTGGATCGTATTCCAAACAGTAAAACAACAACAAATATGTTTGGTAACAACTCTATTGATTCTTTCCAGATAAGGATATCTCAAGTCATATGCAAAGTCTCTTCCGTTTAAACTAATAAACTCCTTTGCCTGTTTAGATCAATCCAATCTCTATTACCTAAGTAATAAGATTCGGATTTGTAATAATCAAAATAGATCTCAAGAGAACTATTAGGTGCTACCGATCTCACGCAACTAATCAACCGAATAAATCCGATTCTAGTTGGATCCCAGCCGATTAAGGTTTGTGCTACACAAAGATATGAGAAACCAATAAGAAATCTTCTTCATCTTCAAATCTTCAATTAAACCTGCACAACACCACTTGAATCTCTTTTGATCAATCACGCACAGAATGGAGTCTGTTAACAATGGATTATCACAAGATGTCTTTAGATCTATAAACAGTTCTAAAGATCCCGTCGACACTTCGGTCTAGTTTGAGTGAATCTTATATCAGAGGAGAAGATTCTCAAGAATAAATAAACTAGGTGCAATCAAAGTCCAACAACCGTTAGTCAATCAAATCAATCGAAAACTAATAAACTGCAATTATCTAGTTTCCCACTAATAGTATTCGTGGAGCTTCTTGATCCCACAGAAGTCTTTAAACGAGCGGTCGTAGGAGATTTCGCATAACTAGGGTACTTTCCTCTCCGGATAGACGGCTCTACCGGAAACAACAAAAAGATGAAGTTTTCCTGGCTCTTAGGATGATTTGCTAGAAATTCAAACTTAGGTATTTATAGACCAAGGATGTTTGGACACCAAGGAATTTCCAAAACCGAATTATTCTCAAGATATGCAATAAATGCCCAAATCGGTTTTCATAATTCCTGGAAATGCTTTTTCCAATATTTTCCGAAATCTCTCAATAAAAAATCTCCAATTAGTAAATGCACAGTACTAATTTTTATTCTATAGAGATATGCATTTAATTGCTGGTAATTAAAGCATATAAAACTAACAACCTTAATTAAAGATTCTTAATTTATTTCGGACTGGGATCTCCTTGAGTAATTAAGGAATATCTTTGAACAATAAAAGATAAGAGTTACTGTTCGTCTTCAAAGTATGTTGACATCTTTTCTTTGTAAATCATCTTTCATATTTACAATATTGGAATCGATTATACCACACTTCTAAACAAGTTTAGAATTGGTTCATCTGTATTCCAAGACAACTATGTGATTGATCAAATATCAAATCACAATCATGGGTTCAATCGTTTCTAACAATCACTAGGATCGGTTATACCTTAATATGGATTACTTGTGATCGGACATACAAGTTACCAGGACCGGTTACATCAGTTACCAGGATCGGTTACGTCAATTACCAGGACCGGTTACCATATACTCATGGTATTGCTTGTGATCGGTTACACAAGTCACTATGATCGGTTACACCAATTACCAGGATCGGTTACACCAATTACTAGGACTGGTTACACCAATTACAAGGATCGATTACACAACTCTTTTGTGATCGGTCACACAAATTACTAGGATCGGTCACACCAATTACAAATATCGATCATACCATCTCAGGTGATTACTTAGGATCGGTTACACTAATTAATAAAAACTAGTCATACCAAATCATAAGTCAGGCATTGTGATTAGTTATACCAAGATACATAACAAGTTATGATCGGTTCTATTAACTCACACATATTGGTAATCCAAAGATATGCAATGAATAACAATACCAATAAGCCTAGCGATTTCCCTTTCGATTCAAAAAACAAGTTCATGAATGTACTTCCTTTAAACAGATGTAAACATTGTTTCCTAGGATGAAATCTTCACCTTTACCCATACACATAATCACAATAAAATTCATACGATTATGTCGATGTCATATCTACGAAGTTCAAAAATTAAACGTTTTACTTCGTAGTCTAATTCCTTAATACTATGATCATATGATCATGTCTCACTACTAGAGTAAAATATTCATTCACAGCTTCGCAGTTATGTTTTCAATATAGCACAACTTGAAAGATACGTTAGGAATGAAACAGTTCAAGTCAATATTACTAACCTCAAGAGGAAGGATGATGTCGTCGTTGTAGCTCGTTACTTCTTCACATTCTTCAGGTCTTCGAGTAATACTTGTATGTCTCATATTTCTAGACTTTCTAGTCTAACCTATACGAAGTTGTCTCTAGTATATAATCAAGCGACTCTTAGATGAGTTTTGATTCACTAAAATATGACAACCAAACTTGACATACCAACGCTTGGTGGGTTTAACCGAGCTATGCTCTAACAAGGGTTGTGTTAGCAAAAATATGAATGCATAATAAGTTATGCACATTAATAAATAAACGCATAACATCTTATGCAGATCCAAGATTAAATGCATGACCAGTTATGCATTGTTTAAAATAGAAGCATTACAAGTTATGCATATAAAAAATGTTGTTATATTTGTTATGCATTCCCTGATGAGTGTTAGTATTAATCATGTTGCAGTTTAATGAGAACTTTAGAGATGAGTATAGTGCAATGGAGTTGGAACTCTGTGAACCAAGAGAACCAAAAAAAGGACAGAGATACTTGATCTCGTCGCAATGAATCTTGAAGAGAACAAGGACAAGTATGAAGAAGCATTTCAGGATGCGTTACAGATCATTGAACATGAAAACTGTCCTGATAGTCCTAAAGCAAGGTTGAAGATTGTTCAAGCAAATCTGAAAGACACGAAGCAGACTCAAGAGACATATAGACAGACTGGAGGAGATTTCAATTCTCAGTTGTATGAATATGTGAAGATGTTGCTCGTTGATTCAGGCATAAAAGAGGTGCAGGTGGAGTCGTCAGGTGGCCCTAGCGTCGATGCATTATCAGCTGAGCCTAGCATCCCACTGAGTCAAAATTTGCCAAGGAATGAGACACTTGTTGAACTGGTATCTTCAACTGAACCACCTACACAAGAATCATTGCTAGAAGTTATCATATTTGATAGCCAAGACTAAACTGCGAGTCAAGGACTCCAGTCTTTGATATAGTTTTTACAAGTGGTAAGAAAGATTCGTTGCTCGGACTCTTTTTAAAGATTTGGTTTTTAATTATTAAAAGAAAATACTAAGACAACCTAATTAAAATTGATTTTTGGTTTATCAAAGAGAGATGAATCTAGGGTTTTGGATTCCACTACTTCCAATATTTGTAAACTCAATAACAATTTCTTTGACAAAATACTCCTACTTTACTCAAAACAATTTCGAACCCAGTCTCATGCTTTGGAAGATTAAACGTTACAAGCTCTTTTTATGACTCTCGTCACTATTCTAAGGTATTTTCCTTCGCTTACAAAAGATCGATAGCTAAACTACCCAAAACAATTCTTACGAAGCATCTGAAGAAGAGAAAAAATTTAAATAAAATTAAAAGCACAATATTGGAGTAGATATGTCAAAGAAAATAATTACTAAAATTTATACATAAAAAATAGCTTCTTCCAAAACCTTAGAAAAGAAATTTATCTACTCATGAATCGAAAAATGGAGAATACTTGATTAATCATTGTATTAAAAATAATGAAATTCTTCTTACAAAGATTTTTAGTCGCTAAAGGTATTCAGCGACGGAAACTGCTCAGCTACTTCTGTTGCTAAAGGTATTTCGTTACCGAACAATGTAAGATATAAGCCCTCTATTGTTGATTAACGATATCTTCTGCGACTGTGTCTGACAGGCGATGTTCTTCGGGTTCTTGAGTTGCAGCAGCAGGTGAACTTTCTGAAACACTCAATTTTTATGATTATAAGCCTATACTTTCTTCCCAGTCTCTCCGTATCCCCCGTCTAGACCCCAACGGGCCCTTTATATACTCGCTGGGTCAAGAATCATCCATAATAACTCCCGAATAATCTTCTTTCCATTCACAGGGATACGAGTTTATTTTTTTTCTTTCTATGTTCTCCATGCTGTTTTCTCTGGCTAACACACTCCAAAACGTTCCTTCCTCTTCTCAGTCAACAACAAACACGCTGCATCCACGTAAAAACTTCCAGAAATAACGAAGAAAATATCTGAGAATAATAACAACCTCTGTTTCAATAGATTCCCACGTATGTTCCTTTTTAGTCGAATCCAAGACACATAACCTTCCTGTTTTAGTGAAACAGGTATATTCCAAATCATTCCAAACAAAAATTCCGACTACAGTAAAACCTCTGTATATTGATACTCCATATATTAATAACCTCTATATATTAATAGAAAATCATGGTCCCAACTTGAGCCAGTTATAAATAGTAATAACCTCAACATTTTAATATTACTGTATTTTTTAAGTCCCTCCTTATGGAATTTACCTCCATATATTAATAATCAACACTATATTAGAGAAATATATATCTATGTCATTACAATTTATGATCAAAATAAAATACTTATCTGCAGTTGTTTGAGAGGAGAGATAATTTTTTAGGTTGATACCACATTTTTTGGGTTATTATAGGTTGATGAATCATTTTATAAAATACTTAGTACTATTATAATCATAGAAAACATCAAAAAAATAATCATAATAACCTTACAAGTGCCTAGATACATGCATGTATACTTGTGTATTGGAACTATAAAGATGTATGTACACTATCTAATAGTATTCGCATACATTGAACTAGAATTTCTTACATTTTCTAGATATACTTCCCTATATTAATAACCTCCATATATTAATAAATTTATAGATCCCCAAGTGTATTAATATACAGAGGTTTTACTGTATATCTCGTGCAATCCTTTCCTGAATTTCTCGTGAATATTTATCTCCCTGTTTTCTTTAACCGATTATCGGGACAATTTTAATCGAGTCCATCAACTGTATCTTCCCTATTAAGCCAAAACAGGTCCATCCCAAGTCAAAACAGCGATTGAATCTCCTTCTAACTCGTTGAAAAATCGAACCCTAAATTTGTTTCTTCAAAACCCATTTTCCCGCCAAAATCCGTGAGCTTTGATTCATCTTTTGCCGATTATCTAGTCAATTCTGTTAAAAAAAAAGACCATTACCATCCCTGTTTAGTCCTTAGGAACAAACCCATTTAGTTTCAGAACTTTAGTCTCATCATGACCCATTCAAATCACGAACCCTAATTTTGCAGCTATTAAAACCTGATTTCCCGCCAAAATTTGAAATTCAAACAGAGAATATAACCTCCCCTTATCAAATAGAGGTGTTTCTTTAGCAATTGGGGGTACATATAACAACTTAGGGGGTGCAAATACTAATTGTGGGCTACAAGAAGTAGTTTTGGGCTGTACATAGTAAGGTTTCTGGGGTACCTTTATCAACTCTTCCGGGACATTCATGGGGGTGCAAATACCAATTGTACACCACTTCTTTGAATTCTTCCACCAACAGCAGCCGTCTATTACCTCTCAGATCCACTTCTTCTCTTCAATGTCTCTTCATCACTAAAGCTTCCATGCTTTTCAGACATAACTTGCATCACTAAAGACGACATGCTTTTCAGATAGAGATGAAGAAATAAAAGCAAATAATGAGAAATAATTCGCCTCCAACAGCAGTCGCTCATGAAATGACACTTTAGCTCTTCTAAGCGATGTTTTGCTCCAAAGTACCTAAAAATCAAAATTAAACATAAAATACATAATTTACCAGAAAACTTCGTAAAGAAAGCATAAACAATAGATAAATTTCAAGGTGTTTTAAACACCTATCAAATTCCCCCACACTTAGACTTTGCTAGTCCTCGAGCAAATCAAACTAAACTAATTTTAAAACATACAACTCCCTTTCGTTGAGGATACGGTCACACTTAGCATGTATAACAAGCCTTTAAACCACTAGGTGGCCCTAGTGGCCGAGTTATAGTCTCGGGAGGGTTTACAAGAGGTGTGCCCACAAAACCTTTATTCTAAACCCTAGCTATCTGTGATGAACTCAGGAATGACACTAAAGAATCTCCATGGTTGGTATACTCTCATTGATCACTTGAGAAAGTACCCTGATGTGAATCATATTCATATATATTAGTGGCAGAGTTCTACTCAGATAGTCGCACAATGAACATCAATAATCGGAATCACACAAATCAGATAGTGATGGATAGTTTAAAACGATGTTGACTTAGGTGAACGGTGTTTCCCATATCTTTCTGAAGGCCTCGCTAAGATGAACCTATGAATCCTAATGGATTGAGATACTGGTCTGGACTAATATCAACACAGCTTGGCATATACAAGGGAACCAGCGGTCGATAATCTTAATTTTAGATTAACTCAGCTGGCATATACAAGGGAACCAACGGTTGATTTTATTGAACGATAATAAACTTGTCATAATATTATTTTTTTAACTACATGATTTGATCTTTTGGATCCAAGCGCATGCTTTTTGTCAGCAGATTACATGATAGTTCCCATGGATCATGCGTTCCACGCTTGTTTAGGCGACGGAGACAGGGAAAACACACACACATATTGCTATCCAAGTGTTAATAATAATTCTGTTTGGTCTGGTCTCTTTATTATTTTAGTAACTCAATCACTCTATTCCATTCCGGCAGTGTTAACAATTCGATGTGTGGGCCCCACCAAATCACTTAGAGAAACATATAATTTTTCAAATAAAATAAAACAGAACGTAGTGTGATGATTCCATTTTAACACATGAACTCTGTCTTTTCTGAATAGACTCTGTTATTGGGTTCCTTAACTCCTACAACCAAGATGTTTCCATCCACTTAGATTGGTTAGTGTCATCCTAAATTGGCACAAATTTCTAGGCTTTGGAGTTTTTATTACTAATTTTTAAATATTTTTTTTAACATTTTTTTAAAACATTTTTTAAACATTTTTTTTTATTTTATTAAAAACTAACTAAAAGTTTTTCCCTCAACCCCAAACTTAAATCTAACATTGTCCTCAATGTTTCAAATTAAAGTGCAATACCAAAAATGTAAGTACAAGAGGAATCAGTAAAGAGAGAAGTCGGAAAGATAGTACCTGGATGAAGCGTAGCAATCCTTCCATGGGGAGCAAGAACGAAAGAAAATAAAAACAAAACTAATGTACAACAACAATAGGGTCCACCAGAGGGACCTTAATATCACCATGTATGGGTTGCCTCCGAATGAGCGCTAAGTTTAGTGTCTTCAGCCAGACTTTGTTACTCGTTAAAATTAATCCTGGTAGACAGGATCTCTCAGCTCCGATTCTTCTATTGCATGACTGGGTAACTCCAAGAATGGTTTCAACTGTTGACCGTTAACCTTGAAAGTTTCTCCGTTCTTAGGATTTTCAACTTCAACTGTACCAGGAGGAAAAACAATTTTGACAAAGTATGGTCCGGACCACTGAGACCTCAATTTACTAGGGAAAAGATGTAGACGAGAATTTTAAAGGAGAACTTTTTGAACTGGTTCAAAAATCTTTCGAATAATCGATTTATCATGAAATATTTTTGTTTTCTCCTTGTAGATTTTCGCACTCTGGTAGGAATCATTACGAATTTCTTCTAACTCATTGAGTTGCAGTCTACGGTTATCACCAGCAGTAGATAGGTCAAAGTTTAGTTGATTAATGGCCCAATAAGCTCCGTGTTTTAATTCTACAAGCAAGTGGCAGGCTTTACCGAAGACAAGTCTGTAAGGAGACATCCCTAGTGGAGTCTTAAAAGAGGTTCGGTAAGCCCACAAAGCTTATATTAAGCACAAAGACCAATCTTTTCGGGTACGGTTTATGGTCTTTTCTAAAATCTGTTTAATCTTCCTATTAGACACTTCAACTTGGCCACAAGTTTGTGGGTGGTAAGGTGTAGAAACCTGATGGGTAATGGAGTATTTTTTTCATGAGAGTCTCAAAACACCGGTTGCAAAAATGGGAACCTCCATCACTAATGATTGCTCTTGGCATACCAAATCGAGAGAAAATATTGTCTCTAACAAACTTGATCACTGTCTTGGTAGCTATTGCTTCAACCCATTTAGACACATAGTCAACAGCTAATAAGATGTAAAAGTTACCATAGGAATTGACAAAAGGGCCCATAAAATCTATACCCCACACATCAAATATTTCTATTATTAGTATAGGACTTAGTGGCATCATATTACGCCGAGTCTGTAACAGCCCGAGTTCCGGACCAGGGTCAAACCCATATGGAGATCCGAACTCAAAGCGTTACGGGTTGGGAAGAGACTTATGCATATATATTTTTGCTAATTAATTTTTTTCACAAAACATAGTTGAAACTTTATATAACCTGAACTGAAGCATATAAATCCACTAATTATCCTTAACAACGTTTTCAACTAAACATATTATTTCAAACTACATTTCAAGCAATACAATAAAGCAATGCGATCAATAACAAGCTAACTTCTTAGTTCCACTCCCAACTTCCGTGAAATCTGCAAGGATGTCAATTGGGGTGAGATGACAGCTCAGTAGAATGCATTCCCAATCTCAAACATTCATAACAATATCAATGAGTCAAGTAACATACAACATGGGCATACGACATGATTTCGAGCAATCAATGATACATATATTGAACCAACAAGATTACCACACAAGTATTATTTTCAACGAATCATCTAATTCATTTGGCTAATCATGAATTCACAATACCATTATTGTTTCTAACAAGTCACCAAATTAAGATTTCGAAACAAGACTTCACAATATTAATAATATTCAACAAATTATCCAATTAGATTTCACACATGAGTTCATAACACTAATAGAATTTTCAAACAATCATTTAGTTTAGATTTCCCACAAATACTTCAATTCGTATTTCAATGCATGATTTCATAAAACCAATAAGGTTTCCACAAATCATTCAATAGAGATTTCAACACACGATTCACAAATTATTATTGTCACTAGCAAACCATGAGTTTACAATACCAAAATAATTGTCAATAAGTTATTCATCAAGATTCGACACATCTATTCACGTGTTAATATAGTCACAGAGAAACCATGAGTTCATGGTATGAAAACCTTGGTTCGTACACCCACCTATCGTTTATAGGCACCGACAGCCTCCATCGATGGTCAGGAACAAAAAATCCTATGGGGATCATACCCATATGCTCTCGAGGATCATTACCCTTTTCATTCACGGTACGAAAACCTTGGTTTGTACATCCACATATCGTTTACCGGCACGGACAGCCGCCATCGATGGTCGGAAAACACAAGTTCCCATGGGGATCATTACCCATTTAACTCTCGGGGATCATTACCCGCCGTTAGCATGAAATTTGTTCCATATAACGGTAAAACATGAACTTATTTCTTTTTATAAATCATTTTCACAAACAACACAAGCAACCATGGCTTAACAACATGAATTTCTTTCAAGCATTTATACAAACAAGTTAACTGCATCCATTTCACATCATGCATTTCAGGTGATAAATTTGTCCGATCTATCTCAAATTTTTTGTGACAATTTATGACACCATCATGTATAACATATCCAAATTTCACATTAAAATAACGGCTCAATCAAAAGATAATAATTTTATATATCATCCTAAAAACTGGACAGATAACACCATGTTACCAAAATATTCACTGTAGATTCATATTAATCTTAAATCAAGCAATTCTAAAGCAAAATGAAATATAATATGTTTATCTACAACTTTTGTTAACACCTTAAATCATTTTAGAATCATTAAGACTGCCTAAGAACTTCAAAACCACAACACAACGAAACTTTCCAGAAATTCAGAAACTATCACTCAAATTCAAACAAACATTCAACGGTTAATTTACGGTGGATTATTCTCAAATTTTAAATAGAGATACCCAATTATGTTATTTACCAATAACCAAGGCTGATCATCAATCGTACGCATAGAATGTTACATATAAATTTTAGAATCCTAATGATATAAGATTTAACTAAATTAAAATCAAGTATTACAAAACACAAAGAGAATGGGGATATAACATTCTACCTCAATTCCATTGATTCTCCACCGATTTTCCTAATTAGAATTTCTCCTCAAAAACCTTAGCTCCAATTCATCTTTTTCCTCTCCATAGCATTCTCCTCTAAAAATCTCTAGCCTATTGGTTTTCTAATCTCTAAACTCTCTCTCCGAAAATCTTATATAAACTTATACTAATACTCATAATAATACTAATAATAATAATCAACATTTATTATTTTATTTATTTATATTAATTTCCTTCTCATTTTATTTACTTAATAAAATATATTAGGTGAATCTATTTCCACCCCAACTTGTAGTCTTTTCTAGTTCAAATAACCCAGCTAGGCTAAGAAAAAGGAAACAACCTATACCACAAGGTTAACATAATTGGGTATAACCCGACTCGAAATAGTAGCTAAAAATACAGGGTATTACAGAGTCAACTTCCATAACTTATGACATCTCTCACAACTTTGACAAAATAGGTGGGAGTCCTTAAACAGAGTTGGCCAATAAAGGCCGGATTGTAAAACTTTCGCAGCTGTTTTCTTAGAACTAAAGTGACCCCCACAAGCTCTCGAATGACAAAAAGTCAGGACACTGGAGATTTCGTTGTCAGGAATATAAAGACGGATGATCTGATCATGGCAGTATTTAAATAAGTACGGATCATCCCAGAAAAAGTATTTAACCTCAGACAAGAATTTAGTTCTATCCTGTTTAGACCAATGGTCGGGCATTTGACCAGTTACCAAATAATTGACAATGTCAGCAAACCAGGGTAACACAGAGATGGAAAATAATTGTTCATCATGGAACGTGTCAAGGATCGGTCTCTCATCATTTCTAGTCTCATCAAGGATACGGGATAAATGGTCAGCTACTACATTTTCAGACTCTTTCTTATCACGAATATCTAGAGTAAATTCTTGGAACAATAAAACCCATCTGATCAGCCGAGGTTTAGAGTCCTTCTTTGAAAGGAGATATTTGAGTGCGGCATGATCAGAATAGACTATGACCTTAGACCCTAGGAGATATGATCTAAATTTCTCCAAAGCAAAAACGATGGCTAACATTTCTTTCTCAGTGGTAGTGTAATTTAACTGGGCATCGTTTAGGGTCTTACTAGCATAATAAATCTCACTAGGTGCTTTATCACGTCGTTGGCCAAGGACAGCACCAACTGCATAATCGGACGCATCACACATGAGTTCAAATGGGAGATTCCAATCGGGTGGTTGGATGATAGGGGCAGAAGTTAACAATGATTTAAGCTTCTCAAAAGCTTCAACACAGGCTTCATCAAAGACAAAGGCAGTATCTTTAGCAAGTAGGTTCGACAGGGGTAAAGCAATCTTGCTAAAGTTTTTGATGAAACGACGATAAAATCCAGCATGGCCAAGGAAATATCTAACATCTGTTACATTCTTAGGTGGTCTTAATTTTGAAATTAGTTCAACCTTAGATTTATCAACTTCTATTCCCTTAGATGACACCACATGTCCTAACACTATTCCAGATTTCACCATAAAATGACACTTTTCCCAATTAAGGACTAAGTTCTTTTCTTTACAACGTTCTAGAACTAGTGTAAGGTGGTGTAAGCATTCATCGAAAGAGGATACTTAGCATGCAACGTTGGAATGTTGTGGGTGCATGACACAACCCAAAAGGCATATGCCTGTAAGCAAAAGTACCAACTGGACATGTGAAGGTTGTCTTCTCTTGGTCCTCCGGTGTTATAGGGATTTAATTATAACCAGAATATCCATCTAGAAAACAATAATGGATGTGGCCAGCTAATATTTCTAACATCTGGTCGATGAATGGTAGAGGAAAGTGGTATTTCCTAGTTGCTAAGTTCAACTTACGATAGTCTATGCAAACTCTCCACCCGGTAGTAACACGGGTAGGGATCAATTCATTGTTCTCATTCACAACTACTGTAATCCCAGACTTATTTGGGACAACCTGGACAGGACTGACCCATTTACTATCAGAGATGGGGTAAATGATACCCGCATCTAACAATTTGAGCACCTCGATGCGGACAAGGATTCAAACGTATCTGCATTTCTCTTGAGGTTTTGGAACCTTATTCTAGGTAGATGTGGTGCATACAATCAACAGGACTAATTCCCTTCAAATCTTCTATCGTCCACCCTATTGCAGTCTTGTGCTCTCGGAGAACACTAACTAGTCTACTTTCCTGATCGGGCTCTAAGTCATAGGTAATTATGGCAGGAAGAGTATTTTCATTACCAAGAAATACATATTTCAGTGTATCTGGTAGCGGCTTTAATTCAAGGGTTGGTGCCTTAACTGAGGATGGGAGGGGTTTATCAATGGTAGGCGGAAGAGGTTCTGGCTTACGCAGCCATTTTCCATAATTCATTACTGGTGCAGAATCTAACAACGCATTAACTTCTTCAAAATGACTATCCTTATCATAGTAGGCTCCAAAGTAGGCCAAGCACGCCTCTAAAGAATCGCTAACACTATTAGTGGTAAAAGTATTCTCAACTAGAGAATTAATCATGCATATAGACTCATGGTGATCAGGGTCCGGTAGGGCTTGTAACGCCTTAAAAACGTTCACCGAGATTTTCCGATTCCCAAAGGAAAATTCTACTAGGCCAGTTTGACAATGTATGGCTGCATTTGCAGTGGCTAGAAACGGACGACCTAGGATGATTTGGATATTGATATCTTAATTAGAGACAGGTTGAGTGTCTAAAATCACAAAGTCAACTGGATAGATAAAGTTTTCTACCTGAACCAAAATATCTTCAATAATTCCACGTGGGATTTTGACTGACCTATCGGCTAACTGTAGTGTTATCCTAGTTAGTTTCATCTCACCTAGTCCAAGTTGTTCATATACCGAGAACGGTGAAAGATTCACACTAGCCCCAAGATCTAAAAGAGCATTCTCTATCTTTTGGCTACCTATGACACATGTGACAGTAGGACAACCGTGATCTTTAAATTTGACTGGGTACTTTTGTGAGATTATGGAACTAACTTGTTGGGTCAAAAATGCCTTTCGTCTCTCTTGATTGTGCACATCTCTTTTAGGAACTTGGTCATAGCCGGTACATGTTTAATTGCATCTAGAAAGGGCAGGTTGATCTTAACTTGCTTAAAGATGTCTAAGATTTCAGCATATGTACTAGGCTTTTTCTTAGCGAGTCTCTGAGGGAATGGTGTAGGTGGTATGTACACTCTCTCAGGGATATTTTCCTCACTTGGACTCTTAGCACTTTCAGGCCCATTAGGATCTTTAGATGAAGTTTGGTCAACTTCATTCTCTTTTTCAGCCGGACTACTATCCTTAGGTGGTTCCACCGAGTTCTCTAGAGTTTTACCACTCCTAAGGGTGATAACTGCTTTGACATGTTCATTGTGGTTAGAACTACCTGATCCATTAACCTGGTTAACTCCTTTCGGATTTGGAGTCGGTTGGCTAGGAAATGTCCCATTCTCCCTATCATTTAACCGGTTCGAAAGTTGACTTATCTGGGTCTCTAAATTGATAATAGCTTGACTAGTGTTCTGTTGGTAACGTTGACTCGTCAGGACAAAGTCATCGAACTTTTGGCTACTTTGGATATAATTTCAGGTACTAGTTTCCATTAAAAAAATTAGAGTTTCCTCTAGAGACAACACTTTTTGCTTAACTGGCTCGGTTCTTGTACTTCAGTTTGGTTCCAATGAAAACCTGGTGGTGGGTTGCTAGAAGGGCCACCCTGATGGCCACGTTTAGACCACGAAAAATTAGGGTTATTTCTCCAACTAGGGTTATAGGTATTAGAGTATGGATCAAACTTGGTCCGACTTTCGTACTTTGAGTTCATACCTCCATGTAAGACACTAACCTGGTCACAGGTAGGTTCTCTTGGGTAAAACAGGGGTCACTGAGGTCCAATATGACTTTGGTCACCATAAATGGTACACGGATAGGTTATGGGCTCACTGTTACAGCTCATAGTCTGGTTGGACCCTTGGTTCATCTCTAAGGCCTCTAGAAGCCTAAGGATATCTGACCCATTACAACTCTATTGACCCTATGAATAGGGTTCCTAGTTATTTCGGGCTCCCTCATTGAATCCCATTAACGAGTCTTTTCATCTAACTCGATGAACTCGTCAAAACATTCATCTGGGTCTTGATGGGTAAATTCTCCACCACTCATTGTTTCTACCTGCATTCGGGTTTCACTATCAAGGCCCTCATATAAGATTTGGGCCATGTGGGCTTTATCAAAGCCATGATGTGGGCATCGGTATAACAAATCATTAAACCTTTCTACATAATCATGTAGGTGTTCACCTAATTTCTGCTTAAAGGTCTGAATAGACTGTCGCACAGCAGCAGTCTTGTGGTGTGGGTAAAACTTCTTAACAAAGGCCTCTACAAGTCCATCCCAGGTAGTGATTGTTTTAGAAGGGATAATGTGATACCACTCATTGGCCCACTCTTCAAGAGAGAAAGGGAACAGACGTAACCTAAGAACGTCTTTGGTGACATTCGGATAACTCATGGTGTCACAAATCATCTCAAAGTCTCAGATGTGGGTATACGGGTTCTCATTTTCTATCCCCCTAAACTTACGTAGCATGCCAATTGTCCCAGGTTTAATGTCAAACTTAACAGTGGTGGCCGGTAAAACAACCCCAGGTTCACGTATCACTCTAGACGGGTTTAAACGGTCCCTAAGGGTTTTTACTGGGACCTCAGCATCCTTTTCATCAACCATTTCGGCAAAAACAGAAGTACCGCCTAAATCGGTGTAATGGGTCGGAGTCAAATTAAAAAGGTCGTTTTCCTCAAGTCTATTTCCTACTCGTTTCCAACGGCGCATACACAAGCAAGAATACTATTGTAGCAAGAAAATTGTGCACATGCAAATGCTGGGGTTCACTAATTTAGGTAAGCTTGGGTTACCCACAACAAAAATATACCTAAAGTCAAAGACTGGTCACAGGTACAAGGCTGAGGTTTGTGGTGTTTCGGGTGATAACGCCCAGAGGGTTCACCTTACTAAACCACGTGTTTTCCTAGAATCGGTGCCAGATGAATAATGCAATTGGTGTGTGCACGTGTATTTTTTTTTAAATAAAAATACAATAAAATAAAGGAAATATATACAAAAGGAAATAAAATATAAAAGAATAAATAAAAGTTGGGTTTTATTACTTACCTCTTTTTGTAGGCAATTCCACAATAAATGTAAAATATTACCTGCACAATAAAAACAAGAAAAATACCCAAGTAAAATCAAAGAAAAGAAAATAAATATAATTAAACTAAGCAAAATAAAAATAAAATAAAAAAATAATCTAAAACCTAACCTAAAGGCAAGTCCGCGTCGGCGGCGCCAAAAACTGATGTAGTTTTTACAAGTGGTAAGAAAGATTCGTTGCTCGGACTCTTTTTAAAGATTTGGTTTTTGATTATTAAAAGAAAATACTAAGACAAACTAATTAAAATTGATTTTTGGTTTATCAAAGAGAGATGAATCTAGGGTTTTGGATTCCACTACTTCCAATATTTGTAAACTCAATAACAATTTCTTTGACAAAATACTCCTACTTTACTCAAAACAATTTCTAACCCAATCTCATGCTTTGGAAGATTAAACGTTACAAGCTCTTTTTATGACTCTCGTCACTATTCTAAGGCCTAATTTTCCTTCGCTTACAAAAGATCGATAGCTAAACCACCCAATATAATTCTTACGAAGCATCTAAAGAAGAGAAAAAATTTAGATAAAATTAAAAGCACAATATTGGAGTAGATATGTCAAAGAAAATAATTACTAAAATTTACACATCATAAATAGCTTCTTCCAAAACCCTAGAAAAGAAATTTAGCTACTCATGAATCGAAAAATGGAGAATACTTGATTAATCATTGTATTAAAAATAATGAAATTCTTCTTACAAAGATTTTTAGTCGCTAAAGGTATTCAGCAACGGAAACTGCTCAGCTACTTTTGTTGCTAAAGGTCTTTCGCTACCGAACAATGTACGATATAAGCCCTTTTGTCTGACAGGCGATGTTCTTCGGGTTCTTTAGTTGCAGCAGCAGGTGAACTTTCTGATACACTCAATTTTTACGATTCTAAGCATATACTTTCTTCCCAGTCTCTCTGTATCCCCCGTCTAGACCCCAACAAGCCCTTTATATACTCGTTGGGTCAAGAATCATCCATAATAACTCCCGAATAATCTTCTTTCCATTCACAGGGATACGGGGTTTATTTTTTTTCCTTTCTATGTTCTCCATGCTGTTTTCTCTGGCTAACATACTCAAAAACGTTCCTTCCTCTTCTCGGTCAACAACAAACACGCTGCATCCACGTAAAAACTTCCAAAAATAACGAAGAAAATATCTGAGAATAATAACAACCTCTGTTTCATGAGATTCCCACGTATCTTCCTTTTTAGTCGAATCCAAGACATATAACCTTCCTGTTTTAGTGAAACAGGAGTATTCCAAATCATTCCAAACAAAAATTCTGACTATATCTCGTGCAATCCTTTCCTGAAATTCCCGTGAATATTTATCTCTCTGTTTTCTTTAACTTGATGATCTGGACAATTTTAATCGAGTCCATCAACTGTATCTTCCCTATTAAGCCAAAGCAGGTCCATCCCAAGCAAAAACAGCGATTGAATCTCCTTCTAACTCGCTGAAAAATCGAACCCTAAATTTGTTTCTTTAAAACCAATTTTCCCGCCAAAATTCGTGAGCTCTGATTCATCTTTTGTCGATTATCTAGCCAATTCTGGTCAAAACAAAGACCATTTCCATCCCTATTTTGTCCTTAGGAACAAACCCATTTAGTTTCAGAACTTTAGTCTCATCACGACCCATTCAAATCACGAACCCTAATTTTACAGCCATTAAAACCTGATTTCCCGCCAAAATTTGAAATTCAAACAGAGAATATAACCTCCCCTTATCCAATAGAGGTGTCCTTTTAGCAATTGGGGGTACATATAACAACTTAGGGGGTGCAAATACCAATTTTGGGCTACAATTAGTAGTTTTAGGCTGTACATAGTAAGATTTCTAGGGTTCCTTTATCAACTCTTCTGGGACATTGCTGGGGGTGCAAATACCAATTGTACACCACTTCTTTGAATTCTTCCACCAACAGCAGCCATCTATTACCTCTCAGATCCACTTCTTCTCTTCAATTTCTCTTAATAACTAAAGCTACCATGCTTTTCAGACATAACTTGCATCACTAAAGCCGACATGCTTTTCAGATAGAGATGAAGAAATAAAAGTAAATTATGAGAAATAATTCGCCTCTAACAGCAGTTGCACATGAAATGACACTTTAGCTCATTTAAGCGACGTTTCTTCTTCTTTTTCTTCAAAGTACCCAGAACTCAAAATTAAACATAAAATACATAATTTACAAGAAAACTTCGCAAAGAAAGCATAAACAATAGATAAATATCAAGGTGTTTTAGACACATATTAGTCTTCACCTTTCAATTTCATGAGCATGGAAAAAGTTGTTAATCTCTCCAGCGACAAGGAAACAGACACGCCATAGGAATTGGAGACAACACCAAATCTATTAACAACTCAAGAAAGAATTGAAGCACAGGAAAAAAAAATTGGCTGGTGATGATGATGAAATTCTTCCAGAAACTCAGAAGAAAGCAGAAGGAGGTGAAGATCCCACATTTAATATGCATATTTCACAAGGATAAGATGGTGCTAGAGGACCACAACAGCAAGCTGTTGAGATTCCAGAAGAGCCAGTCGCCGAATAGCCGCAACAATCCTCTTTTGAGATACCGGAACAACCAGTTGTTGAGACGGTCGTTGATGCAAAGAAGGAGATGATCGTTGAGACGACCAATAATGTGTTGAGGTACCTGGCAGAGAATCCCTTAACTCCATCCACAGAAGAAGCTGCTGAAAACGAAAATGACTCGAATAAAGCCGCACAGAATCCTTTAACTCCATCCACACAAGATGCTGAAAACAATAAAGACTCAAATGAAGCTGCAGAGATGGAAAGAATTTCACTGAGTATGGTACATAAAATATAAACAGATTATGTATTTTAAAAAGCAGCATAACATCTTTATATGAACTGCTTGAATTTTTTTTTTTAATGTTGAATCAACTATATACTATTTATTATTTTTAATCAACTATATACTATTTATTATGTTGCTGTTTTTCTATTTAATCAACAACTATTTACTTAATTTCAAAATAAATTGGTTATATCTAACACATTTTGGTTACATGAATCTCTAGGAAGAAGAACTAGGAGAGGAATTTGTACCAAGAACAGAATTTGCGAAGAGGGAACATGTGAAGAAATACTCAATAGTGAAGGGAAAAGCGAACCAGGAAGAAGAGGATGGGAACAAGGTGCAAATGGGAAGCAAGGTAAAAATAATCAAGGAGAGGACAACAAGTATTGAAAGGACATCTAGTATACTCCTCAAAGATTGTGACCTAGGGAAGCAGCAGAAGAAAATAGACAAGCTTGATGAGAATAAAGTTGAAGAAGAAAATCCTCGTACTTCTGTTGGCAGGCCGTTTAGAAAATTACCTACGCTGGAAACAATGGAATGCTTTCAAGATTATTATAAAGATATAATAGAACCATCTTTCATGGAAGTACTGCAGATATACTTTGAGCATACCAACAGCCTGTAAGTACATAAAAAAAACTACCTTTATTCTTGTTTACAAAATCAATGCATTACAGGTAAGCTTCTTAAAAATAAATGCATAACAAATTATGCTTCAAAATAATCCATGCATAATAAATTATGCTTCTAAAACAATCCATGTATAACAAGTTATGCTTCTTCTTCTTCTTCAAAAAAAAAACAGTTTGTGGGTACATTTTCTTATTGTTGAATACATTTGCTTGTAACTTAGAAAAAAATTATTTATGGTTGTGTTACCTACTAGTTTATGGTTCTGCCGCATGCCACTTCTAAAAAAAATCTCACTAATTATGTCTTCTGCAGAAATACGGCTAGAGTATCAGAGACGGAGAAGACCCGTACTTATGGGATATTCGGATTCACAGAGATATAATAAAGCATCTAATGAACAATGAATAGCTGAAAGAACAAGTAATACGCTTCTACAATTACATGTTGTTCAAGAAGCGGGAAAATGAAGCGGATAATGTGAGTTATCGACAGAGGTATGCAGAGTCTGCATTCATGAGGCCAGATGCTTGGGTAAGTTAAAAAAAAATCCCAACACTTTAACTTTTGTTAAAAAACTGTTACTTTTGCTACATAACAAGTCATCACAACTACTTTTTCTGCATGACAAGTTATTCATCACGGCATAACCTGTTATGCCCATATTATTTCTTCTGCATAACATGTTATGCAACTAGTTTTGAACTGCAGAACAAGTTATGCACCTAAATTTAAACTGCATAACAAGTTATTCAGCATTGTTTCCTACACCTGTTATGCACCCTTTCAATTGCATCCACTAACCTTTTTTTTTCTACAAAACATTTCTTGCAGTTTTATGTTAAAACCAAGGACACAGATGGGATTGCCAAATTTATTGACGAATTCATCTTGAAACTCCCTATTAAAGTTGAGAAAATGTTTATTCCAATAAACTATATGACAAAGGAAAACCCTGCTGGTACACATTGGACATTGTTAGAGTATGACTTATCAGAGAGTGAGCGGAACTTGTAAAACAGTCTTCTGAGCTATAAAGTTAAATGCAAGAATAAAGCTCTTACATGGCAAATGCTTGTATGCATTATTTGATCCAAAGATATGACGAACTGAAACTATCACCAGAAATCGTGGATATAAAGAGGGAAACACTTGTATACAAGGATATTCTTTTTCCGAAGAAGCTTCCTGAACAAGGTCATCACCCTGACTGCCTCATATTTGTCTGCTACTATATGAAGATGAGTATGAAGTGTCAAGTTAAACAGAAATGGGAGAAGTTGGGAAAGGAAGATGCAGTAGCCAAAGCAAACAAGAAGAGAGTAAGTTTGGTATTGAAAATGCTGACAGATATTGGTAACAGTTGGGCGATAGATGCCAATGAAGACGTCTGGGATGTAGTAGATGAAGTGGTGCGTAAATGTTCCTGATGCTGTGCATAATTGAAAGGTTCAAACGTAACTTTTTTTTAACAACCTATGTGTTGATAGGTTGAGCAGCTTAACTTGGGAGTGAAAACTAATTGGAAAGTAGTTGGTGTAAAGCTTAACTTCAGTCAGTAGTTATGTGTAATGTGTTGGTATGAACCTTATCTGAAAAACATATATATTGTTATGTTACGATGTTTATATATATAGTAATGCTTGTTTCATTGCTTCTATTTGCTGCAATCTTATTTTACAAAAAGTAGAAATACTGATATTTAAATGCACTATGATAACGAGGGGGCGTTGCCCCATCGACCCCCGATTATAAACATAACATGTTATAAATCTTACAATGCAAATGAAGGGACAACAGGTTGCATGACACGTTCTGCAGCCATCTTTAAAAAAATAAACGCATAACAGATTGTGTATCTTCAAAAAGAATGCATAACATCTTCAAAAAGAATGCATAACAAATTATGCATCTTCAACAAATAATGCATAACCAATTATGCATCTTCAAAAACTAATGCATAATAAATTATGCATTTAAAAATAAAAATGAATAACAGTATCAGTAGAAGAAAAAAAAAACACAGTGAAAAAAGAAGTACTTGTTCATAAAAACCAACACAGAAACTAATTAAAGAAAAAGTATTACAGTTACAAAATACTGCGAATGAAAAATGAATTAGGTTCAACCGTAAAAGTAATAGTCTGAAGAAACCAACAAGCTAATTGCTCTCCCTTAACTTCCTTTAGGCGGCTTCGGCGGCTTCTTATAACAGGTAGGCTTTGTACAAGATTGCTTGTTGTGATGACCAATCTCACAACAATTACCACAGCGCATAGCACTCCTGGACGGCTTCTCATAACTGCTCAAAAGTTTATTAGCTGGTGGTCTCCTTGGCGGCCTCCTAACATCAGTTACATCGATAATATGATTACCTTCATAAACTTCGGGCCTGTTGTAGTTCGGAATATAATGAATGGCATGGATGTAGGCATTAATGAAGTATGAAGTAGTGAAAAAAGGTTCAACAAAATCATATGGATTAGAACCAGACATTTTTATAGAAGCAAAAGCATGCACACATGGAAACCCATAGACGCGCCACCTCTGACAGGTACATGTCTTTGCATCAAGGTTAACACTATGAGAAATCTCACCGCCCTCCACTTTATAAACATGAGCATCAGATTGTACAACCATCCAGGTTAAACCCTCATCAATAAGAGCCTCCATCTTAGCTTCGTTCTTTGGTGTGAGAATTGTTATGAAACTTTTACCAATATTTCTCCTCTCTGACATCAAACGTAAAAGTAAAATAATAATAATGCATAAGACATTATGCAGCTAAGCAAAAAGATGCATAAGACATTATGAAGCCAAAATAAATAATGAATGAGACATTATCCACATATATATAAAGGATGCATAATCAGAAAAGTGAAAACAATAATGCATAAGACATTATATAGCTAAACAAATAATGCATGAGACATTATGAAGCCAAGATAAATAATGCATGAGACATTATGCACATATTTAAAAAGGATGCATAATCAAAAAGGTGAAAACTACTGTCTAAAAAATTACCTTGTTCAGCATTGATACCAGTTGCAGCCATGAGGCATCCTCTAAATCTCCCTGTAAGAAAGGTAGCATCGACATAAATCATGGGACGAAGGTAACGGTAACCATGGATATATGCCTCGAAAGAAATAAAAAGACGCACAAACTTATTTGAGGGTGCTTCAACTTCTAAATCAATTAAACTCTCCTCGTTCAATTCAGTTTCATCCATTTCAACTTGAAAATCAATCCAACTCCCGGGATTTGTGGTGCGAATGGCATCTACATACCATACCAGATGCGAATACGACATGGCATCATCACCAAATATATCCTCATACACTTTCTCTCTTCCATTGTAAGCTTGGTAATATTTCATATTGATCCCGTAGCTAGATTTTTTTTTAAAAAAATCAGAAGCTTTGAAACTCGGATCACTTCTGATTTCATCCTTGATCAGACCAGAATTTTTTTTACTGCTGAGCCTGTGGAAAAGCCTTTGACATCCCACACCACAGTGATGACGGCTAACATATTTCTTAACCTTGAGCATCCTGTTTTCAACATCAACAGCACAAACCTTATACTCCCAAGGGCAATTTTTTTGTGTGCACTTTCCATAGAACCTGCTAGGTTCATTCTTAGTATATAGAAGAACATACCCAGCATTTAGCTCGTATTTCTTCACAGCAATACGTACTTCTCCAAAATAAACTTTAACAACTTCACCAAGTAATTTATCCCAACCCTCAGACCTAAGAACCTTGTTAACAGGCACAGAACCATCTTCAAGAATTCACCATAGTTTCTTCGGGTTCAGTTTCTATTACACGAATACTTGAAGCTCTACTACGACTGCTGGAAGAATTGCAACCAACTTCAACAAGTAAATCAAAGCTCTTCTGACCTTTACAGTGGCAACGAGATACAAAACACTGAAACAGAACATCAGAATCAACCTGCATAAACTTGGTTCCATCATTAAAGGAAAATCTGACATGATGAGGTAATAAACGAGTCCACTTCTTACAAACGGTTGTATTCAAAGACTCCAGAGTTGTGTTGACATCAGCAGGATGCACTAAGAAGTCATTGAAGTGGTGAATTACAGCTAGTGCACTAACAACAGTCATGTCACCCTATAAAAACACAAATACAAAATCAAACATATCTATCCTGCATATTGCTTCACAAAAATTCTTACTTAAAATTAAAAGATCAAATCAACAACAGCATTAAAAGATCTAGATTAATCAAAATCAGATCAAAAATCAACTGGATATCAAAATCAAAAACATCTACATTAACGTAACAGAAAACCGATCAAAAATACTCTGGAAATCAAATCAATTCAAAAATCGACTAGAACAGAAGCAAAAATTGGTCTATCAACATTCGAACATGAAATCGAAACAAAAAGATTAAATCGGAAAGATCTACATTGATCGTAATAAATTCAAAACCTAGAAATCAAACAAAAATCATAAACTAATTCAAAAACAATCTTAGAAGATCTAAACTAAGCTTCGAAAACCTAAAATAAGCTTTGAAAACCTAAAATAATAGATCCTAATCTTATAGAAACTAAAACCTAGAATCGAATCAAGATTAAACAAAAACAAAATCAAGATTAGAATGAAACGAACGAACCTGAAGCTTGAATTTCAGATTATCTTTGGTTAGGAAACTCAATCTGTCAATCAGCTCCTTCTCTGCTCTCGATAATTGAATCTCTCAGCTATCGCTCCGGCCCTATCTTCTAACGGAAAAAGAAAAAGAAACTGAATCTCATAACTACTGACGCAGAGGCTAATCTAGGAAATAAAAGAAAAAAGAAACTGAATTTTGAACTTTGGGTGTCGAAAAAAAATGGTCGCCGATTTGGGGTGTGCCCATGAATTTTTCCACCCGTGGGTTTGACAGTGAAAAAATGTGTAAAAATGGGCATGGTGGTAGTTCTCACATGTGGCAAAGTAAAAACCCCAAGAAAGTAATTATAACAGAAAGAGTACGATTGGGCCAAAGGCCCAAGAAAAAGTACCTGTTCGGTACATTTGTGTCTCATTTTTGTTAACATACGGCCAAAGTCAAAATCGTAAAAAGGCATATACCAAAAGTTTGAGAAATTTTTTTATTTTTTATTTTGTCTTTACTTTGTTCTTTTGTCTATTAAATTACTTAAATTTTACTTAAAAAATACAACCCAAAATGGATATACTCATCTCTTATAGAGTCAGTTTTGGCGGAGGTACATTTTAGAAAGCCGGGTTATGACAATATGAGTTACTATAGTGTCGCAATCACTTTGCAGTTAGATGATATGAGCGCAAACATGTTGAACCATCAATGCTGCAATTCATTGCGACTGTCTAGGTACTCTCCTCCGTACCTTGAAGGGATTAAGCACTGATCGTTTTTCATTTGATGCATGTTGTGGGTGCAACAAATTAGTAATCTTTTTCTACCCAAACAATGAATAATATAATGGAAATCAAGTTCGTTCCCACGAAGAGCAGGGAGATTTAGTTGTCAAAATTTCACAATGGGGGATTTGTTTTCGATTAAAGCAAAGTAAACAATAAAGTAAATAAAATTGAGTTGTAAGTAATAGAGAGACATGGTCGAGGAATCCTTCTTCGTCAATAAACCGTCAACGGATTAATATATTCATCAAAAAAATTATTAATCATAAATTATCATCAACCATAGGAAGGCAGCTAGAGTATTGATATCCTCTAAAGTCCTTTGGTCATTGAATGCCGAAGCGCTCAAAATCAGATTATATTCGTCCAAGCCATCAAATAGTAACGCACGCAAGGTGTAACTTGGTCGAATGCTTTATCTTTTATGACTTAGGTCAATCCTAGTAGTTAGACTCTTAGCGCAAGGTCCACTTTTTAATGTTGTTTACTGGCGCGATTTCTCCACAAAATCCCTCTGCAAGGTCTCATATTTTCTACTTGTGTAGGGGTTATTCAACAATTACACGGATATCCTAACCCTTTTCTAGCAATTGATCAATCAAAAAACTACTATAGTTTTCCTCCTAGTGTAATCAATCATATACATTTATCATAGTAGAAGCAAACGGTAATCATATGGAGAAACCAAAACAGATACTTATATTAAATCAAATCAAGTCTAAAACTTAGAATTCATTCTCAATCAAGTAAGGATTTAGCTACCCATGGATAAAGAAGCATCCATGTTATACATTTAATAAAAATGAAGAGATATTGTTACAATTGATGAGAACCCCTCTGAAACCCTACATTTTACCCCCGTTGTGGTGTTTTTCCTCTCTAATACTTGCAAAGTTGTGTCCAAGGTCCCTTCTTAGTGTTGTAGAAGTTTTATTATATAGTACTCATCAAATTTAGGTCTTAGAATCCTTTTGAGACCATGTTACCTTCATTTAGAAGTCAAAAATACGCCCAAGAGTTTCCCCCCCGTCGTGATGTAATCGGTAGTCTCATGCCTCCTCTTGCAACCGATTATTGGTGTCCAAAAATATGAGTTTCGTGATGGCAAAAACTTCCATAGTCGGTAGTCACTACACCCTCCTTATCTACCGATTATGAGACCTCAAAATATGACTTTTTCTGTGTCCAAAACTTGCTATAATCGGTAAACTCGATTCCCCAAATATCTACTGAATGTTAGAGATCAAAATCGAAGTTTTTCTGTGTCCAAAATTGTAATACCCCGATATTCGGCAGTGGTTGGCCAAATGGAATATAAGTAATGATTTGTCCTTTCCTAACACCGAGGCCTTTCAGCTGTAGATGGTGAAATTTGGATAAGGGGCAAAAGCGTCATTTCAAAACTATAGACAAAAATCAACTCTCACGGGAGAGATTACGCCCTTGGTCCTCAAGCCACCAATAGCCACGATTTCTAGTATACGTCCCCGCGAGACACTGCTGGTTCCTAGCGCACATCCTCAACGAGATACTGCTTGTCACGTAGGTTCTGTAGAGCGTAAAACGTCCCCAATAGACTTATGAACCATAACAACCACAATTCTAGCATGTCCTCGCGAGACGCAGCTAATTGTGATGCCATGATGTCTAGTATACATCCTCGACGAGATACTGCTGGTCATGTAGGCTCTGTAGATGCGTAAAAACGTCCCCGACGGACTTATGAACCAGAGCAGAGACATACATATCTCCTGTAAGCATGACTCACCCTATTTGAGATCAAGGACTGATTCCTAGTACATCATCGTGAAATACACTGGTCATGTCTACTCTAGGATCTGACTCGACTTACTGAGGTTTCCGAATAATTCCTAGGGCATCCCCGCGAGATACACTGGTTATTCTGCCTCTAGGCCCTTTCGACAGACTCCTAGAACATCCTTTCGAGATACACTGATCTTGTCGGCCCCATCATATGGACACACAGTTGATTCCTAGCACATCTCTACAAGATACGCTGGTCAAAGACAAGTGAGCCAAAGTCTTGCTGAGGCATTAATCGGGCGTACAAAGCCTTTTTTTTCTCTCTCTCTCTCTCTCCAAGACGAGACCCAGCTGACCACAGAGAGATTTAGATCCGTTGAGAAAATCTTCGTAGAGATTTTGATACCTCTGCAAAATCTTGGAGAGATTCCAATCTCTCTGCAAAATCTCGGAGAGATTCGAATCTCTTTGCAAAATCTCGGAGAGATCCGAATCTCTCTGCAAAATCTCGGAGGGATTCAAATATCTCTTCAAGATTTCAGAGAGATTCAAATCTCTCGGGAAATCTCAGGTTAGGATGAATATTCCCCATAGTAGGCACGAGCCTCATGTAGGAATCGAGGCTCCTATCCACACGAATTTTGAGGCATCCCATGCCTTTTCACGTGACTCATCCTGGTCATTCTTACAAATCGGAGAATATCTCTCTATCTTGGCCAACTCGGCTAAAGAGAATATTTTTCTTTCTCAACACATCATCACAAAGGCTGACTCAGCTTCACACAAATAGGGGGATAACAATTAGGGTTTTGGTCTGGCGGTCTACGACACGTGTGAGAAATACCCGGCTTATTTCTCACCGCAAAAGAGAGTAAAGGCGGTAGAATAATGAGATAAACTCAACCTAGTTTATCTATATTCCTGGAGAGACGGGATAATTACTCCGCACGGCACGGAAAGCAATCCTTATCTTCACTGACCTGAGATTAAAGAATTTAACTATAAATAGGTCCTCTATTTATCCAAGCTATCACGATCTTTCTCATAACCTCTTAGAGCAATTTTTCTTCAAACCCTAGAATTCTATGATCTCTCTCTTCATCTGCTTCACTCCCTAAGGCCAGCCCTAAATCTCTTCCCTGTGACTGAAGCAGCCTTTGAACGGCCATTGTGCATTTTTTAGGCGAAGACTGGTCGTGCTCAACCTCCTGTAACTCACATTCAGAAACCCTAAAATCCCACTTCTAACCTTTCTCAGATTTTAGGTAACTACATTTTGGCGACCATAGTGGTAGGTTGTCCACCCAGTTACAGATCTCAATCATGGTCACTATTAGGAAGGAAGCCGATTCCACCAATCCAGACACAAAAATGTTCCATTGATTTGGTCTCTGTAAATCCCTTACAGGCTTAGCCGAGAGAGTTATCCCCACCAGCACTTTCTCTCTCTTTCGAGTTTGACCTTAGTGAATAGGTTAGTGCATTCCGGATCACATGGATCTCTTCCTGCATAACAAAACACCCTAGTAACCTATTTTCATAAAAATATACTGTTAATCCTTGAAAACGTTGGATAAGGACCAAGGAGAACTCCCGGAGACTTAAATCTAGATCCAACAAATCTAGATCGAGTACATGTTTTCTAAAGAAGGAGTACTAAAACTGCTGAGAATAGCACTGACAGGATCCTGCCTGCAATCGACCTCACCGGAGAAGATAAAGCTCATTACGAACGCGACAGAGCAAAGGAGCAACCATCAAGCCGACCTTATCACTCTTAAGAACCTAAAGGAAGAGATGGCGTTCTTAACTTGGAGATTCTGACGTATATTTTCTCCAAAATTCGTTTAGGTCAAGGGCCCTCAACCTGATCACAGGGGACTCGGGAAGTTTACTTCACTTTACTATTTTACTTATAACTTTTTCATTCTGTTTCCGATTGACTTAGTTATTTTTCTATCGAATTTGTCTTTCATCGTCTACAGGATAAACTTAGCGAAAACTTTGAAAGGCTCCAAAAAATTCATGACCTGGTCAAAAGCGTTGCAGATTCGCATGGGGTCATAAACCGCCAACAAAGATACATCTTATCGCCCTTCCTGCTTCAGAGAATCGTGACAAGAACACGAAAAAGTATGAAGCGAAACTATATCCAAAGACGAGGCTCAACCGAAACTCAGCCTTATCCGAAGATGCAAAGCTGCTAGTCGATATGCTACCTCAACACCCGTTTTGTCAGAAAGAAGAGGAACTGGACCTAGGAGTTATGGCCAAGCCTCGATGAGCCTCCAGTTCAACTCATTTTCTGATGAACCTAAGTTCACCCAAGATGGAGAAGGATAATATCTTTGCAGCAGAATTTATCAAGAGAAAAGAAATTCGAAGCGATACTCATGAGGCCAAAAATTCAGATAGAACTTCATTACTCGATATACATCCACAACCAACTACTATCACTGAAGTAAACGGGGGAAGGATTCGAGACTATAGCTCCAAGCCACACGCCGCTTGCAGTTCTGTCAGTAAAAGCCTCCTCTCTCAAAAAGTTATGCTCGGCAAGCTATCCCATAAGTGAGAGTCATACGTGATGAGCAAAGGACAAGATATGGCGATCACTTACAACTTCCACAAGTCGAAGATTAGAAGATTCAAAATCATGTTTCGTCGCATCCAAAGAAACTCATCAAGACTAATCTAGGGTTTCTATCATGATCAAGCAAGCTAGCATTTTACCAAACATGTTCAGGATTTTTATATGAAAACATGTATTGGGATTATACCGAAGGAAAATATGCATTCTAATCCTTCCTCTCCGCTCAAGATTCACACACGAGATAAAATAGGTTTTGTGATGGGTGAAAACGATCCTGCAGTATCTCATATACTAAAACTGCCTCATACTTAATACAGTTAAACAAACTGGGAAAGAGGTAGAGAATTTGATGATGCACCTGATGGAAACTGTACGTCTATGTCCCTTCTAGCGCATGTTAAAAGGGTCTGACGTTCCAGAATACAATCCAAGAGATATGATCAAGATATTGGAATGTATCGTTGTTGAAAAACCCAATATTTTCGAGTTCAACTTCACATGTACTTATCACTGGGAAAACAATCTCCAAATTTTATTTTTTATCCAATAGATGAAAGGAAGGTCTTTTCTATTCGATAGTTGGGGTCAATCACTAAGATCGGGCGTCGAACGAAGTTTCTACAACTTCTGGAGTGAAACTCACGCAAGGGAGGACCTCCTATTACGAATTTAACATAGGGTTTTTACCTACTCACATATACAACGAAGCAAGTGAAGGTTTGCATCAAGTTCGAGCTCATGAGGGAGTCGTTACTTCGCTAGATGAGTACAAGCAAGAACCGAAGAACAAAATTACCAACATTTAAGAAAATAATCTGGCAGCAGTGACCTCTACCTCTCGGGAAGAAAACTCTATCTTCTTCACTAAGGCCTCCATATCCTTTCCTCCACATCTCCTCAGCTACCAGTCTCTCTTCCATAAGGGTCTCCTCTGAGAAATGAAGAACAGAGTTTAGCTTGTTCCAGTCAGCTCCAACATATACCAGCGACTCTCTCAATTACATTGATCATCACAGGTGGTCATCAAATTTTCCATATTTACAAGATCATCAGAAACAAGACCGCTTAGAGTTATTCTCCTCATGTTACCAAATCTGCCACGAGTATCTCATCCGAAGTCAGAAGTCCAATATGGCTAACAAGGTCAACACCAACAGTAGGATAACCGGCAATGCGCTCTGCCTCACTTCTTTCGGATTCTCAAACACCAGAGTTACTAATAATTGAGGATTGTTGCATACTTGTTCCGCTAAAAAAGATAAGGTCATCCACTCTATTATCAACATGTTTTTATTGAATTGTATTCATAACGTGAGCCTACAAACAAGGAAGGAGTTAGAAAAAGTATATCAAAAATAAAAGAGTTGAAGACGTATATAAAGCACGGCTAGGGTTTTGCTCAACAAGAATGCGTCAAGTCTCACAAAAGTGAAGCCTGTCCTCACGATAGAGTTTAGAATACTTAACCATCATTAAATTATGAACATAGTATGCATTCTTGCATGTATGTGATCCATGACCGGAACTATAGTATGCATACCCGTATGCGTACTTGTAGTTGTGGAATTCCGGGTACCTAAGTACACATGCCCGTACGCGTACTGGCGAAGGGTTTGGGTCCGGAAATTTTTGTTGTGTTTGGAAGTATGCATACCCGTTTGCATACTGGCGAAACCCAAACTCAGACCGGGTACTTAAGTATGCGTACCCGTTTGCATACTTGAGTGGTTAAAGTTCTAAAATTGGTTTGTTCATGAACTAATACATCTATATAATAAGGAATGCATTCTTTGCAAACCGTGGCTATAATGTTCCTGAATTGATTCGAGTGAATCAAACCAATTTTGCTTCAATTGTGTTCTTATATACTTCTATGAGAATATAACAATTGAAGAACTCTTTAACTAGTTTCATTTGAGTTATTTGAACTAGTTGTGGTTAAGATGAATAAAGTTGATATGAGAGTGTTCATATATCTAACCTCGGTTAACTACCGTTTAACCAACATAGTGTACATGTGTAGGTACGGTTACTCAAACCTAAATGAGGGTACATTTCATTTGTGTATAGCAAGCTAAGTTCGATCTAACGGTTAAAAGATATTAGCTTAGGTCTAATCAGGTTTTCACCTAACGGTAAATATTGAATGCTTTGTTACCAAGGTAACTTATATTGCAAACCCTGATTTGAAAACTATATAAGGGAGAACTCTAGCAATTGTGAAACCTAATCCCCACACCTCCTGTGTGATACTAGTTACGACTAGAGTCGATTCTCCTTTAACCTTAGGTTTTTAACGAAACCCTGTAGGTTAACGACTTAAAGAATTCATTGGGATTATGAGGCCAGACCCAACTATTTTATCTGTAGTTGCGTGTTCTGATCTTTCCCTGTTCTATCGTATTGAGTACTATCTTCTCTAAGATTTGCTCGAGATTGATTCTCCGATAGGCAAGATAAAAAGTAGTCACAAACATCTTCGTCTCATCGTTTGTGATTCCACAATATCTTGTTTCGCTTCCAAACGATTAAGATTATTGTAAGGTGATTGATAATACTAGGCTGTTCTTCGGGAATATAAGTCTGGTTTATCAATTGGTTCTTGTGCACCTTGATTTATCAAAAGACGGAACAAAACTCGTAAGTATTTTTATGGGAGACAGATTTATCTATTCCAATAGACTTTTCTTTGTGAGACATATTTGTTTATCAAGTCTTCGACTTTGGGTCGTAACAACTATTGGTTGTGGGTGAGATCAGCTAAGGGAATCAAGTGCGTAGAATCCTGCTTGAGTTCAGAGATGTAAGGAGCGCAACTGTACCTTGATCAGTGTGAGATTGATTAGGGATAAACTACATTCAAGTCCGAAGTTCATTGGTAGTAGGCTAGTGTCTGTAGCGGATTAATACAGTGTAGTGTTCAAAGCTGGACTAGGTCCAGGGGTTTTTCTTCATTTGCGGTTTTCCTCGTTTACAAAATTCTTGTGTCTGTGTTATTTCTTTTCCGCATTATATTTTGTTATATAATAGAAATATCACAGGTTGTGCGTTAAGATCAATCAATTAGATAATCCAACCTTTGGTTGTTGATATAAATTGATTGACACTTGAACATTTGTCTTTGGTACCGTTCAAGTTGTTTCACATAATAATCAGGCTTGCGGATTTCTATCTGTTTGATTTGCTGATTACATTGTGAAACAAAGATATAAACTCTTTGATATACTTTTCTCTAGATTGAGTTTGACTGTCTAGTTGATTCTCTTGAAAGTATATTGGAGTTTGTCTATTCAGATTGCCGAACGAAATATTGGGTGTGGTTGTTAGACCCCCGATTTTTTAATTGGTATCAGAGCAGGCAAACACATTTAAGACCTCATAAGTCTGTGTTTGTATCGATCTCATTATGGACAGAAGTGCTATCTCTATAAACGTACCACCAGTCTTCGATGGCTCAAATTACTTATGGTGGAAAAATTTTATGCGTGCCTTTCTTCAAATGCGTGATTTTCAATCATGGGTTTATGTGGTTAATGGCTATGATCCTCCGGAAGTTACAGAAGGCGATGTAACAGTTCCAAAGGATATTGGTAAATATGATGCTGCCGAGATTCTTGCTGCAAAGCAAAATTATGACGGATTAAATGCTATCATCCATGCCATTACCCCAGAGCTCCAGCATCATGTGACTACTTGCACAACATCTAAAGATGCTTGGGATATCTTAGAAACCATATTTGAAGGGAATACTTGTGAAAAGGAAGCTAGGCTTTAAAACCTAAATTATGATTGGGGAAACTTTCGTATGGCAGATGAAGATTCATTTGATGAGTTTAATCACAAAGTGTCTGAAATCGTTAGTGCATCTTTTGCATTGGGTAAGACTATTCCTAAAAAGGACATTGTGATAAAAATTCTCAGATCGTTGCCATCCAGATACGATTCTAAGAAGCATGCCATCGTTGAGGGAAATAACCTTGCAACTCTTTCCAGAAATTCTCTTGTTGGAAAGTTCAAATCTCTTGATCATGATCATAATACAGTCAGAACATATGCATTCAATGTATTGACCATTACAAGTGAAGCTTCTAACTTGTCATGGGCTGATGAATGTTGTTCTAATCAATCTGATCCTAACAGATCACTAATTGCACAAAAGATCAAGAATATTGTGAAGAAAAGCAAGGGATCTTAGAGACTACCCTCTCTCTCTAATGCTTTTGATGATTCAATTCAAGAAGAAATATCTTAGGGTATCAATGATATACATACTCCTGTAGTATGTTCAGAATTTTCAGCCTTCTCGGCAGAAGTTTTCATTAACTCAAATTCTGTTTCAGGATGCGAGTCTGACGCTGAGATTTTAGAATTCTTGGATAAAAATGAAGAAATTCACAAAGAAAATCTTCAACTGAAGATTTTATTGGAGAAACTTGAATCATCACTTCAGGTGAAAACTCTTGAGATCGATTGTCTTAATGATGAATTCACCAGGACCCTATCTCTGAAGCAAAAAGAGATTAATTCTCTCAAGTGTGACCTGCAAAGGTTGTCAGGAAGCTCCGACAAGATTTCAGCAATGTTATTTGGTCAAAAGGATTTTGGAAACACAAAAGGTTTAGGGTTCAAAAATAAGGCTGTGAGCACAATCAACTCGTTTGTTCCAGCCGGTTCTGGAGCAACTAGTCTCAAAAGTTGTGATAAACATGAATCATCCCTACAAAGCAAACACTCTTCTCTGTTGTGCACGTTTTGTGTTAGTGCAAGTCATGTTCAAAGTAAGTGTTAGAAATTCATGAAGAATAACAAAAGAGTTTCCAAACTTCAAAATGACATGCAAAGGATGAATCTGACTCTAGAAAAACAGCAAACGTCTGAGTACAAGAAGAAGATGTCTAAAAGAAACATAGACAGAAGAGGTAAGTCTGTTTATTCAACAAACCGTAATATGTCACCTCATGACACAAGATGTGAACATTTTGTTCACTCTGTTACTATCTAGTCATAGTAATGTAATGTATCCTTATTTTTGACTTGAGAATAAGGATCACATCAAGGTTGCTCAAATCCTGTAAATTATGGTGGTAATTTCTCATTAGTCTATTTGGAGCAAGTGAATATTTTGTTGTTAAGATAGATAATGGATCATGAACCGTGGAGACTTTTTCAAAGTTTCTTTAGGGTTAGTTATCCTATAGTTCTATTTATGTTCATTTGTAATCAAAATTGTACTTCACGTTTTTCTCTCTTTGAAAGATACAGTCTCATGGCACCTATAACTAGAGGTATCACAAAAGGGATGCAGTAGAAGCTGTCAATGTGTATCTTTGTGAAGGAATCCAGTCCTTAAAGATGAAAAAGGTGAAGGCAACGATTAGTGATTCAGGTTCTTCCTCTAATTGCCTATTGTCTGTTTGTCATTATGATAATAACTTTAGGACTATGGTGAAAGATTTCATCAAGAAAAGAAATGATTTAAAATCTCAAATCGTTTCATCTTTAGAAGAAATATCTCACTATGAACAATTGTTGTCTCTTACAAAGAACACTTTGCGTGGACTGAAAAGAGAACTTAGTGAGTTAACTGGTATTTCTGAAGATTTGGAGGAATTAAATGATCCCATTATCAATGGTTTTTTCAATAATGTCTAGGAAACTTCTTATGAGAATTTATTCTTGTGTTTTTGAGAAGGATAACTAGGGTTTGGAATAGCCATTATTGTGAGTACACATAGCTATTGCCAATGTTTTCATCTTGCAATGTTTTTAGATTTATTTATTTAAATTCTAAAGTTTATTTGGAAGATGATTTTTGCAGTATTAATCTTTATGGTTTTAAATATTGCAAATTGCTATAGGATATGTTGTTTACGTCCGTGAACCTTGACTGACCCATATTTGTTCAAAAGTTAACTCTTGGTATGAAAGTATTGATAAAAGATAGAGTGAACTTTTGACTACAAAAGTTAAGCCTATTATGTCATTATGCAAATATTGATGGAAGATATGATGAACTTTTGTTTACAAAGATTAAGTCTATTATATGTTATTGTGCAAATAGTGATGAAAAATAGAATGAATCTTTGTTTATTCCGCAGTATTGGTCTTTCCATGATCCACATCTTTGTGTATGTACTGTGTGGCTCCATAAGTTCTCTTATGTGAGTATTTCCGATTAAATTAATCACGGGTTCTCTTGTGGTTAATTTAATTGAGATTTTTGGATACAAATTCATGTTTCATGTGATTCGTTAATGTCCAAATAAATCCTTATTTTCTTGTAAAAGTAAGGTCGCTCTTGTTATTCTTTCGGGAATGACATTTTATGGGGGAGAGTTCTTATTTGAACTTGTGCTTAATTGCCAAATCTTTGTGGGGAGTGCGGCGGTGGAATATTATAGGAGTTATCTTATATCTTTATAAACTCCTTAATGAATACACTAAGTTTCGACTATGTGAAATCATCAAAACAAGTTGGTATGTTGTTCACTTTTGGTCATGAAGTATCTCTATGAAAATTTCATGAGGATCCCACTAGTTTGCGTACCTTTGCCAATTTATATTGACAAAAAGGGGGAGAATTAATGTGTAGTTCACACTACAAATACATATGGTTTACGGATCATTATGTAAGGGGGGGTGGTTTTCATTGTGAGATGAAGTATTGACTAAGGGGGAGTGATACATATCACCATAGTATTGTTGTCAAAGTTATGATACAATTGGACTTTGATGCTGTGTAATAATACTATGACACTGTATAACAATGATGGAGAGCAACTGTTTTCTCATTGTTATAGCTACGGATCTTCAACAACTGTGATGCTGAGTTGAACACATTTAGAATCATTTGAGAACTTGGAAGTGACGAAGATTTCGAGTAATGTTGAAGAATCAAGGAGATCAAGCATTTGGATGAGAAGCTACAAAGTTTATTTATTTTGTAATCCATATGTATTGATAGTTTTGTCACTAAAATTGACAACGGGGAAATTGTTAGAGCACTGCTCCGTCGAACTCGAAAGCGTTGCTGTCTCAAGCTTGTTTGTCAATGTTAGTGATCAAAACTATAAGTCTTGATTTCTAGTCTACTTATAGTAATGTCTCGGACTAGGATAGATTGTGTAGTTGAGCATTAGACTTCACGACGTTCATCAATTGAAGACGAAGAACTACTAAGGAGAGCTTGTGGAAGTTCATCAACAAAAGGTGTATAGAGACTAAAACTCATCTATCACTTGGAAAGTCTATTTCTACTTTATCTCCTATATTGAGACAAAAGTCGTATTACTATATAGTGTTCGATTATGCACATTTGAGATTTCGAGCTGAGTTTAACTCGTTTACATATTTCTCGAAATATGTGTTGGTAAGCTTTCGCTTCAACTAAGTTCATCTTATATTCTTGACGAAAGTCAAAAGATTATCATGTGAAAATCGCCGAGTAAAATCTTACATGGTTTGTGTGATACAATCATTTGGTGTAGACTTGAAATGTTTCATTATGATTATTTCAATAACTTGAAAATTTCTTTGATGCTAATAGTGTGTGGAAATGGCTATTGTCATCCTCTAAGAAAGTTTCAATGATTGAAATAGAGTTTAGAATACTTAACCCTCATTGGATTATGAACATAGTATGCATTCTTTCATGTATGTGATCCATGACCGGAACTATAGTATGCATACCCGTATGCGTACTTGTAGTTGTGGAATTTCGGGTTCCTAAGTACACATGCCCGTACGCGTACTGGCGAAAGGTTTGGGTCCGGAAATTTCTGTTGTGTTTGGAAGTATGCGTACCCGTTTGCATACTGGCGAAACCCAAACTCAGACCGGGTACTTAAGTATGCGTACCCGTTTGCATACTTGAGTGGTTAAAGTTCTAAAATTGGTTTGTTCATGAACTAATACATCTATATAATAAGGAATGAATTCTTTGCAAACCGTGGCTATAATGTTCATGAATTGATTCGAGTGAATCAAACCGATTTTTCTTCAATTGTGTTCTTGTATACTTCTATGAGAATATAGCAATTGAACAACTCTTTAACTAGTTTCATTTGAGTAATTTGAACTAGTTGTGGTTAAGATGAATAAGGTTGATATGAGAGTGTTCATATAGCTAACCTCGGTTAACAACTGTTGAGCCAACATAGTGTACACGTTTAGGTACGGTTACTCAAACCTAAATGAGGATACATTTCATTTGTGTATAACAAGCTAAGTTCGATCTAACGGTTGAAAGATATTAGCTTGGGTCTAATCAGGGTTTCATCTAACGGTGAATATTGAATTCTTTGTTACCAAGGTAACTTAGATTGCAAACCATGATTCGAAAACTATATAAGGGAGAACTCTAGCAACTGGGAAACCTAATCCCCGCACCTCCTATGTGATACTAGTTGCGACTAGAGTCGATCCTCCTTTAACCTTAGGTTTTTCACGAAACCCTGTAGGTTAACGACTTAAAGACTTCATTGGGATTATGAAGCCAGACCCAACTATTTTTTCTGTAGTTGCGTGTTCTGATCTTGCCCTGTTATATCGTATTGATTACTATCTTCTCTAAGATTTGCTCGAGATTGATTCTTTGATAGGCAAGATAAAAAGTAGTCACAAACATCTTCGTCTCATCGTTTGTGATTTCACAATATCTTGTTTCGCTTCCGTACGGTTAAGATTATTGTGAGGTGATTGATAATACTAGGCTGTTCTTCGGGAATATAAGTCCGGTTTATCGATTGGTTCTTGTGCACCCTTATTTATCAAAAGACGGAACAAAACTCGTAGGTATTTCTGTGGGAGACAGATTTATCTATTCCAATAGACTTTTCTATGTGAGAAAGATTTGTTTATTAAAGTCTTCGACTTTTGGTCGTGGCAACTCTTGGTATTGGGTGAGATCAGATAAGGGAATCAAGTGCATAGAATCCGGTTGGGTTTCAGAGACGTAAGGAGCGCAACTGTACCTTGATCCATGTGAGATTGATTAGTGATCAACTACATTCCAGTCCAAAGTTCATTGGTAGTAGGCTAGTGTCTGTAGCGGCTTAATACAATATGGTGTTCAAAGCTGGACTAGGTCCCGGGGTTATTCTGCATTTGCGGTTTTCCTCATTAAAAAAATTCTGGTTTATTTGCTATTTCTGTTCCGCATTATATTTTGTTATATAATAGAAATATCACAGGTTGTGCGTTAAGATCAATCAATTAGATAATCCAACCTTTGGTTGTTGATATAAATTGATTGACACTTGAATATTGGTCTTTGGTACCGTTCAAGTTGTTTCACATAATAATCAGGCTCGCGGATTTCTATCTGTTTGATTTGATGATTACATTGTGAAACATAGATATAACCTCTTTGATATACTTTTCTCTAGATTGAGTCTGACTGTCTAATTGATTCTCTTGAAAGTATATTGGAGTTTGTCTATTCAGATTGTCGAATGAAATATTGTGTGTGGTTGTTAGACCCCCGCTTTTTCATTAAGTGGGGACAATATCGGTGGAGGTACGGGTCATTACAAAAACGGCCTATAATCAGTAGATAAATTCCTATGTTATCTCCCAATTATTTAGCTGTGTTTCACTTCTTTTATTTTGGCTTATTTGCTCGTAACTTCTTCGTCCGAACTCGGAATGACCTCATTGTTTCACCATTCGCTTTGTATTTCAATTCTATTTAAGATGGTGATAAAATATCCTGAATATGAATTAGTTTAACTTGTTCTTCTAGTCCTTCTTGTGTTTTCAACGTTGTTCGCTCTTTTTCGTTGTACTTCTTCCACTTCTCTTGGCTCTAGATATTTGATACTTGGATAACTTAACTTTATAGATCTTTTTTAACCCTTTTCACTCTTGTTGATATGATTCACCTAATATAAACAAATAAAGGAAAACTAAAGTAATAACAAGATAATATGCAAGAATTATAGCTAAAACAAGTATGAAATGGACAATAAAATCATGTGAATTATGCACTTATCATTATCAACGTCGGGATAAGCAACTAAATACAACTCATGTTACAAGTTCAAAGGCCAAGCAAATGCCTAGTCCGTATAGGCTAAAGGTTCCTTTGCAAATGATGCGCAAGAATATGCATCATTGGCCTTTTCTTCGTGTTCCACCATGATGGTGCAAACTTAGTTCGCAAAGTTGATGTCTAAGCATCACGAAGCCATGCGCTACAATGATGTTTCGGCATCGTATAGGCTTTACCGGCTAAGCTATGAAGCTTAAGGCACATCTCCGCTATATGCAACTTCAACCAACGATCCCTCCATATACATGTCTTATTGACATTTGTTCAACTAAAAGTTGGGAAGAACTTTGACATGCTTGCTTCACTATTCATGGTCGTTACCATGTACCCTTGAGTAATGCACCATGATGGTGCATTATTTAGTTCTGTCCTGCCGTCTAGCTGGAGTATTGCACTGTAATGGTACAACATTTGTTAGAGAAATGCTCGATTGAATCCACAAGTTTTTCTATCTCAAGCTTGTTGTCAATGTTAGATGATCAAAACTAGATCTTGATTTCTAATCTACTAAGTCAAGTCTCAGACTAGGTTAGAATTTGGTAGTTGAGCATTAGACATCACCCTCAAAGGATAAAGATCGATGAATACATTTGGAGAACTTCTTTTTATCAGGTATGTGAAGATTGAACCATTCTATTTTACTTAATGTCTTACCATTCTATCATTTGAGACTATGTCGTATAACTTCTAGTAGATTTTCAAAGAAGAAATTTCGATTCAAGCTTGTCCTGTTAAATATCTCGAAATATGATTCAAGCATGGATGTTCAAAGGTCCTTAACAATATTAGTTCGAAATAATTTATTGTTCAAGAATTAATTTGTGGATCACTTGAAATTTTCCAATACAAATGATTTTATCGTAAAGGAATGTTTCAAACATCAAAAGAGGGAAATTCAGAACTTCTGATATTTTTTCTCAGGGTAGGTTAGCGAACCATTTCGCAAGCCATAGATATCTGAGTTTCAGATATACAGTGAAGGTTAGAGAACCAGGTCGCAAACCGTAAGTTCAGTTTGGGACAGTTCACGAACCGTAGTGATCTGAAATTTTCATTTTGGTATAAAAGGCTAGTAGTTGGCGAACCCTGTTCATGAACTGTAGTCATCTGAGTTACTGAGACAAGTAGGGATGGCGAACCTGGTTCAAGAACCGTAGCACTTTGACTCGTGAACTTGCCTTACAGTTCACGATCCGTTTCACCAACGGTCCCAGTAGAATTTAACAGATGCTTAAAGACTTATTTTTTAAAATATGTTAGCATTGTTATGATTCTCTTAAACACCTTTATAACTTAATTGATCACCAAAACACTTATGTGTGTGCATCATGATTAAATTCTTAAGTGTTTAAATGAACATCAAATTGCTTATTGTTCATAAGGCATATTTGCCAAACAGAACAGCATCGTACATGGTTCCGTAACCGTAAGATATCATATATTCTTCTATTGTATTTTCAAGACTAATTATTACATGATTACTTGAAACCCTAACCAGAGTTTCATTTAAATAGAAAAAGTGTTGCTTAATTCTCAAGTATTCTTAGCTTGAATTCAAAGCAACCCCCAGTTTTTCATCAATCACACCAATTACCAGAATCGGTTACACCAATTACAATGATCAATCATACCATCTCATGGTGATTACTTAGGATCGGTTACACCAATTACCAGGACCGGTCAAAACAAATCATAAGTCTAGGTATTGTGATCGGTTATACCAAGATACATAACCTGAGTTAAGATCGGTTATACCAACTCACACATATTGGTCATCCAAAGAATATGAAATGAATAGCCGGACCAATATACCTATTGATTTTCCTTTCAATTCATGAAACAAGTTCACAAACTTACTTCCTTTAAACATTCAAGTAGTGAGCACGTGCCTTGCACGTCGGCGATGCTATTTTTCTACTTTGCAAATAATTTGGTGGTGATTCTATACCATATTTTTTTATTTTAAAATTAGTCGTTTTTTTGTACTTAAGAATCAATCATTTGTTGTTGTTTTTTTTTGTAGATTTTTTCAATTTATTTTTAAATTATGTCTAATTTTAAGCCATGTTTAACTTTTAAGGAGAAAACATATAAAATTTGGAGAAATATAAAAAAAAATTGAAAAACAAAAATTTGTTATCATTATTTGTGCTCATTGCGTAGATAATTTAAAGGGCTTTCCGAATATATAAAATTTACAAAAATCCGACGTGTAGTTTAAAAGATATGAGGTTTTTAAATATATAAAAAGTGCATTTACTCTTATGTCCCTGTAAATATTCTTTATACCACTTCTTTAATATCTAACGGCTGATAAGAAAAAGGAAGTCTAATGATCTAACGGATAATAGCAATAGTTCAGACGGAATTCTATTTGTGAGATATAACGGTGGAATTTTAAAGTTTGGAGATCCAACGGTTATATCTACTTGAGTTTTGTAATCCCTTGTTGCCATTAAAAGGGGGAGATGTAAAACATCGTTTCCTATGATGAAATCTTCACCATTAACCCATACACATAATCATAAAACTATATACAAGATTATGTCGATGTCATATCTACGAAGTTCAAAAGATAAGCGTCATTCTTCGTAATATGATTTCTTAATACTATGACCATACTATTATGATCATGTCTATCTACTAGAGTATTATTTATATACAAGCTTCGCATGTTATGTTTTCAATATAGCATGACTTCAAAGATATGTTAGGAATGGAAACAAGTTCAAGTCAATATTACTAACCTCAAGTGGAAGGATGATGTCGTCGTTGTAGTCGTTACTTATCGTCATTCTTCAGGTCTTCGGAGTAATACTTGTATGTCTCAACATTCCTAGACTTTCTAGTCTAACCTAAACGAAGTTGACTCTAGTATTTAATCAAGCGACTCTAGATGAGTTTTGATACTAAAATATGACAACCAACCTTGACATATCAACGCTTAGTGGGTTCAACCGAGCTATGCTTTAACAATCTCCCCATTTGTTAATTTTAGTGACAAAACTCTATTTACATATGGAGCTAAGCGAATTACAAAATAACTCATTCTTCATACGCTTGATTCAACAGCACAATAACCTGCATATATTCAATCAATAAATGTCGTTGTTGACATTTGAATAACAAAAGCTTTTACTCCTCTTAAAGGAAAGCTAGGTAAATATTCAATAAGAACATCTTTGTTATTACCCTTTTATAGTATGAAATACTACTCAGCAATATGATATGTTTCTCCCCATTATTCAATGCATTACTCTTTCTTTAGATATAACGTTTAAGCACAATTGTCCTTTCCTAGTGATTAAAAATCACTTGTTTACTCCATATATTTCTCCTCTTTTTTGTCACAAAATGACAAAGGTACGAGAAAATAAAGGACAAACCGAAATGATCTTACAAATCTATAAGACTTGTACAACCTATAAGAGTAAGCACGAAGGTTTCACATACCATTTTAGATAACCAATATTAAAACCGAAACTACAAAAGTAATTTAGTTTCAATATGTTATCAAGGAAACAATTGCCCGAAGAAATTTTCCCTATAGTCCAACAAATTGACTAAGATACTTAATTCCCTTGTTGAACCGATTGCGTATGTACAATCGCTTGGTTCGATAAGACCAAAATAAAGATCAGAATTAACTTTATTTCTCTCATCAGGCTCTAATTATTCATACAATAACTTAGACCTTTCCATTTAGATAAGAAAAACACTAGGTTAGTTAACTAGTTTTTCTTGTCAAGGCATTCAATTAGAATTTAATAACCGAATCCTCCAATTGATAAGTTTAACTAAGATCAGAATTAACTTAGTTCCGGAATCAATTCGACTACACAAATGACCCCGTAATTTTGTTAAGCCAAAAACAATAGATACAAACCAAAAAAAATTGACTTGCAATTATTTTTCTTAACCGAAAGCAATTGAACGAATATAAACATTATAGCGCCGCAATTGCACCGAATTTCGTTAAGCAAAATTACTTGATACTGAACAATAAAGAAGATACAAAACCATAAGCCAAATAAATTCACACAGCTTTTCTTAACCGGAAACAATTGAATCACATAATCAATCTATACACAATAATGGAACATATCAATTATACCGAAATTTTTTTAAGCAAAAGAAAAATATATGCAATATAAACAGGCTTTTCTTAAACAGGAAAAACGATTAACTAACAAATAAAATCGTTACCTCAATTTCCGCAGCCACTTCTCCCCAAAAAGATATATCATTAAGCGCAAGTTCAAATAAGAACTCTCCCCCAGTGTGTTTTTATCCTCTCGCAAGAACAAAAGAACAACAACAAAAGCAACCTTGAATCGGTTTTAACTAATGCGTGCCAATAGCAAAAGTTGAAAACCCGAAACACATATGTTAGGTTAAACACAACTTATGTAAACATAAATTGATATCAACATTGTGACTTTTCACATATGAGTTTCAATCGGAACACCTTATGGTCCTTTGATAAAGCCTACCAACATGGACTAGAACTTAAATAGGAATCCAATCTTATTTTTATTATCTCCTACTTGTTTCCATGCAAGAGTTCTTTTAATCCCTCTTGCAACAATTCCGTTTAGGAAGAAATCTCGTCGAGTAGAGATTGAAACTCCATCCTTATAATGATTAAGAATGTTAGTAAGATGCTTTTGAAGAGTTCTCATAAGCTGTTCTCAATAGTTTTTCATAAGAAATTACACGTTCCATTCAGCATCAACTCTTTCGCTAAGCAAAACTCTTCTTATGATTAGGTCTAATATACCATCTAGCAGACTGGATGCATGCACCCTTGAAGAGGATTGGGTTGAATTGAATGGCGGCATGTTTCATTGCATAGAGTTAGCCTGTCAGACTCTAAGAGTAGTCAAGATATTTCTCAATCTTGTGGAGACAATGATCACTGACAAATTCCCCGCAGACTATTCCATCCACCACATAGAGAATGTGATAACACTTTCTCTTAAACATGCGAGCAAGTTTGTTGGTGAGAACCATAGTTGTCAGTCTTCTTCTTAGATCTTCATATGGTACCATCTTTGAAAGCATGCTTGTGAAAACGTCAAGATGAATATTTTGAAAAATTAGAATATTTATCTTATTCAAAAATATTTTAAGAACTTGCAGGATAAACCAAGTTTTTTATATTTATTTCTGATATTGGAAATTAATCCATTTTTAAGGAAACATATTTTCGGAAACAAGCGATTTTACTTAATGTTATACTGATCCACACATGGGCTTTTAGGAACCGATTTGGCCCATAGATACAGAAACTGAACCATGAGTTACAAGTTATGTTTGAGGGATTTTTAAACATAAGATAACCCAACTCTTTAAGGTTACAAATTCCTTTTAGCCTATCACTGGTTTCAAAGAAACCATTGTGTGGAGAGTGCATGTGTCTACTTTCCATAGCAAAGTTGAGAGAACACTTCCTTTTCTTAATCTCATAAGATTGAAGCATTTTCTTAACTCGAATTATATTGTAATAAGATTTTATCACAATACTGTCTTTTAATACTAAAAAAGTGGGGGTATAACAACCACACCCAATAATTCGTTCGGAAATCTGTATGGACTAAACTCCAATATAATTTCGAGAGCACCAACTTAAAAGTGAGACTAAATTGTTAGAGCATAGCTCGGTTGAACCCACCCAGCGTTGGTATGTCAAGTTTGGTTGTCATATTTTAGTGAATCAAAACTCATCTAAGAGTCGCCTGATTATGTACTAGAGAAACCTTTATATAGGTTAGACTATAAAGTCTAGGATTATGAGACATACAAGTATTACTCGAAGATCTGAAGAATGTGAAGAAGTAACAAGCTACAACGACGACATCAACCTTCCTCTTGAGGTTAGTAATATTGACTTGAACTGTTTCATTCCTAACGTATCTTTCAAGTCGTGCTATATTGAAAACATAACTGCGAAGCTGTGAATGATTATACTCTAGTAGTGAGACATGATCACATGATCATAGTGTTAAGGAATTAAGATACGAAGTATAATGCTTATCTTTTGAACTTCGTATATATAACATCGAAATAATCGTATGAATGCTATTGTGATTATGTGTATGGGTAAAGGTGAAGATTTCATCCTAGGAAACAATGTTTACATTTTTTTAAAGGAAGTATATTCATGAACTTGTTTTATGAATCGAAAGGGAAATCGCTAGGCTTATTGGTATTGTTATTCATTGCATATCTTTGGATTACCAATATGTGTGAGTTAGTAGAACTGATCATAACTTGTTATGTATCTTGGTATAACTAATCACAGTGCCTGACTTATGATTTGGTATGACTGGTTTTTATTAATTAGTGTAACCGATCCTAAGTAATCACCTGAGATGGTATGATCGATATTTATAGTTGGTGTGACCGATCCTAGTAATTGGTGTGACCGATCATAAAAGAGTTGTGTAATTGATCCTTGTAATTGGTGTAACCGGTCCTGGTAATTAGTATAACCGATCCTGGTAACTGGTGTGACTGATCACAAGCAATACCATGAGTATATGGTAACCGGTCCTGGTAATTGACGTAACCGATCCTGGTAACTGATGTAACTGGTCCTGGTAACTTGTGTGTTCGATCACAAGCAATCCATATTGAGGTAAAACCGATCCTAGTGATTGGTAGAACCGATTGAACCCATGATTGTGACTTGATATTTTATCAATCACATAGTTGTCTTGGAATACAGATGAACCAATTCTAAACTTGTTTGGAAGTGTGGTATAATCGTTTCCAAGATTGTAAATATGAAAGAGGATTTACAAAAGATGTCAACATACTTTGAACACAAACAGTAACTCTTATCTTTTATTGTTCAAAGTTATTCCTTAATTACTCAAAGAGATCCCGGTCCGAAATAAATTAATAATCTTTTAAATAAGGTTGTTAGTTTTATATGCTTTAATTACCAGCAATTAAATGCATATCTCTAGAGAATAAAAATTAGTAATGTGCATTTACTATTTGGAGATTTTTCTAATGAGAGATTTCGTAAAATATTGGACAAAGCATTTCAAGGAATTATGAAAACCGATTTGGGAATTTATTGCATATCTTGAGAATATTCGGTTTTGGAAATTCCTTGGTGTCCAAACATCCTTGGTATATAAATACCCAAGTTTGCATTTCTAGCAAACTATCCTAAGAGCCAGGAAAACTTCATATTTTTGTTGTTTATGGTGGAGCCGTCTATCCGGAGAGGAAAGTACCCTAATTAGGCGAAATCTCTTACGACCGCTCATTTAAAGACTCCTGTGGGATCAAGAAGCTCTACGAGTACCGTTAGTGGGAAACTAGATAATTGTAGTTTATTAGTTTTCGATTGATTTTATTGACTAACGGTTGTTGAACTTTGATTGCACCTAGTTTGTTTATTCTTGAGAATCTTCTCTTCTGATATAAGATTCACTCAAACTAGATCGAAGTGTCGACGGGATCTTTAGAACTGTTTGTAGATCTAAAGACATCTTGTTATAATCCATTGTTAACAGACTCTATTCTGTGTGTGATTGATCACAAGAGATTCAAATGGTGTTGTGCAGGTTTAATTGAAGATATTAAAGAAGATTTTAAGAAAATTGAGATTTCTTATTGGTTTCTCATATCTTTGTGTAGAAAAAACCTTGATCTGCTGGGATCCAACTAGAATTGGATTTATTCAATTGATTAGTTGTGTAAGATCAGCATAGCCTTATAGTTCCTTGTTGTATTTTATATTGATTGATTGCAAATCTAAACTCTGTTACTTCGGTAGTTGTTGGATAGATTGATCTAACCATGCAAAGGAGTTTATTAGTTTAAACGGAAGAGCCTTTGCATATGACTTGAGATATCTTTATCTGAAAGAATCAAGAGAGTTGTTACCAAACAGATTTATTGTTCCTTTACTGTTTGGAATACGATCCAGAGAAATTGTTCCACTGCATGTACTTATTGAATGTCGGAAGCTCAGGGATACAGAAGAAACTAAGTGAACTAGGTTTAGTTGCTTGTGTTAGAGCACTTCTCGGTCGAACTCGCAAGAGTTGCTATCTCAAGCTTGTTGTCAAGTTTAGTTACCAAAACTATAAGTCTTGATTTCTAGTCTACTTATAGCTAAGTCTCGGACTAGGATAGAAAGTGTAGTTGAGCTCTAGATTCCACGGCGTTCATCATACAAAGACGAAGAACTACTCAAGGAACTGGTGGAACTTCATCGACTAAAAGTTATGTGGAGACTTGAACTTATCTATCACTCAAAAGTTTATCTACTCTATCTCCTATCTTGAGACAAAAGTGGTACTGCTATATAGACTTCGATTATACACATTTTCTATTTCGAGCCGAGTTTATCTCGCTTATCTTTTTCTCGAAATATGTGTTGGTAAGCTTTCGCTTTGGCCAAGTTCATCTTTACAAGTGACGAAAGTCATGTTGGTTATTTCAATATCTTGAAAATTGCTTTGATGAAAAATAGTGTGTGAATAACCTCTATTTAACATCCTCTAAGAATGTTTCAATGATTGAAATGAGAGCTTAGAATATATATCCTTGAATGGATATAAACATTGTATGTGTACTCATACATGTGTAAGTCCAAAATCCTTAAACCAAAGTATGCGTATTTTGCTGCTCAGGATAACCGGAACTAAAGTCCACGTACCCATACGCGTACTGCCGGAAGTTCACGTCCCGTGAATTTCTGCTGGAGTTTGTGAACTGAAAACAAACTTAATCGTGTACTTAAGTATGCGTACCGGTATGCATACTTGAATGGGTTATTTTCTAAAAACGGTTTATTCGTGAACTTAAACTTATATAAACTAAGGAATGCATATTTGCAAACCATGGCTATAAAGTTCATGAATCGATTCGAGTGAATCAAAATTGTTTTTACTTCGATTGTGTCTTGTATACTTCTATGAGATCTAAGCAATTGAACAACTTTCTAACTAGTTCTTTTGAGTCATTTGAACTAGTTATGGTGAAGATGAATATGGTTTATATGAAAGTGCTCATATGGCTAACCATTTGGTTAACTACCGTTGAACCAACTAGGTGTACACGTTTAGGTACGGTTACACAAACCTAAATGAACGTGCATTTTATTTGTTTATAACAAGCTAAGTTCGATCTAACGGTTGAAAGATATTATCTTGAATCTAATAAGGTTTTCAACTAACAGTGAATATTGAATGCTTTGTTACCAAGGTAACTTAGATTGCAAACCCTGATTTGGAGACTATATAAAGGAAAACACTAGCAACTAGGAAAGTTAATCCCCACACCTCCTGTGTGATACTAGTTGTATAAGCTAGAGTTGATTCTCATTTAACCTTAGGTTTCTACCGTGACCCTGTAGGTTAATGACTTGAAGACTTCATTGGGATTGTGAAGCCAGACCCAACTATTTTCTCTGTAGTTGCGTGATCTGATCTTGCTGTTTCTATCGTATTCAGTACAATTGTAAAATTGGCTCGAGATTAATTTCTCCGATAGGCAAGATAGAAAAGTAATCACAAACATCTTCGTCTCATCTTTTGTGATTCCACAATATCTTGTTTCCCTATTCGATTAGGATTATTGTGAGGTGATTGATAATTCTAGGCTGTTATTCGGGAATATAAGTCCGGGTTATCGATTGGTTCCTGTTCACCTTGATTTATCAAAAGACGGAACAAAACTTGTAGGTATTTCTGTGGGAAACAGATTTATCTATTCTTGTAGACTTTTCTGTGTGATATATATTTTTTTATTAAAGTCTCCGACTTTGGGTCGTAGCAACTCTTAGTTGTGGGGTGAGATCAGCTACAAGTGCGTAGTATCCTGCTAGGATCAGAGACGTAAGGAGCACAACTATACCTTGGATCAGTGTGAGATTTATTGGGGTTCAACTACAGTCCATACCAAAGTTAGTTTGTAGTAGGCTAGTGTATGTAGTGGCTTAATACAGTGTGTGTTCAATCTGGACTAGGTCCCGGGGTTTTTCTGCATTTGCGGTTTCCTCGTTAACAAAACTTCTGGTGTCTATGTTATTTCTTTTCCGCATTATATTTTGTTATATAATTGAAATATCACAGGTTGTGCGTTTGAATCGATCAATTGGTAAATCCAACCTTTGGTTTTTGATTGAAATTGATTGATCCTTGAACATTTGTCTTTAGTACCGTTCAAGTTTATTTCTCTTATATTCAATCAGACTTGCAGATTTCTATTTGTTTGAGTTGGGATTGAATCGAGAAATTGAGATATAACTCTTTGATATACTTTTTATTAAGATTGAGTCTAACTGTCTAGTTGATTCTCTTAAAAGTATATTGGAGTTAGTCCATACAGATTGCTAAGAGAATTATTGGGTGAAGTTGTTGTATCCCCACTTTTTCAATTGGTATCAGAGAAGGCAAACACGTTTAAGGACCTCATAAGTCTGTGTTTGTAGAGATCTGACTCTATGGACAAAAGTGCTATCTCTATAAACGTACCATCAGTCTTCGATGGCTCAAATTACTTGTGGTGGAAAATTGTTATGCGTGCCTTTCTTCATGCACCTGATTTTCAATCATGGGTTTATGTAGTTAATGGCTATGATGCTCCCGTTGTGTCAGTAAGAGATGCAACCGTACCTAAAGATATTGGTGCATATGACGCTGCTGAGATCCCTTCTGCAAAGAAAAATTCCGACGGTTTGAATGCCATCATACATGCCATTACCCCAGATCTTCAACACCATGTGACTACGTGCACTCGGTCTAAAGATGCTTGGGATATCTTAGAAACCGTATTTGAAGGGAATACCAGTGAAAAGGAAGCCAGGCTTCAAAACCTAAATTCCGATTGGGAAAACCTTCGTATGGCAGATGAAGATTCATTTGATGAGTTTAATCACAAAGTGTCTGAAAATTTTAATGCATCCTTTGCATTGGGTAAGACTATTCCTGAAAAGGATATTGTGATGAAAATTCTCAGATCGCTGCCATCTAGATACGATTCATCGTTGAGGATGTTGCTTTTAAAGATCTTTGATCATGAGCATACATCCAAATCTTGGAAGGATGTTGCTTTTAAAGCATGAAAGAACACTAAATTACTTGAGAAAAGTAAAAGTGTTTGCATCTCTGAAGATGATCTTTCGGAGACTGATTCATCAGATGAAGATCTTGATAAGTCAGTCTCGTTGATCACAAGAAAGTTTTGAGATTTTCTATAGAAGAGAAGTAAACGGTTCTCCAGAGACAAACCCAGATCGTCAGTTAAACCTCACTATCGCATTCCTCCTAAAAACAGGGATGCTGACGAGGGTGATGATGAGGATATGCCACAGTGCTTTAAGTGTAAAGGTTTTGGTCGTTTTGCAAATAAGTGTCCAAATCGGGAAAAAATTACACTGGAAACAAAGGTCTTGCTGCAACTCTTGATGAAATGTCTGACAACTATGATTCTAATGAAGACGAAAAATCAAGTGTTGCACTTCTTTGTGAAAATATTTATTTTGACAAATGTAGCAATACATACATCAATCTCGATAGTCTTTCAGGAGAAACCTCAACCTTTCTGGAAGAAAAAATTGACCTTTCCGTTGGAAACTCTTTGTCTAATTTTTCAGGTTCTACCTTGTGTCTAGCAGCTTGCACATCTCGGATACATGAATCATATTCTAGGTTGACATGCTCATATTGTTCGCTCAAGGGTCATGAGCTATCAAAGTGTTACAAGTACAAACACAAATTAAGACATGTCAACAAACTTCAACGAAGAGCAAATCGATTAGAAAACAGGCTCAAACTTGTTCAAAAGACCGCAGAGGTATGTAAGATTTTATCTTCGTCAAAGAAGTTAGTTTCCAAGGATAAGACAAGACCATTGGAAAGAAAGTTATGGTCTAAAAACTATGAGAAACAGGGTTCTATGAATTCCAATCAAAAGGGATATGGTGGACAGATTATTGTTTATCCCAACACAACTTAAATTGTGTTGGTTAGTGCATCTTGTCTCATGTGCCTGATTAAAAGAGACAAGATTGTGCACACCTCAGGATTTTAGGAAAAGAATGTTTTTGTTTTCTCTCTTTTCTTAGCTTTGTTGTGTTTTGAAAGTCTGGAATTCATGCCGCTTTTCATATCTAATTGATATTGGAAAGGACTTTCCTGTTTAATCAATAAAAGAGGGTTAAAATTGACAATTCTGCCTTTTATAGGGTATGAGTTGTGCGTACGTGAATCCTTTAAGTGTATAAAGGTTCCGTAACCCTACATTCTTTTTTCCTTCCCTGAAACTCTTTTTATCTTAAGACTGCTTGTTGAGACTTAAGTTGTGATTTCCCCTCACAAACCTGTACGCATATGGATACTCCAAGCATCATGTCTTCTGATGGAAAAAATGTTAATATGATTGTTAAGCCATCAATCATGAAGGAAAAAGAAGGATCTACGTTACCTCCAACTTTGAAAAGAAAAAGAAGGAATGTGAGGAAGCCAAGAGTTGTTCCTTCAAATTCTCAGAAGTTTTCTGATGTTCTTGAAGAGTTGAAGGAAACAAGGAAGGAGATTAACCAAATAAAGGCTTTTGTTATGAGAACTCTTGAAATTCAGAAGCCCCTGGTTCGACATCATCAACCTAGAAGGTTTGCTGGAATTGACTCATATCTTCACGAACCGTATGTTCCAATGGTTGTTGACGACAAGGAGTTCGGGGACGATAAAGAATTTTTTAGAGGTCTCAATGTCTAGGAAAGCTTCTTATGAGAATTTTATTCTTGTGTTTTTAAGAAGAATAACTAGAGTTTGGAATAGCCATTATTGTGATTACACATAGCTATGTCCAACGTTTTCATCTTCAATGTTTTTAGATTTATTTATTTAAATTCTAAAGTTTTGGAAGATGATTTTGCAGTATTAATCTTTATGGTTTTATATATTGCAATTTGTTATGGGATATGTGTTGTTTGCATCCGTGAACTATGATTGTCCCATACATGGTCAAAAGTTAAGTCTTTCATATGTCGATATGCATGTATTGATAAAAGAATGAATGAGTTTTTGACAAAAAAATGACAAGCCTTTTATGTCATTATGCAAATATGGATGGAAGAAAGGATGAGCTTTTGTTTACAAAGATTAAGTCTATTATATGTCATTGTGCTAATAGTGATGAAAGATAGAATGAATCTTTGTTTATTCCGCAGTATTGATCTTCCCTGATCCATATTTTTATGTGTATACTGTGCGGCTCCGTAAGTTTTCTTATGTTGAGAATTTTCTAATTAGATTAATCATGGGTTCTGTTGTGGTTAATTTAGTTAAGTATTCCGGTTGAATTAATCATGGGTTCACTTGTGGTTAATTCAATTGAGTATTTTGGATACAAATTCATATTCTTATATGATTTGTTGTTGTCCAAAGAAATCAATCTTTTCTTGTGAAAGTAAGGTCATTTTTGTTGTTCTTTCGGGAATGACATTTTATGGGGGAGAGTTCTTAATTGAACTTATGCTTAATTGCCAAATCTTTGTGAGGAGTGCGGCTGTGGAATATTATAGGGGTTATCTTGTATCTTTGTAAACTCCTTGATGAATGCATTTAGTTTCGACTATATGATTCCATCTAAAAGTTGATATGTGCTTTCTTTTGGTCATGAAATATCTCTATGGAAATTTCATTAGGATCCCACTAGTTTTTGTACCTTTGCCAATTTTATTGACAAAAAGGAGGAGAATTAATGTGTAGTTCGCACTACAAATACATATGGTTTTCGGATCATTATGTAAGGGGGAGTGGTTTCCATGTGAGATAGAGTATTGACTAAGGGGGAGTGATACATATCACCATAGTATTGTCATCGAAGTTGTGATACAATTGAACTTTGATGTTGTATAATAATACTATGACACTGTGTAACAATGATTGAGAGCTTTTGTTTTCTCATTTTTATGGCTATGGATCTTCAACAACGGTGATACTGATTTGGATATCTTTGGAATCATTGGAGTACTTGGAAGTGACGAAGATTTCGAGTAATGTTGAAGAACCAAGGAAATCATGCATGTGGAAGAGAAGCTGCAAAGTTTATTTATTTTGTATTCCATATGTATTGATAGTTTTGTCACTAAAATTGACAAAGGGGGAGATTGTTAGAGAACTGCTCGATCGAACTCGCAAGCGTTGCTATCTAAAGCTTGTTGTCAAGTTTAGTTTCCAAAACTATAAGTCTTGATTTCTAGTCTACTTATAGCTAAGTCTCGGACTAGGATAGAAAGTGCAGTTGAGCTCTAGACTCCACGACGTTCATCATACAAAGACGAAGAACTACTCAAGGAACTGGTGGAACTTCATCAACTAAAAGGTATGTGGAGACTTGAAGTTATCTATCACTCAAAAGTCTATCTACTCTATCTCCTATCTTGAGACAAAAGTCGTATTGCTACATAGACTTCGATTATACACATTTGCTATTTCGAGCCGAGTTTATCTCGCTTATCTTTTTCTCGAAATATGTGTTGGTAAGCTTTCGCTTTGGCCAAGTTCATCTTTACAAGTGATGAAAGTCATGTTGTTTATTTCAATATCTTGAATATTGCTTTGATGAAAAATAGTGTGTGGATAACCTCTATTTAACATCCTCTAAGAATGTTTCAATGATTGAAATGAGAGTTTAGAATATATAACCTTGAATGGATATAAACATTGTATGTGTACTCATACGTGTGTAAGTCAAAAATCCTTGAACCAAAGTATGCGTACTTTGCTGCTCAGGATAATCGGAACTAAAGTACGCGTACTGCCGGAAGTTCACGTCCCGTGAATTTCTACTGGAGTTTGTAAACTAAAAACAAACTTAATCCGGGTACTTAAGTATGCGTACCGATATGCATACTTGAGGGGGTTATTTCCTAAAAACGGTTAATTCTTGAACTTAAACTTATATAAACTAAGGAATGCATATTTGCAAACCGCGGCAATAAAGTTCATGAATCGATTCGAGTGAATCAAAATCGTTTTTGCTTCGATTGTCTCTTGTATACTTCTATGAGATCTAAGCAATTGAACAACTCTCTAACTAGTTCTTTTGAGTCATTTGAACTAGTTATGGTGAAGATGAATATGGTTGATATGAAAGTGCTCATATGGCTAACCATTTGGTTAACTACCGTTGAACCCACTAGGTGTACACGTTTAGGTACGGTTACACAAACCTAAATGAACGTGCATTTTATTTGTTTATAACAAGCTAAGTTCGATCTAACGGTTGAAAGATATTAGCTTGAATCTAATTAGGTTTTCATCTAACGGTGAATATTGAATGCTTTGTTACCAAGGTAAATTAGATTGCAAACCCTGATTTGGAGACTATATAAAGGAGAACTCTAGCAACTGGGAAAGTTAATCCCCACACCTCCTATGTGATACTAGTTGTATAAGCTAGAGTCGATTCTCCTTTAACCTTAAGTTTCTACCGAGACCCTGTAGGTTAATGACTTGAAGACTTCATTGGGATTGTGAAGCCATACCCAACTAGTTTCTCTGTAGTTGCGTGATCTGATCCTTCTGTTTCTATCGTATTGAGTATAATTGTAAAATTGGCTCGAGATTAATTTTCCGATAGGCAAGATAGAAAAGTAATCACAAACATCTTCATCTCATCGTTTGTGATTCCACAATATCTTGTTTCGCTAGTCGATTAAGATTATTGTGAGGTGATTGATAATTTTAGGCTATTCTTCGGGAATATAAGTCCGGGTTATCGATTGGTTCCTGTTCACCTTGATTTATCAAAAGAAGGAACAAAACTCGTAGGTATTTCTGTGGGAGACATATTTATCTATTCCTGTAGACTTTTCTGTGTGATACAGATTTGTTTATTAAAGTCTTCGACTTTGGGTCGTAGCAACTCTTAGTTGTGGGTGAGATCAGCTTAGGGAATCAAGTGCGTAGTATCCTGCTGGGATAAGAGACGTAAGGAGCGCAACTGTACCTTGGATCAGTGTGAGATTGATTGGGGTTCAACTACAGTCCATACCGAAGTTAGTTTGTCGTAGGATAGTGTCTGTAGAGGCTTAATACAGTGTGTGTTCAATCTGGACTAGGTCCCGGGGGTTTTCTGCATTTGCGGTCTCCTCATTAACAAAACTTCTGGTGTCTGTGTTATTTCTTTTTCGCATTATATTTTATTATATAATTGAAATATCACAGGTTGTGCTTTTAAATCGGTCAATTAGTAAATCCAACCTTTGGTTGTTGATTTAAATTGATTGATCCTTCAACATTGGTCTTTGGTACCGTTCAAGTTTATTTCTCTTGTATTCAATCAGACTCGCAAATTTTTATTTGTTTGAGTTGGGATTGAATCGAGAAATTGAGATATAACTCTTTGATATAATTTTTATTAAGATTGAGTCTGACTGTCTAGTTGATTCTCTTAAAAGTATATTGGAGTTAGTCCATACAGATTGTTAAGCGAATTATTGGGTGAGGCTGTTGTACCCCCACTTTTTCAGCTTGGTCTCAACTATACGAAGTTGGTTTAGATTTTGTATAGCGGATTAATTCTTAGAGTATTCAATTCTAGACTTGGTCCCGAGGTTTTTCTGCATTTGCGGTTTCCTCGTTAACAAAATCTTGTTGTGGCTTTTACTTTTCTATTTCCGCAATTATAATTGTTTATTATAATTAAAAGTAAAATACACAAACGTTAACTCCGTATTACTTGATTGTGATCCTATAGAGTTTGGTTAAGTCCGAACCTATTATCAAGTAATCACACTTTCATTATTGTATTGTCTCGATCTCGTATCCATAGACGATCACACAAAGTGTGAATACTTATTTGTCGTATTGTCTCGACTTTGTCCATAGACAATCACTTTTGGTAAGAGGACTTATAGGTTGATAATTTAAAGATTGTGGTGTATTTGGGTACCCTCGTCTTCTCAATTGGTATCAGAGCAGGCAAACACGAAAAGATCTAACAATCTGTATTTGGTGCGATCCAACCTATAAGAATTGAATCTATGTCTGATTCAGTTAACGTTATGCAAGAGTATGAATACTCAAATGTTGAAGATGTTACTACTCCGTTAACTCATGATCCAGGAGTTACGAAAACATCTGAGTCTATCTCTGATGGAAAAGAAGATACTGATAAAGAGTTGGTAAAACTCCTAAAGAAAATAAGATCTCTGTCTACACGGATGTTAATATTAAAGACGGAATTTAATCTTCTTAAGCATGAGATCAGAGAAAAAGACATTCAACTAAATATTCTAGCCAAAGAGAATATGGATCTCATTTTCAAATTAAAAGCTCTTGGTAAATCTCTTACTCAAGATCAAGAGACTCATCCTATGACTCTGACTAATGATTCTGGTGTAATTTCCTCTGATGAAGACACCAAAAGTCCTTGTTAGAATTTTAGAGATTGTGATAACAAAACCTGTTTGATACATCTGAAACAGATCATGATGATGGTTGGAAAAGCGGGGGTCTAACAACCTCACCCAATATTTCGCTTAGCAATCTGTATGGACTAACTCTAATATACTTTTAAGAGAATCAACTAGACAGTCAGACTCAATCTTAATAAAAAGTATATCAAAGAGTTATATCTCAATTTCTCGATTCAATCCCAACTCAAACAAATAGAAATCTGCGAGTCTGATTTAATACAATAGAAATAAACTTGAACGGTACCAAAGACCAATGTTCAAGGATCAATCAATTTCAATCAACAACCAAAGGTTGGATTTACCAATTGATCGATATAAACGCACAACCGGTGATATTTTATTATATAACAAAATATAATGCGGAAAAGAAATAACACAGACACCAGAAGTTTTGTTAACGAGGAAACTGCAAATGCAGAAAAACCCCGGGACCTAGTCCAGATTGAACACCATACTGTATTAAGTCGCTACAGACACTAGCCTACTACAAACTAACTTCGGTCTGGACTATAGTTGAACCCCAATAAATCTCACACTGATTCAAGTTACAGTTGCGCTCCTTACGTCTTTGATTCCAGCAGGATACTACGCACTTGATTCCCTTAGCTGATCTCACCCACAACTAAGAGTTGCTACGACCCAAATTCGAAGACTTTAATAAACAATTCTGTATCATACAGAAAATTCTACAAGAATAGATAAATCTGTCTCCCACAGAAATACCTACGAGTTTTGTTCCGTCTTTTGATAAATCAAGGTGAACAGGAACCAATCGATAACCCGGACTTATATTCCCGAAGAACAACCTAGAATTATCAATCACTTCATAATAATCTTAATCGACAAGCGAAACAAGATATTGCGGAATCACAAACGATGAGACGAAGATGTTTGTGACTACTTTTTTATCTTTCCTATCGGAGAAATTAATCTCAAGCCAATCTTACGATTGCACTCAATCACGATAGAAACAGCAAGATTAGATCACGCAACTATAGAGAAAATGATTGGGTCTGGCTTCACAATCCCAATGAAGTATTTAAGTCGTTAACCTACAAGGTCTCGGTAGAAACCTAAGGTTAAAGGAGAATCGACTCTAGCTTATATAACTAGTATCACACAGTAGGTGTGGGGATTAGGTTTCCCAGTTGCTAGAGTTCTCCTTTATATAGTCTCCAAATCAGGGTTTGCAATCTAAGTTACCTTGGTAACAAAGCATTCAATATTCACCGTTAGATGAAAACCTGATTAGATTCAAGTTAATATCTTTCAACCGTTAGATCGAACTTAGCTTGTTATACACAATT
>JAJJMB010011819.1:4360031-4402892 GCA_023531105.1 Papaver atlanticum
TTCGAGAGTTGTTCAATTGCTTAGATCTTATAGAAGTATACAAGACACAATCGAAGCAAAATCGGTTTTGAGTCACTCGAATCGATTCATGAACATTATAACCACGGTTTTCAAATTGCATTCCTTAATATATAAATGTTTTAGTTCATGAACAAACCAATTTTAGAAAGTAACACACTTAAGTATGCGTACGGGTATGCGTACTTAAGTAACCGGATTTGAGTTTGTTTTGGTTTCCAAACTCAACAGAAATTCACGGACGTGAACTTTCCGCCAGTATGCGTACGGGTACGCATACTTAGGTAACCGGATTGAGTTAGTTTTGATTTCCAAACTCAACAGAAATTCACGGACGTGAACTTCCGCCAGTATGCGTACGGGTACGCATACTTACCCTGTCTCCATCAACCATTTAGTACACACACAAGTATGCATACATTTGGTTCCCGGTTTTGGACTTATACACTAATGCGCGAACACATTATATGCTTATATCCAAAGATGGTTACATGTTCTAAACTCTTTATTTCAACCATTGAAATATTCTTAGAGGATGTTAAATAGAGGTTATTCACACACTATTTTTCATCAAAGCAATTTTCAAGATATTGAAATAATCAACATGACTTTCGTCACTTGTAAAGATGAACTTGGCCAAAGTGAAAGCTTACCAACACATATTTCGAGAAATAGATAAGCGAGATAAACTCGGCTCGAAATAGCAAATGTGTATAATCGAAGTCTATATAGCAATACGACTTTTGTATCAAGATATGAGATAGAGTAGATAGACTTTTGAGTGTTAGATAAGTTCAAGTCTCCACATACCTTTTTGTCGATGAAGATCCACCAGTTCCTTGAGTAGTTCTTCGTCTTTGCATGATGAACGTCGAGGAGTCTACAGCTCAACTACACTTTCTATCCTAGTCCGAGACTTAGCTATAAGTAGACTAGAAATCAAGACTTATAGTTGTGGAAACTAAACTTGACAACAAGCTTGAGATAGCAACGCTTGCGAGTTCGACCGATCAATGCTCTAACAATCTCCCCCTTCCTAACTACATCATGTCGAAAAAGAATGAGAAACCATCTTCTATAACTACTGATTATCAAACGAAATCTTGTCCAAAGGAAGCTTTGAACCGATTCTGTGAAAAAGATCTTAAGGAATACAACTTTCAGTCACTTGACAGGAAACCTATACTTCTTCAAAATATTGTGGTAAAAGTATTGAAAAATGTTTCTTGTCTTAAAAAACTGAAAGATCATTCCTCGGTAGGAAGACAAAATATATCCCAAATTGATAAGATCAACTCAAAAGAATCTGAAGTAAGAGTTGATAATCACTTCTGAAAAAAGGTTCCTCCTCACTCATGTCGAAACAGTTCCTGTTTACATGAAGAACGATTCCAGAAGAAAGGGAAAGAGAGAATCTCTGCCAAAGGAAACAATCAGGAATTTCCGATAATTGTTTCAGATATTCATACTGATGTACATCATAAGGAAATCCTTATAATGAGAAAATCTTATGAAAATATCATTGACAGAATTAAGAGAGATTTATCTATCTCTGAAAATTCTCACATCAGTACTGCTTCTCCATATGATCATACATTTAGATCGAGGAAGGATCATCTTCTTGGGAGAAAATACTTTGGGCAGAAATTTCAAAAAAGGAACATGAACTATGTTTCTGATACTCGTTATAAGCAAGAAAAGGCTTACTCCGATACAACCTAGTTGTATGGAGGTTGTGTATTTTCATCCTAGTTAGTGCTCTTTTTGGGATGAGAAAGCACATAAAACAAGAGCACAATTTTCGTTTGTGTTTTGTATCAGAAGAAAAATATGTGACAATCTCTGGATAACTGCGAATCCATTTTTGTCTAAAAAATTGTTCATGTTTAACATGATCTTCCAAAAATAGGTTTTATTTGAATTTTTTGAATTTTAATAAACCTTCCAGCATGAGAAGTTCGGACATAGGAAACAAAACATATTTTGTGTATATTTTCGGAATTTCCTAAGTATATTCGGTCCGAAAGTTGTCTCTTCTTAAGAGAAACTATCTCTTGCTTGTATTAAGAAGCCCTGATTAATTCTTATTTAAATCCCTGAGCATGCCTCCAATAACTCACAGTTTTACAAAGGTTAATAAAGAGGAAGCTCAAAAGTTTAAGGATTGTATAGGAATCAATACAGAAAGGAAGAAGAAAATCATATCAAAAATCATATCTGATTATGATTCCGATAGTTCTAATGGATCTCAAGATGAGTCATGTCTGTTGGCTTATAACCTTCAAGATCCAACAAAAACCAAGTGGATACCTTCTGATAGTATGATTGACTATATCCATGGTTTTGAAGAACTAAGAACCAATCTCATAATGACGGTTCGACATCAAGATTGGCTCAAGGATAGGATTGAGGAAACAAAAGTTGATCTTGTAGACATGAAGGTTCAAGTTGAAAAGCTTGAAAAACAGGAAGTGGTTGCAGACAAGTCTCTCGAGACATGCTTCAAGAGTTTGAACACTGAAGAAACCTCCGTGAACAATAAGAGCACCACTAGGGATTAAGTTATATGCTGTAATACTTAATCCAAGAAAAATAGACATCAGTTTTTGATTTATTTCGATTATTGTATAAGGTCTATTTTTTAATAAAACTATCAATTATTATGAATAAAATTATTATTTTATAATTTTTCTTTTGATAGTTTCAGATTACATAGCCTGTCTTGAATGTCTATATTATTGCTATGTATTTATGGGATGTCTGATTTCGATTTTCATAACCATAATATTCGATCTCATATGATGTGAACCCTTATGGTTTGTGTGGATTTTTGATTTAGCAGGATTAAGTTCTAGCCCAAGTTGGTAGGCTTTATCAAAGGATCATAAGGTGTTCCGATTGAGACTCATATGTAAAAAGTCAGAATGTGTTGAATCAATTTTTGTTTACATGAGTTGTGTTTAGCATAAACATATGTGTTAGAGCGTTGCTCGGTCGAACTCGCAAGCGTTGCTATCCCAATCTTGTTTGTCAATGTTAGTGATCAAAACTATAAGTCTTGATTTCTATTCTACTTATAGTGATGTCTCGGACTAGGATAGATTGTGTAGTTGAGCATTAGACTTCACGGCGTTCATCAATTGAAGACGAAGAACTACTAAGGAGAGCTTGTGGAACTTCATCAACAAAAGGTATGTGGAGACTAAAACTCATCTATCACTTGGAAAGTCTATTTCTACTTTATCTCCTATATTGAGACAAAAGTCGTATTACTATATAGTATTCGATTATACACATTTAAGATTTCGAGGTGAGTTTAACTCGCTTACATATTTCTCGAAATATGTATTGGTAAGCTTTCGCTTCAACCAAGTTTATCTTATATTCTTGACGCAAGTCAAAAGATGATCATGTGAAAATCGCCGAGTAACATCTTACATGGTTTATGTGATACAATCATTTGGTGTAGACTTGGAATGTTTCGTTATGATTATTTCAATATCTTGAAAATTGCTTTGATGCTAATTGTGTGTGAAAACGGCTATTGCCATCTTCTAAGAAAGTTTCAATGATTGAAATAGAGTTTAGAACTATTGGATTATGAACATAGTATGCATTCTTGCATATATGTGATCCATGACCGGAACTATAGTATGCATACCCGTATGCGTACTTGTAGTTATGGAATTCCGGGCCAAGTACACATACCGGTGCGCGTACTTGCGTAAAGTATAGGTCCGGGAATTTCTGCTTGGTTTTGGAAGAGTACTTAGGTATGCTTACCCGTTCGCATACTGGCGAACCCAAACTCAGACCGGCTACTTAGGTATACGTACCCGTATGCATACTTGTGTGGTTAAAGTTCTAAAATCGGTTGCCTCATGAACTAATACATTTATATATTAAGGAATGCATTCTTTGCAAACCGTGGCTAAAATGTTCATGAATTGATTCGAGTGAATCAAACCGATTTTACTTCAATTGTGTTCTTGTATACTTCTATGAGAATATAACAATTGAAAAACTCTTTAACTAGTTTCATTTGAGTCATTTGAACTAGTTGTGGTTAAGATGTATAAGGTTGATATGAGAGTGTTCATATAGCTAACCTCGGTTAACTACTGTTGAGCCAACATGGTGTACACGTTTAGGTACGGTTACTCAAACCTAAATGAGAGTACATTTCATTTGTGTATAACAAGCTAAATTCGATCTAACGGTTGAAAGATATTAGCTTGAGTCTAATCAGGTTTTCATCTAACGGTGAATATTGAATGCTTTGTTACCAAGGTAACTTAGATTGCAAACCCTGATTTGAAAACTATATAAGGGAGAACTCTGGCAACTAGGAAACCTAATCCCCACACCTCTTGTGTGATACTAGTTGCGACTAGAGTCGATTCTCCTTTAACCTTAGGTTTTTCACGAAACCCTATATGTTAATGACTTAAAGACTTCATTGGGATTGTGAAGCCAGACCCAACTATTTTCTCTGTAGTTGCATGTTCTGATCTTGCCCTCTTATATCGTATTGAGTACTATCTTCTTTAAGATTTACTCAAGATTGATTCTCCGATAGGCAAGATAAAAAGTAGTCACAAACATCTTCGTCTCATCGTTTGTGATTCCACAATATCTTGTTTCGCTACCATATGATTAAGATTATTGTGAGGTGATTTATAATACTAGGCTGTTCTTCGGGAATATAAGTCCGGTTTATCAATTGGTTACTGTGCACCTTGATTTATCAAAAGACGGAACAAAACTCGTAGGTATTTCTGTGGGAGACAGATTTATCTATTCCAATAGACTTTTCTGTGTGAGACATATTTGTTTATCAAGTCTTCGACTTTGGGTCATAACAACTCTTGGTTGTGGGTGAGATCAGCTAAGGGAATCAAGTGCGTAGAATCCTGCTGCGGTTCAGAGACGTAAGGAGCGCAACTGTACCTTGATCAGTGTATGATTGATTAGGGCTCAACTATATTCCAGTCTGAAGTTCATAGGTAGTAGGCTAGTGTCTGTAGCGGCTTAATACAACGTGGTGTTCAAAGCTGGACTAGGTCCCGGGGGTTTTCTGCATTTGCGGTTTTCCTCGTTAACAAAATTCTGGTGTCTGTGTTATTTCTTTTCCGCATTATATTTTGTTATATAATAGAAATATCACAGGTTGTGCGTTGAATCGATCAATTGGTAAATCCAACCTTTGGTTGTTGATTGAAATTGATTGATCCTTGAACATTGGTCTTTGGTACCGTTCAAGTTATTTCTCTTATATTCAATCGGGCTCGCAAATTCCTATTTGCTGATTGCAGATTGAATTGAGAGATAGAGATACAAAACTCTTTGATATGCTTTTCTCTAGATTTAGTCTGACTGTCTAGTTGATTCTCTTGAAAGTATATTGGAGTTTTGTCTATTCAGATTGCCGAACGAAATATTGGGTGTGGACCCCCACTTTTTCAATATGTGTTTCGGGTTTTCAACTATTGTTATTGGCACGCATTAGTTAAAACCGATTCAACCTTTCTCTGGTAAAGGTTGCTCTTGTTGTTGCTCTTTTGTTCTTGCGAGAGGATGAAAACATACTCGGGGAAAGTTCTAACTTGAACTTGCGCTTAATGATATATCTTTCTGGGGAGAAGAGGATACGGAATCTTAGGTAACGAATTTGTTAGTTAATCGTTTTCCTGTTTAAGAAAAGCCTGCTTATATTGCATATATTTTGATTTTGCTTAACAAAATTTCGATACAATTGATATGTATTCCATTATGTGTGTATGGATGTGTGTGTGATTCAATTGTTTCCGGTAAAGAAAAACTGTGTCAATTTATTTGGCTTATTGTTTGATATCTTCTTTATTGTTTGGTATCAAGTGTTTTTGCTTAACAAAATTTCGGTGCAATTGCGGTGCTATAATGTCTATGTTTATTTCAATTGCTTCTGGTTAAGAGAAAATAATTGTGCAAGTCAATTTATTTGCTTTGTATGTATTGTTTATGGCCTAACGAAATACGGGATGATTTGTTTAGTCCAATTCGATTCCGGATAAGAGAAACTAAGTTAATTCTGATTTTAGTTAGACTTATCAAATTGAAGGATTCGGTTATTCAAGTCTAATCGAATGCCTTGACAAGAAATACTAGTTAACTAACCTAGTACTTGTCTTATCTAAAGTGAAAGGTCTAAGTTATTGTCTGAATAATTAGAAACTGATGAGAAAAATAAAGTTAATTCTGATCTTTATTTTGGTCTTATCGAAATAAGCGATTGTATGCGTACAATCGGTTTAGCAAGGGAATTAAGTTTCTTAGTCAATTTGTTAAACTATTAGGGAAAATTGCTTCGGGCAATTGTTTCCTTGATAACATATTAAAACCAAATTACTTGTAGTTTCGGTTTTGATATTGGTTATCAAAAGTGGTATGTGAAACCTTCGTGCTTAACTCTTATAGGTTGTACAAGTCTTTTAGATTTGTAAGATCCTTTCGGTTTGACCTTTATTTGCTCGAACCTTTGTCATTTTGTGACAAAAAGGGGGAGAAATATATGGAGTAAACAAGTGATTTGTAATCACTAAGGAAAGGACAATTATGCTTAAACGTTATATCTAACGAAAGAGTAAAGCATTGACTAAGGGGGAGCAACATATCATATTGCTATTGTAGTTATTTGGACTACAAAAGAGAAATAACAAAGATTTTCGGATTGAGAATCTACCTATCTTACCTTTAGGGGGAGTATAAGCTTTGTTATTAAAATGTCAACAGCGGCATTTATTAATTTAATATATGCAGGTCATTGTGTTGTTGAAACTTGGAATCAAGCGTATGTTTAATGAATTCCTATAATTTGTTTATCCATATGTATTAAGAGTTTTGTCACTAAAATTGACAAAGGGGGAGATTGTTAGAGCATAACTCGGTTGAACCCACCAAGCGTTGGTATGTCAAGTTTGGTTGTCATATTTTAGTGAATCAAAACTCATCTAAGAGTCGTTTGATTATGTACTAGAGACAACTTCGTATAGGTTAGACTAGAAAGTCTAGGATTATGAGACATACAAGTATTACTCGAAGACCTGAAGAATGTGAAGAAGTAACGAGCTACAACGACGACATCATCCTTCTTCTTGAGGTTAGTAATATTGACTTGAACTGTTTCATTCCTAACATATCTTTCAAGTCGTGCTATATTGAAAACATAACTGCGAAGCTGTGAATGATTATACTCTAGTAGTTAGACATGATCACACTACACCAAAACAGCCTTTTTGTGGCGTTTATAAACGTTGCGCATAATTTGTGCAACGGTAATAACTGTTGGGAAAACGGCGTTGCGCATTGCTGTGCAACGCATATCATCCGTTGCACAAATTATTTTGAGCAACGCTTATAAACGTTGCACAATTTTTTGTGCAACGGTTTATTTTCCTTATTTTTGCAACGTATATTTTAATTTGTGCAACGGTTATGATTATTATACACTTTTTTGGGTCCCATTTTGGTTTTCTATCAATGTTTTAATTTTTTTGTTACAGCTATATCCGTTGCTCATTTCAGGTGATTTGTGCAACGGATGTTTTTCCTACGTTTATATCCGTTGCAAAATTATTTTCTGGTCAAAAAAAATTGCCGCCGGCTGTAATTCCGGCAGTTTTCTGCACCTGAATATAAATTGATTATGCACCACTAGAATGCCCAATTTAGGACGGAACCTCAATATCATTAAAATCAATCAAGAACAATTGCTGATCATCAATGTTTGCTTCACATCAAGGGATGAATTATTTTCAGAAATGTATAGAAGACATACCAGCTCATCTTCCGACTCGCTAGAATGATCAGACTCTCTACTACGCTTAGAAGTGCTTCCTTCATCGCCGTCGAAGCCTGAATCTCGTTCGTCCTCAGCTTCCTCTTCGAGAGACTCAGTATCACCAGATTTCTCTTCTGAAGGCGCTGTGTTGTAGCTGCGTGCGAGTCTAGCAAAAGCATTCACATTCCCGAAACCCTGATTTTTTTTTTTTAAAAGGAAGATGTTTAATGAGGCTGGTTCAAAATGATTAAAATCCGCTGGTTTAGAGAAATCACGTGTGTACCTGCATATTGGAATAATTAAAAATTACCGGAGTTGTTAAAGTCGTTCGAATGCCGCCCGCACGCGTCTTGGACCTCGCCTCTTTCTCCTGGGGACTGGCCCTAGTCCGTTTGCTCGAAGGAAGCGGCTTCAACAGCTTGTGTCGTTTCAAAGTCTCGGGAGAAGGCTTGTCAGGCGGAACTGTCACAACTTCTTCCACGAATTTTTGAAAAGATAAGAGCTTTTCTCTCCAGAATTCCTTGTACTTATCAGTCGCCACTGGTTTTCTTCCTGGGAGCAAGAAGGGAAGGCTCATCTTTGTGGCGAAGAGGCTAGCATCAAAAACAGATGGCAAAAGCTCCGCTGAAGGCGTTAGCGGGCGACAAAACGGGACACCCTGATCAAATCCCATATGACGGGCGGCCCTGTCGATGTTATACGGAACTACAGTAAAGGATTCATTAAAGAAAGACGGAATATATCCCGGCGTGCAGCTTCGCATAAATATGATCTCTTCAAAGCTCATATCCTTTCCATCAGTGTGCAACACTATATCAGGAGCGGCAGCAAAGGTTTTCGGCTGAACTACATAAGAATGAACAGGTGCCCACGGACGAAAATCTATGGCATGCACGCTGTCGAAAAAATTGATAAGCTTTAACCCAGGCTTTGGACGCCTCTTCTGCCAACGGAGTATTCTGGAACCTCCATATAATCTGGAGAACGAAGCTGCAGGGACAGGAGCATAACCTTTAAAGTGCTCCCATAAGCATGCTTGGAGAAAAGCAATGTGGAGATGCGTCTCCACCTTCATATATCCGTTGGAAACATACATGTCCGCTGCCAGAAAATCCAGATGAGAGTACAAAGACCCAAGGAACAAGCTGCCTAGGGGGAGGACTACGCCTTTCGCCAGCTTAATAGCAAACATAACGAGCTTCCGTCTTATAGTCTTCTTACCAGAGCCATTATCAAAAACGTCTCTGGACAGCCACAAGGATAAAAATGCAGCAACACTGAGTACATCATACAACACTTGGCCTACTTTCGGTTTCGTAGGAAACCATTCAGACACCCACCAAGTATAAAAGCATTTTTCATCATTTTTCTTCTGATCATATCCCTCCGCCTTATTCACTAGAGTGGCGAACATCACTTCTTCTTCAGCGGACAACTCAAAATCAAGATTCCCCGCAACTGGAAGACTCAGCAGAACGGCTACACTTTCCAAAGTGATGGTCATTTCTCCCCATCTACATATGGCCGTGTGCGTGGAAGGACACCATCGAGAAATGAAAATGATCAAACCTGCAGCATCTTTCCTAATGCGAAGTGTTGCAGACGCCATGACAGCTTCAACAACTTGTGCTTTAGTCAGGTTATTTTTGATGCGCTCATTGCTCAGCATATGCCTCATCCATCCTTCATAAGAGCGCAACGGATTATGGCAAATTTTGAAATCAATAGGAGAAGCTCGATACTCTTTCTTTTGGAGACAAAACCTCATCACACGCACTGGAGAAACTGACGGAGCAACCTCTTCATTCTCTGAACCTGTGAGGAGGGTTATCTTATGATCAGGATGAGTCCTAACGTTCGGATAAGGCACGACAAAGAGCTCATCATTTATGTTTGGCATATCCTTGGAATTTTTAGCGCTCCCCAGCTTAGCGACAGAAATATTTCCAGGTGACATCTTAACGAGAATTCCTTACGTTCACTTTCAAATAACTACAATGAACAAGATAAGGAAGGGTCACTACTTCGAGAAGAACCATACATACATAGTCACCAATGTTCGAATTCACATGAGGAGACATGGAGCTAAATGTGCTAACAACAAAAAATTCTACTGGAGGGTTTTCTCTTAGCCGCAATATGTCACGTTAACAACCAAGAGGATCGGGGACTTACGCCCACAGCTGGGTCGAATAGGGTCTTCACCCGCTCAATTTTTTTTGCCGCGGGTAGTATACCCACAGCCAAAACCAAAAGTTAGGTTTTCAAAAGGGAGCAAACAGCGGCACTCACTTATGATTCAGTAATGCCGATTACTTTGTTATTGATGCTACTATCGAAGCTCACTACAACATTGTCAACAAAAAGGTATCATCCATGTGGGGATAAGTTTTCAAGTTCATGAAAGCTACACCTAAAGTTAGGGTTCACACCCGCAAAAAAAAAAAAAAAAAAAGAACGCAGTGCACTTACCTTTTTATGTTTGAAGCTCTCGTGGGGATGGCAACAACAAAGAAACACACACTGCCTGGGACGAAGAGTAGCCAACGAGCAAATTATTAAAAAAAAAAAAAAAAAAAAAAAAAAAAAAAGGGGGGTCGTCACCCATTTATGCATGAAAGTTTGGCGGAATTCTAACGAAAGAAGGAAACCTTCTTTTCCTTGTACACGGGAAGGGGCAGCTGGACCCGCCACACCGACGCCCCATGGCCACGCCAAGTGTTGTCCCGCGCATCGACGGTCTACTCCTTCCGGTAAACTTGTCCGTTCCTTTCATCTATGTTCCATCTTGTATGTCACCATCCATTGCCTACCCCGCAACAATGTTACTGTTACGTGCTAAGCATGGGACTTAATGTTGATGGTGGTTTTTAGTTCAGGGATAAAATCGTAAAACTCTGTTTTTAATACGCTGTCATCCTGCAAAGGAACGGAGCCATTTAAAAAAGTAATAAGTGTCCAGACCTCTTTACTTACATATGTATTGAGCAATTCAACATATTTATGAAATTTATCCAGAATGGTGCATGAAGCCACAATCCCAAATATTCTGTAAATTTTAACCTACTGCTCATTAATGCATTGACCTGCCTCGTATTTTCCTATGCAATGTTCCCAACCGAACTCTCAATATTGGCATGTCATGACGATTAATGTTCACTCGCAGCGGAGTAGCATGAATCTCCTGAAGTGTCAGTATTAAGACCTGCATGAAAACATTCACATAGGCTACACCACCCTCTGACAAAAAGATCAGTGTGTTTACACACTTTTTAATTAAAAGTTAGCGCGATTGAACGCGTTTAAATTCCTTAAAGAAAATCTAGACTGTCTATATCAGTCTCAAAAAACGATCACGGACACACGATTTGGCCACACGATTCAACAAGCTTAGCCTCTTCCCAATCAAACTAGGCGATCTCCATGACGTCCACCAGCGGGCCCACTATCATCCCAGCCGATCGGATTCACTCTAGTTCACCCGCAACTCCCTTGAACGTCCGCCAGAACATGGGTGATCGCGCTGTTGAAAAGGGAACTCAAACGAGCTAAGACCGACCATAACGGTCTCAAATTCATCACATCCGCCCAACTTAGCTAGCCTAGTTGGACGGTTTAGATCTTCCTTCGAACGATCCAAGAGGTGTTGGTGTATTCACCGGCGACCCAACTACATCCCTAGTTGATCGACCTGCCCATGGCAAGCCAAGAGCACATCAAACCGATTGCTCAAAGTAGGGTGAACGCGCTGTTTCATAAACCCTAAAATCGTGTTGCGGCAGCGCGCTTCTGTCGCAAATCGATCATGTTCGTCCACCTTCACCAGCCAAGTTGAATGGCTTAGATCTAATTTTAGGCGGCCCAAAAAATATCAGCATGATCATTGGCAACCCGCCTTTACATCTGGCCGGCCTGCTCAAACTAGCACCTAGTGCTTTCAATCGTTTGCCCAAAGTAGGGCGACCGCACACTCTTTAAACCCTAAAAATCAATCAGCGGCAATGTACAATCCCATTGACTGCTCAAAGCTATGAACAACAGAAAACCTGATTCATGTACTTCACTTGAGGTCTTATGGTGAAAATAAAGAAAATAAAGGTTGTGGTAACAATGAAGTACCTCTATACTGGTGGAACTTGCGGAAGAAAAGAAATCTCAATTTCTTGTAAAGATTTTCCTTTGGTCTCAACAACATTCTTCTTTACAAAAACGAACCCCGTCAAACAGAAGCAAGCAAAAATAGAGTACGATGTCTGTGACCCAAGTTGCTCCAGCAAACGTCAGAACAATAATCCAATAAAAAAAATTAACAACCTGGAAAAGGCAAGACCAAAACCTTTAGAAAGAAGTAAAACAAGGCGGCTAGTATTTAGCTTCTTTCTTTATTAAGTGGTTGTAATATTTACACAGAACAAGAAAGTAGAGAAATGTACCCAGTGAACCGCCAAACAGAATGACATCGCCTTTGCTCTCAGTCTATTGGGAAAAATTTCTGGCAAGAGTAGACCTGGAACTGGTCCATCTCCCAAGGAAAACATTAAGACAAACCTGCATCAAGGAAGATAGATAGGGAGAATTTTAGAGACTAAGATCACAAAATAATCATGTCTAAGCAATTTAATGAGACTTAGGTGATCTGTAGTCTCTTTGAAACAAAATATACATTCCAGACATGGATTAAACTTCAAAGTCTTATGGATAGTTTACAATTCTACAACCATTTAATCGAGGTTATCTAGTACAACTTCTTGGAATTTGTTATCAAAAACCAATGGAATGAAAATTCCATGTGCAATAGAATTGACAAGTGTCACTGTCCTTGTTTGCATATATAACTAACTTGCTAATGCCTAATTCACCTATGCCCACTTAACACCCAATAATACTAACTATGTTTATCAGAAAAAATTATTTACAGGGCTTTCTCCAATTGCGTCCCAGTCGAAATGTATCTTTAGTTTCAAAATTACATTTACTGAGGCCTTTTACAAGAACTCACAAAGATCGGGTGATAATCTTTTTAAAGCTAAGACTGATTGATTAGAAAAATTCCAACAATTCCATTTTGACAGTCAATATCATTATAGAAGAACATAAATTGCCTTTGACATACATGAGAAGTAGTAGTGTTACCACTAGCTATAGTAATCAGATGAATATATCTAAATAACACTGTTACTTTGAGTTACGGCCATAAATTTGACATTGTGGTTTCCAAGTTACTTACAGTAACATCCCACCAACAGATAAATACGGTGAGGCTCCAGACGCGCTAAAACATGACGCATAGGCTTGAATACACATACCTACTGCCTGATTCAATCGAATACATATAGTAATATTAAAGAACGGAAAATATTCTGAAATAGTTACCAATATATGAAACATCATTATAGATATTAGGTTTACCATGCCAAAAAAACTCCCAAGAAGAAGAAGCTTCCGTCCTAGTTTATCCATCAAAGTCATTGCTATAATTGACCCTACAAAACAACTACCAGTCAAAAGAGGATACAAAAGTTTCTCATAGCTCCAAAATATACAAGCGCAAAAGATATGTCATTTTACGCAGATGTTTCCCTTGTCCGATGGAACCCCCGCACTAGAGAGTTTATTCCTGACAGTTGTTGAAACGCATATAGAGCTGATCCAATAAGAACAACTGCCATAACATTATTACAGGCCCCTCCAGAGCAAAAAAAACGTAGATCAAAGGAAAACAAGAATGTCTTAAAGAGGGGAAAAAATAAGGGTTAACATTTTGACCTTATGAAGCCATTGAGGACTCTCCGCACAGAACTCCATTGCAAGAGCCAATATTGCGGCGGGAATTGCAGATACCCAGAAACACTCACGCCACCTGAGCACAATGTGTTTATCGATACAAAGGTTCACCTGTTAAGCAACGTAGACTCAGTAAAGTGGCTGAAATAAATGAAATAATCAAATATAAAACATTTCCCAGTTGCATTACCTTATACAGGTAAAAGTAAAACCGGGGCTCAATCAAAAAGCAGTGTACAAAATAATCAACAAGGAATATTCAGAATTTTATAGTAAAACAGAACAAATTATAACATGTTTTGTAATTTAGAATGAATCCTCTCACCGCTCAAATGTAGCATTATAGTCAACAAACATAAGTCAACATTTTCCTTAGAATTGGTGATTTACTTCTTCTTACATGTGTAGATACAAAGACAGATTCTGATAAGAACAAGGTTAATTCCAAGTCAATGCATAAACATTACACTGTACCAAATGAAATCAAGAAGATAAGTCAAGCAACAATAGTCAATATATATTTGGATTATTAGCCTGGGCATATTACTTACACAATAGCAAACAGTTAACTATTTTACTTTTGGATGACACACACAATTTTTGGATGTAGCAGAGAAGCAGTTACGCACTGAAACTATTACTTTTATATGAAGGGAAACTATTTCACAGACACAAGCAATTTAACTCGTAGATTCAGAGAACAACATTTTTAAAGGGACGTTGCAACTTTGAATACCACACAAACATGGGGAGGTTTCAATAATGTTCCCTTACGGATCCCAGAAAAAGAAATGTCAGGTTCATAAGCATTAAACATTATGGATATGCGTAGAGATGGATTTAAGCAGTCATGCTCTAGTGAGTCTAACATATTTTCACAGTGTAAACATAATATAATCATACCTACCTATGATTCATTTTTTACTAATTTTTCTATCATACAAGGGATTGCCTCTAGTTTTAGATGTTTTTGTCAACTACATCTAAGTTGTCCGATTATTGTTTTCGTTTGATACAGGCAAATATTAGGCCTTACACCTAGCCAGCCCAGCCTGCCATCCCCAACTCTACTAATCCCACCCTCCTACCCTGTCCATATGGGGAAGGGGTGGATATTGACTACTACTGCTATATGTTGAGAAACTAAAGCTTTGTATTGAAAGAAAAAACACAAATGAGACCATAGGAAAAACGGAAACAACATTTTGAACAAGCGAGTCAAACATATTTAAACTTGATATAAATCAATGAATTTTTGAAGGATCTAAGAAATTCATGTAAGCTTGTATTTTTGGAAGAAACAAATGGAACATACCTAGTGCAGACTATTACATGTTAGATTTTTTTTGCAGATAACGTCAGTGTCCAAGTCACTGATTTCTTATTGAATTGGATGTTACCCCTTTAAGATGAAAACAAAGAAATAAACATATTGATGACATAGTTGCCAGACTCGACACCCCAGGCTCTTGATCACTTAAAAAATGATGCAACTTGGATCTAACTGAACCTCAGAATCTGTTCCAACAAGAAACCTTCCAAGAAGCATACCTTCCAGGCTTTCTGTTCTCGCGCTGCAAGCATATGGTTAAAAGAAATCTTTTCTAATAAGCTACATTTGAACTTAATAAACAAAGAAATGAAATTGTTCAAAACAACGCAAGGATTTTACCTCAGAAAAGCCCCAATAATCATTGGTAAAGCACTCAACTGAAAATCCCTACGACGCCCTGCAGCATCTGCTATTGAACCACTTACAATGGACCAAAGAAATGCACCACCAAGACATGTAATCATCACCAGACCTTTAAGTCATCATTATCAAGAAAAACAAAACACTTAAAACCTACAGATGCAAACCAGACTATATATGAAGTAAAGTAAAAATCTATCAAGGGACATACCTTCGGCAAGGGAATTCCCGCTAAAACCAAGATCCAGTAAATACTTTCAAGCGGTTCATTCACTACCCTGTACCCAACAAATTCAAATACACATGCACAAATCCTTAATCACACACTTCTACACAACATAATTAGAAATACAACAAAGATGAAAAGATAGAATTTTTACCCAAGATGGTAACCAAATAAAAAGGAAGAAATGACTCCTGTAAGTACATGCGACAAACATAATCTCCACGAAGGAGTCACCGATTCCTTTAATAGAGTCTCCTGCACATGCACTAAACCCATACACGAATTAGAACTCTTGTCACATTCAAATGACATCATTATAATCTACAAACATATTCAGATTTCAAATCAACACAAAAATTGAAATTAAGCTTTACTCTATACGAAATTTTAAAAATTGATTCACCTGAAGTATCTAATTTATCATCATCAACATCTGACAAGTACGTCGAGAACCCATCTCGAAGAGTTTGCCGTGCCCTCATACCCGAAATTCAAAATAACCAACTTTTCCGCCTAAATTTTACCTTGGTGCCGAACCACAATACAACACTGACATTACCAACAAAAAACAACATCAATCAATATTTCCAACCAACTACTACTTGAGCTTGGAAAGCATCAGATGACTACAGACTCTACACAAAAACTAAAACTATATACACAACCGAGCCACTCACAAAAACTTCATCTTCAACTAAATCAGATCATACCCAATACTTCAAATCTACATATTACAAAAAACGAACACCAAAATCAAAAACCCTAACTATTTCAGATACTGGTTAGGTTAAAATCAAAAACTCTAACTATTTCAGATACTGGTTAGGTTAAAATCAAAAACTCTAACTATTTCAGATACTGGTTAGGTCAAAATAAAAAACCCTAACTATTTCAGATACTAGTTAGGTCAAAATCAAAAACCTAACTTTATCAAATAATCAAACTAGTTTATACCTGATGATAATCAAACAAACTAGCTTGTATCAGAGGTTGAATGATTTGATTTTTAGATTTCAGGGAAACCTAAAATCTATTGAAGATGTAGTTTGATTAGATGATGGATTTGTAGATCGAGATTTCTTGATGATGGGTTTTGATTACCTAAAACCTAAAATCTATTGAAGAGGGGTAGACTGCATATTTGTTGAAGAAGAGAAAAACTTTCCTCTTCGCTCTCGGTTGAAAAAGAAAAGGCCTTCGATGAAAAAATAGAAAAGAGATAGAGAGAGAGTAATTTTAATCTTTTTTTAAAAAATTAAGAAAAAAAATTATCAGAAAATTAGTAAACTATTAAAAGACCCTAATAAAAACGTATATTACAAAAAAGCCATACGATGTACAACGGTTATACACGTTGACATACGTTGTATCACTAGTTAATAATATTAATAAATGAGATATAAATATTTTGTGCAACGGAAATTAACGTTGTTAACTGTGCAACGGATATTAACGTTGCGCACCTCCAAAAATGAAGTGTTGCTAAAACCAAGATATAGTGCATGATCATAGTGTTAAGGAATTAAGATACGAAGTATAATGCTTATCTTTTGAACTTCGTATATATGACATCGACATAATCGTATGAATGTTATTGTGATTATGTGTATAGGTAAAGGTGAAGATTTCATCCTAGGAAACAATGTTCACATTTGTTTAAAGGAAGTACATTCATGAACTTGTTTTATAAATCGAAAGAGAAATCGCTAGGCTTATTGGTATTGTTATTCATTGCATATCTTTGGATTACCAATATGTGCGAGTTAGTAGAACTGATCATAACTTGTTATGTATCTTGGTATAACTAATCACAGTGCCCGACTTATGATTTGGTGTGACTGGTTTTTATTAATTAGTGTAACCGATCTTAAGTAATCACCTGAGATGGTATGGTCAATATTTTTAATTGGTGTGACCGATGCTAGTAATTGGTGTGACCGATCACAAAAGAGTTGTGTAATCGATCCTTGTAATTGGTGTAACCGGTCCTGGTAATTGGTGTAACCGATCCTAGTAACTGGTGTGACCCATCACAAGCAATACCATGAGTATATGGTAACCGGTCCTGGTAATTGACGTAACCGATCCTGGTAATTGATGTAACCGGTCCTGGTAACTTGTGTGTTCGATCACAAGTAATCCATATTGAGGTAGAACTGATTCTAGTGATTGGTAGAACCGATTGAACCCATGATTGTGACTTGATATTTGATCAATCACATAGTTGTCTTGGAATACAGATGAACCAATTCTAAACTTGTTTGGAAGTGTGGTATAATCGATTCCAAGATTGTAAATATGAAAGAGGATTTACAAAAGATGTCAACATACTTTGAACACGAACAATAACTCTTATCTTTTATTGTTCAAAGTTATTCCTTAATTACTCAAGGAGATCCCGATCCGAAATAAATTAAGAATCTTTTAATTAAAGTTGTTAGTTTTATATACTTTAAGTACCAGCAATTAAATGCATATCTCTAGAGAATAAAAATTAGTAACGTGCATTTACTAATTGGAAATTTTCTATTGAGAGATTTCAAAGCATTTCCAGGAATTGTGAAAACCGATTTGGGCATTTATTGCATATCTTGAGAATATTGGGTTTTGGAAATTCCTTGGTGTCCAAACATCCTTGGTCTATAAATACCCAAGTTTGCATTTCTAGCAAAATATCCTAAGAGCCAGGCAAACTTCATCTTTTTGTTGTTTCTGGTGGAGCCGTCTATCCGGAGAGGAAAGTACCCTAATTAGGCGAAATCTCTTACGACCGCTCGTTTAAAGACTTCTGTGGGATCAAGAAGCTCTACGAGTACCATTAGTGGGAAACTAGATAATTGCAGTTTATTAGTTTTCGATTGATTTGATTGACTAACGGTTGTTGAACTTTGATTGCACCTAGTTTGTTTATTCTTGGGAATCTTATCTTCTGATATAAGATTCACTCAAACTAGATCGAAGTGTCGACGGGATCTTTAGAACTGTTTGTAGATCTAAAGACATCTTGTGATAATCCATTGTTAACAGACTCCGTTCTGTGTGTGATTGATCACAAGAGATTCAAGTGGTGTTGTGCAGGTTTAATTGAAGATTAAAGAAGATTTGAAGACAAAGAAGATTTCTTATTGGTTTCTCATATCTTTGTGTAGCACAAACCTTGATCTGCTGGGATCCAACTAGAATCGGATTTATTCAATTGATTAGTTACGTAAGATCGGCATCTCCTTATAGTTCCTTGTTGGATTTTATATTGATTGATTGCAAATCTAACCTATGTTACTTCGGTAGTTGTTGGATAGATTGATCTAACCATGCAAAGGAGTTTATTAGTTTAAACGGAAGAGCCTTTGCATATGACTTGAGATATCTGCATCTGAAAGAATCAAGAGAGTTGTTACCAAACAAATTTATTGTTCCTTTACTGTTTGGAATACGATCCAAAGGAATTGTTCCAGTGCGTGCACTTATTGAATGTCGAAAGCGCAGGGATACTGAAGAAACTAAGTAAACTAGGTTTAGTTGCTTGGTCTCAACTATACGAAGTTGGTTTAGATTTTGTATAGCAGCTTAATTCTGAGAGTATTCAATTCTGGACTTGGTCCCGCGGTTTTTCTGCATTTGCGGTTTCCTTGTTAACAAAATCTTGCTGTGTCTTTTACTTTTCTATTTCCTCAATTATAATTGTTTATTATAATTAAAAGTAAAATACACAAATGTTAACTCCGTATTACTTGATAGTGATCATATAGAGTTTGGTTAAGTCCGAATCTATTATCAAGTAATCACACTTTGATTGTTGTATTGTCTCGATCTCGTATCCATAGACGATCACAAAAAGTGTGAATACCGATTTTTCGTATTGTCTCGACTTTGTTCATAGACAATCACTTTCGGTAAGAGGACTTATAGTTGTATAATTTAAAGATTGGCGTGTATTTGGGTACCCAAGTCTTTTTATCAATCAAGAAGTATATCAAAGATCTTTATCTCTTTCTCAATTCAAACAGCAAATCGAACAGATAGAAATTCATGAGCCTGATTGATATGAGAAATACTTGGACGGTACCAAGGACCAATGCCCAAGTGTCAATCAAATTTTATCCAACAAACAAGGTCGGATTTATCAACTGTGATTGAACTACGCACAACCTGTGATATTTCGATTATATAAACAAATATAATACGGAAAATAAATAACACAGACACCAGAAATTTTATTAACGAGGAAACCGCAAATGCAAAAAAACCCCGAGACCTAGTACAGATTTGAACACCACACTGTATTAAGTCGCTACAGACTCTAGCCTACTACAATTTAACTTCGGACTGGAATGTAGTTGAGCCCTAACCAAGTCTCTCAATGATTAAGATACAGTCGCGTTCCTTACGCCTCTTGAATCCCAGCAGGACTCTGTGCACTTGATTCCCTTAGATGATCTCACCAACAACTAAGAGTTGCTACAACCCAAAGTCGAATACTTATAAACAAATCTGTCTCCCACAGATAAGTCTATTCTGGTTGTTGATTCCGTCTTTAGATAAATCAAGGTGAACAGGAAACTCAACTAATAATCCGGACTTATACTCCCGAAGAGCAGCCTAGAAATATTAGTCACCTCATAATAACCCAACTGATTAACATAAAAAGTTATTGCGGAATCACAAGAGTCAGAGACGATGAACTGTTGTGATTACTTTTTATATCTTACCTATCGGAGACGAATCTCGAGTAAACCTTAGAGAAGATAAAACCCAATATGATAAAACAAGTAAGATCAGAATACGCGACTACAGAGAAAAAAGTTTGATCTGGCTTCACGAATCCGAAATGAAGTCTTCAAGTCATTAACCTAATAATGGTTTTAGAAAACCTAGGTTAAAGTAGAATCGACTCTAGTTTGCAACTAGGACACACGGAAGTGTCGGGATTAGTTTTCCCAGATGCTAGAGTTCTCCCTTATATAGCCTTTCAAATCAGGGTTGCTTACAATCAAAGCTAAGATAGCTTAGTAACAAAGCATTTAATATTCACCGTTAGATGAACTCCTGATTTAAGATTCAAGCTAAGTCTGCTTAGAAACTAAGTGTTAGAGCATTGCTTGGTCGAACTTGCAAGCGTTGCTATCTCAAGCTTGTTTGTCAAGTTTAGTTGATCAAAACTATAAGTCTTGATTTCTAGTCTATTTATAGTATGTCTCGGATTAGGATAGAATGTGTAGTTGAGCTTTAGACTTCACGACGTTCATCAATTGAAGATGAAGATCTACTGAGGAGATCTTGGAAGAACTTCATTAACAAAAGGTATATGGAGACTGAAACTTATCTATCACCCAGAAGTCTATTCTATTATGTCTCATATTGAGACTAAGTCGTATAGCTATATAGACTTTTATATTATACACATTTGATATTTCGAGCTGAGTTTAACTCGCTTATATATTTCTCAAAATATGTGTTGGAAGATTTTTGCTTTATCTACGTTCATCATTATTCTTGACGAGTTTAGTTTGAAACAATTTATTTGTTGGAAACTAAATAATAAGTCAAAAGATGATCATGCGAAAATTGCCTTGAAACGTCTTAGATGATTTGTGTGAGACAATTTGATGTCGACTCAGAATGTTTCGTATTGATCATTCGATCACTTGAAAATTACTTATAAGCTAATAGTTTGTGTGAGACAGCTACTGTCGTCTTCTAAGGATGTTTCAATGATTGAAATGGGAGTTTAGAATAATTAACCTTTGTCTGGATACCGCATAGTATGCATACCAGTATGCAAACTGTTGTGGTATGATTCAGGTCTGGATACCTTGTTTGCATACCAGTATACGAAAGGTTTTAACTGTTAAAGTCCGGGAACAAAATTTGCATACCAGTATGCGAACGGTTCTACCCGAGTTAGGTCCGGGACAGCAGTATGCATACCGGTTTGCAAACTGTTGGACAAGACCAAAGTCCGGAACTATAGTTAGCGTACCCGTTTGCAAACTTAGTGGTTAAAGTTCTAAAATCGGTTAAGTATGTTTTTATACTCATGAACAAATACATTTATAAATTAACGAATGCAATCTTTTGCTTCAATTGTTTCTTGTATACTTCTATGAGATATATGCAATTGAACAACTCTATGAGTAAAACAATTAGATTCATTTGATTATCTTTCATAATTGATTGATCATCATATTTGATCTAGAAGTGTTAGATGAATGTGGTTAAGACAAAAGTGTTCATATGGCTAACTTCGGTTAACTATTGTTTAGCCAACTCAATGTACACGTTTAGGTACGGTTACCAATATTTAAATGAAGGTATATTTCATTTATGTGTAACAAGCTAAGACCATCTAACGGTGGAGAGATATTGCTTTTGTTTTAAGCAAACTTAGCTTGAATATTAAATCAGGTTTTCATCTAACGGTGAATATTGAATGCTTTGTTTCTAAGCTAAAAGACTATATAAGGGAGAACTCTAGCAACTGAAAAACCTAATCCCGACACTTTCCTGTGTCCTAGTTACGACTAGAGTCGATTCTCCTTTAACCTAGGTTTTCCCAAAACCATTATAGGTTAACGAATTGAAGACTTCATTTGGGATTCGTGAAGCCAGACCCAACTATTTTCTCTGTAGTTGCGTGTTCTGATGTTACTTGTTCTATCGTATTGAGTACTATCTTCTCTAAGATTTTCTCAAGATTTATCTCCGATAGGTAAGATATAAAAAGTAATCACAAAACTCTTCGTCTCATTCTTTGTGATTCCACAATAACTTCTTCTACTACCATATAGTTAAGTTATTGTGAGGTGATTGATATTTCTAAGTTGTTCTTCGGGAATATAAGTCCGGATTATCAATTGGTTCCTGTTCACCTTGATTTATCAAAAGACGGAACAAAACTTCATAGGTACTTCTGTGGAAAAAAGATTTATCTATCAGAATAGACTTATCTGTGGGAGACAGATTTGTTTATAAGTCTTCGACTTTGGTTCATAGCAACTCTTAGTTGTGGGTGAGATAAGCTAAGGGAATCAAGTGCGTAGAGTCCTGTTGGGACTCAGAGGCGTAAGGAACACGACTGTACCTTAATCGGTGTGAGACTTTGTTAGGGCTCAACTACATTCCAGTCTGAAGTTAACTTGTAGAGGCTAGTGTCTGTGGCTGCTTAATACAGTATGGTGTTCAAATCTGGACTAGGTCCCGGGGGTTTTCTGCATTTGCAGTTTCCTCGTTAACAAAACTTCTGGTGTCTGTGTTATTTGTTTTCCGCATTATATTTGTTTATATAATTGAAATATCACAGGTTGTGCGTGGTTCAATCAATTGGTAAATCCAACCTTTAGTTGTCGATATAAATTGATTGACACTTGAACATTGGTCTTTGGTACCGTTCAAGTTATTCTCATACCAATCAGTTCACGGATTTCATTCTGTTGATTTGATGATTGATTTGAGAAAGAGATATAACTCTTTGATATCTTTCCTTGATTGAGTCTGACTGTCTAGTTGATTCTTTTGGAATTATATTGGAGTTAGTCCATACAGATTGCCGAACGTAATATTGGGTGTGGTTGTTAGACCCCCGCTTTTTCACTAATCAATCAATCTCCACTGTTAGATGGTATTAGCTTGATACACACAAATGAAATATACCTATATTTAGTTATGGATGAACCGTACCCAAACGTGTATACTTTGTTGGCTCAATAATAGTTAACCGAAGTTAGCCATATTAACACTTATAACTCAACCATATTCATCTAACACTTATAGATCAAATATGATGATCAATCAATCATTATATATAATCAAATGAATCTAAATGTATTTCAAGAGAGTTGTTCAAATGTTCATCATCTTATAGGAATATGTATATGACCATTTGAAGCAAAATCGGTTTGGTTTGTAATTGTACAAAGTACTTATACAAGAACCAATTCATGAACATAATGCCACGGTTTGTAAAACTAGTTCACATACCTTAATACATTAAAGTTCCAGGGACTTTAGTTCACAAACTGAGTTCGCAAACGAACCTGAGTTCATGAGTATGAAAATCACACTTTACCGATTTTAGAACTTAACCACTCTGTTCGCAAACTGAGTACGCAAACAAGAGTTACGGACTTTGGCTTTTTCCAGCCGTCCGCAAACAACGTACGTGAACAGGAGTTCCGTACTTGGCCTTGTCTAGACGTTCGCAAACAGGGTACGCGAACACAAGCTCCAGATCTTTTCACAGATAAACCAGTTCAAAAAACAGAGTTCGCGAATAATAGTTCCAAACCTGAATTAGACTTGCATAGGTTAGTATACAAAGTATACAACCTGTAATATATCCAGTCATGGTAGTTTTAAAACTCTCATTTAATCATTGAAACATCCTTGGAAGACAATAATGGTAATCTTACATATACCACTAGCTTCAAGTTATTTTCAAGTGATTAATTGATCAATACGAAACTTCCCAAGTCGACATCAAATGATTGTCTCACACAAATCATATAAGATGTTTCAAGGTAATTTTCACATGATCATCTTTTAACTTAATATTTAGTTTCCAACAAATAAATTGTTTCAAACTAAACTCGTCAAGAATACGATGATCATAGCTAAAGCAAAAGGCTTCCAACACATATTTCGAGAAATATATAAGCGAGATAAACTAAGATCGAAATATAAAATGTGAATAATATAAAAGTCTATATAGCTATACGACTTAGTCCCATTAGAAGATAGAATAAAATAGACTTCTGAGTGATAGATAAGTTTTAGTCTCCACATACCTTTTGTTGATGAAGTTCCTCCAAGCTCCTCAGTAGATCTTCTTCTTCAATTGGTGAACGCCGTGAAGTCTAAAGCTCAACTTCACACTTCTATCCTAATCCAAGACATATCTATAAGTAGACTATAAATCAAGTATATAGTTTTGATCAACTAAACTTGACAAACAAGCTTGAGATAGCAACGCTTGCGAGTTCGACTGAGCAGTGCTCTAACAATCTCCCCATTTGTCAATTTTAGTGACAAAACTATCAATACATATGGATTACAAAATAAATAAACTTTGTAGCTTCTCATCCATCATGCTTGATTTCCTTGGCTCTTCAACTTCCTTGAATTATTCGTTACTTCAAGTTCTCCATCGATTTTGAATGTGTTCAACTCAGCATCATTGTTGTTGAAGATCCTTAGCCATAACAATATGAAAACGAAAGTTCTCAAACATTGTTATATAGTGTCATAGTATTATTATATAGAATCAAAGTCCAATTGCATCACAACTTTGAAATAATACTATGGTGATATGTATCACTCCCCCTTAGTCAATACTTCCATCTTAGAATGAAAACCACTCCCCCTTACATAATGATGCATAAACCATGTATATAGTGTGAACTACCAAATAATTCTCCCCCTTTTTGTCAATACAAATTTGCAAATGTACGAAAACTATGGGATCATAATGAAATTCTCATAAAGATAATTCATGACTAAAAGAGAACATATCAACTTTGTTTCAATGATTTCACATAGTCGAAACTTAGTGTATTCATCAAATAGTTTATAAAGATACAAGTTAACTCCTTCAAACTTCCACAACCGTTATCCCCACAAAGATATGGCAATTAAGCACAAGTTCATTTAAGAACTCTCCCCCATTTGATGTCATTCCCAATAGAACAACATGAGCGCCCTTACTTTTACAAGAAAAGAAGGATTTCTTTGGACATTAACAAATCACATGGATTTGTATCCAGAAAACTCGAATAAATTAACCACAAGAAGACCTTATTGATTAATTTAATCGGAAACACTCAACATAAGAAAACTTACGGAGCCATACAGTAATTTCACATAAAAGTGGATCAGGGAAGATCAATAATGCAGAATTTTCTCAAAAAGTTAATTCTAACTTTTATCAATATTTGCATAAATAATAGACTTAACGTTTGAGCATATATGAGATAAGCACAGTTCACGAACGTAAAACACACACACACACACACACACACACACACACACACACACATATATATATATATATATCTCATAAGACATTTGCAATATATAAAACCAATAAGATTAAATACTGCAAGATCATCTTTCAAATAACTTAGAATTTAAACAAATAAATCTAAAAACATTGCAAGATGAAAATCATTGGAAATAACTATGTAATCACAATAATTGCTATACCAAACCCTAGTTATCCTTCTTACACACGGGAATAAATTCTCATAAGATGTTTCCTAGACAAAAATAAATTCAAACTTCTTTGATAACTTCATACCCCTCCATGACTCCATCATAAAAGGTATCGTTGATATCCTTGATTCTTTTGACCGTGGAAACTCCATGTTCATGAGTTAGAACATTCACCTTTCAATCAACAATGCGAGCAAGATGCCTGGCCTTAATGCAATCAGAGATAAGCTTCTTCTGGTTTCGTATCAAAACTTTTTGTTTTTCAAGGATTTTGGTCTGACCATAAATTAGATGATTTATTTGCAGTTGAAGGTTCGCAAATTCGACCTTTGAGTCATTCTGATAATGAATTAAATCCTTGATAGATTCAGCAATCCAAGAGTTGTACTCTTTTCTTGCAATCATCTTTTTCAAAACTAGCTCTTGAACCGAGCTACATCCTTTGATGTCTTCTTCCATATCAAGATCGACCACTTCCTGAGATCTTGAAGAGTTCTCCATATATATTTTTTGAGATAAGGATGGAGACGAACAAATATATGGTATATATATTCGTGAACAAGAGAAATAGAGAAAAACCCTTGTTAAAGAAACCCTATATAAACTCTTAGAAATAAGAATACCGGACGTTCGCGAACCATTTAAGGTAAGTTAATGGGTCAGCTAAGATCCAAAATAAGGAAATACGATATTTTTTTTCCAGTCATCTCATAGATCTTCATAGCTCGATAATTAGAAGATTCATTTTAAATTAGAGCACATGAAAAATCAACAAGATACATCAGTTACTAGGAGTCAAGATATAACTCAACATTCTCATGATGAAGAAAACAATTTTATTTCAAAGATAAAACACACGATCAGACAATATCATACAACTGACTTGAGTCTCCCACAAATATGATCCTTGCAACTCTCAAGCTAGTTTCAATGATGAATATACCTAGAGAATAGGTAACAGAGTGAGATGTAATCCCACTACGTATATCGAGGGAAGAGTTGTAAATATCTCCTGAGTATTTGAATCGTGTATTCCCCACCTTCCTTCGTTTAAATCTTATTCCAGAAGATTTAGACATTGACCTTTCTGAATCTCCATCAGAATAATTTCTCTGAGGATTAAATCTAGGACCTCTTGAGATCCGTTATAGAGAATAAGGATCACAAGAATCCCATCTCTTAGATTTAGACCTACCAGATTTCTTCTCATAAACATTGGGAACGTGTACATTAGTGGTGTAGGAAGTCGTACCATTATGAAGAACACGGTTCCTGTGGATATTTCTAGAGGAGTAACCTTGGAAACCCTTTTTATGAGATTTCTGGTTTTCTGCATGAATGAAATCCATTGTAGAAGTCATCAAACTATTTACTTCGTTGACTACAAAAAGAAGCAAATTTCGAAGATCGGAAATTTGTTTCTTTCTAGCAAAACAATGGAGAATACTATGATTTTTTTCCCGCAGAAAGAACAGACTTGTGGATAAGAAAACGGAGGCAAAATCTCTTTTTGATTCAAAGCCTTTTCGGATATCAGCAAGTTACATAAACGTTTCTTACCAGATAATTCCTTAAGAGCAATTTTCTCCAATCTCGGTAATACCACATGAGTATTGAACCCAGACGCTGAAGAAGATTTATTCACTAAAATAGAGTTTTCTCCCTTCAAGGAGTTACACTGTTCCTGGGCTAGTAAAAGAGATGTAACTAGTTTCTTTTTTTTAACTCGACAGCTGTTCAATTCTGATGAATGAGTCTTGATTAAACGTTCTTCTCTAATTGAGTTTTCTTTAACAGTATCGTCAAGCATACTAATCTTTTCGCGCTGTAGAGTAGTTTCTTGAATAAGGTTTTCAATACTGTTAAAAAAGGACTCAATAATACAATAGAGCTCTCATTCTCTATAAACAGACTGATCAAGTTCATCATTGAGCTGAGCATACTTTTCTTCAAGAGATCTTGTTAGAGCACTGCTCGGTCGAACTCGCAAGCGTTGCTATCTCAAGCTTATTTGTCAATGTTAGTGATCAAAACTATAAGTTTTCATTTCTAGTATACTTATAGTGATGTCTCGGACTAGGATAGATTGTGTAGTTGAGCATTATACTTCACGGCATTCATCAAATGAAGACGAAGAACTACTAAGGCAAGCTTGTGGAACTTCATCAACAAAAGGTATGTGGAGACTAAAACTCATCTATCACTTGGAAAGTCTATTTCTATTCTATCTCCTATATTGAGACATAAGTCGTATTACTATATGGTTTTCGATTATACACATTTGAGATTTCAAGCTGAGTTTAACTCGCTTACATATTTCTCGAAATATGTGTTGGTAAGCTTTGGCTTCAACCAAGTTCATTTTATATTCTTGACGAAAGTCAAAAGATGATCATGTGAAAATCACCGAGTAACATCTTAATGGTTTGTGTGATACAATCATTTGGTGTAGACTTGGAATGTTTCGTTATGATTATTTCAATAACTTGAAAATTGCTTTGATGCTAATAGTGTGTGAAAACGGCTATTGTCATCCTCTAAGAAAGTTTCAATGATTGAAATAGAGTTTAGAACTATTGGATTATGAACATAGTATGCATTCTTGCATTATGTGATCCATGACCGGAGCTATAGTATGCATACCCATATGCGTACTTATAGTTGTGGAATTCTGGGTACCAAGTACACGTACCGGTATGCATACTTGCGTAACGTATAGGTCCGGGAATTTCTGCTGGGTTTTGGAAGTGTACTTAGGTATGCGTACCCATTCACATACTGGCGAACCCAAACTCAGACCGGCTACTTAGGTATACGTACCCGTATGCATACTTGAGTGGTTAAAGTTCTAAAATCGGTTGTCTCATGAACTAATACATTTATATATTAAGGAATGCATTCTTTGCAAACTATAGCTATAATGTTCATGATTGATTCGAGTGAATCAAACCGATTTTGCTTCAATTGTGTTCTTGTATACATCTATGATAATATAGCAATTGAACAACTCTTTAACTAGTTTCATTTGAGTCATTTGAACTAGTTATGGTTAAGATGAATAAGGTTGATATGAGAGTGTTCATACAGCTAACCTTGGTTAACTACTATTGAGCCAACATGGTTTACATGTTTAGGTACGGTTACATAAACCTAAATGAGGGTACATTTCATTTGTGTATAACAAGCTAAGTTCGATCTAACTGTTGAAAGATATTAGCTTGAATCTAATAAGGATTTCATCTAACGGTGAATATTGAATGCTTTGTTACCAAGGCAACTTAGATTGTAAACTCTGATTTAAAAACTATATAAAGGAGAACTCTAACGACTGGGAAACCTAATCCCCACACCTCTTATGTGATACTAGTTACATAATCTAGAGTCGATTCTCCTTTAACCTTAGTTTTTTCACGAAACCCTGTAGGTTTACGACTTAAAGACTTTATTGGGATTGTGAAGCCAGACCCAATTATTTTCTCTGTAGTTGCGTGTTCTGATCTTACTTTTACTATCGTGATTGAGTACTATCTTTGATAAGATTTGCTTGAGATTTATCTCCGATAGGTAAGATTGAAAAGTAGTCACAAACATCTTTGTCTCATCGTTTGTGATTCCACAATATCTTGTTTCCTTAATCGATTGGGATTATTGTGAGGTGATTGATATTTCTAGGCTGTTCTTCGGGAATATAAGTCTGGTATATCAATTTGTTCCTGTTCACCTTGATTTCTCAAAAGACGGAACAAAACTCATAGGTATTTCTGTGGGAGACAGATTTATCTATTTCAATGGACTTTTCTGTGTGAGACAGATTTGTTTATCAAGTCTTCGACTTTGGGTCGTAGCAACTCTTGATTGTGGGTGATATCGGCTAAGGGAATCAAGTGCGTAGTATCCTGCTGGGATCAGAGGCATAAGGAGCATGAATGTACCTTGAATCAGTGTGAGATTGATTAGGGTTCAACTATATTCTAGTCAGAAGTTCATTGCTAGTGTCTGTAGCGGCTTAGTACAGTGTGGTGTTCAAATCTGGACTAGGTCCCGTGGTTTTTCTGCATTTGCGGTTTCCTCGTTAACAAAACTTCTGGTGTCTGTGTTATTTCTTTTCCGCATTATATTTTTTTATATAATTGAAATATCACAGGTTGTGCGTTTAATCGATCAATCGGGAAATCCAACCTTTGGTTGTTGATTGAAATTGATTGATCCTTGAACATTGGTCTTTGGTACCGTTCAAGTTATTTCTCTTATATTCAATCGGCCTCGCAAATTCCTATTTGCTGATTGCGGTTTTAATTGAGAGATAGAGATATAAAACTCTTTGATATACTTTTCTCTAGATTGAGTCTGACTGTCTAGTTGATTCTCTCGAAAGTATATTGGAGTTTGTCTATTTAGATTCCCAAACGAAATATTGGGTGTGGTTGTTAGACCCCCGCTTTTTCAGATCTAATTTTAGAAGCTTGAAAATCAATTTGGTAAGTTCCATCTCAGATTCTGACATAGAGCCAACTATCACTTTAAAGGGAATGTTATCAGACTCTGATAGCATAAGTTTTATACCTCGGGATTCAGAAGAATCTACTAAGGAGTTATCCTTTGAGTTAAGCCCAAGACATTTGGCATAATCAAAAACTTTAGAAGTCATGACAATGTATGTTTGTTTGAGATAAACTTCTGTCCACAGAATCAGATTGCTACAAACACAGACTTATGAGGTCTTAGCGTGTTTGCCTTCTCTGATACCAATTGAAAAAGCGGGGGTTTAAAAACCACACCCAATAATTCGTTCGAAAATCTGTATGGACTAAACTCCAATATAATTCTGAGAGCACCAACTTAAAAGTGAGACTCAATCAAGAAGTATATCCAAGAGCTTTATCTCTTTCTCAATTAAATCAGCAAATCGAACAGATAGAAATCCGTGAGCCTGATTGATATGAGAAATACTTGGACGGTACCAAGGACCAATGCCCAAGTGTCAATCAATTTCTATCCAACAAATAAGGACGGATTTATCAACTTTGATTGAACTACGCACAACCTGTGATATTTCTATTATATAAACAAATATAATGCAGAAAAGAAATAGCACATACACCAGAAATTTTGTTAACGAGGAAACCGCAAATGCAGAAAATCCCTGGGACCTAGTCCAGGTTTGAACATCACGCTGTATTAAGCTGCTACAGACTCTAGCCTACTATAAGTTAACTTCGGAATGGAATGTAGTTGAGACCTAACCAAGTCTCACACCGATTAAGGTACAGTCGCGTTCCTTATGCCTCTTTAATCCCAACAGGACTCTGCGCACTTGATTCCCTTAATTGATCTCACCCACAATTAAGAGTTCCCACGACCTAAAGTCGAAGACTTAAAAACAAATTTGTCTCCCACAGATAAGTCTATTCTGGTTATTGTTTCCGTCTTTAGATAAATCAAGGTGAACAGAAAACTCAACTAATAATCCGGACTTATACTCCCGAAGAGCAGCCTATAAATATTAGTCACCTCATAATAACCCAACTGATTAACAGAAAAAGTTATTGCGGAATCACAAGAGTCTGAGACGAAGAACTGCTGTGATTACTTTTTATATCTTAACTATCGGAGACGAATCTCGAGTAAATCTTAGAGAAGATAAAACTCAATATGATAAAACAAGTAAGATCATAATACGCAACTACAGAGAAAATAGTTGGATCTGGTTTCACGAAGCCCAAATGAAGTCTTCGAGTCGTTAACCTAATAATGGTTTTGGAAAACCTAGGTTAAAGAAGAATCGACTCTAGTTTGCAACTAGGACACACGAAAGTGTCGGGATTAGGTTTCCCAAATGCTTGAGTTCTCCCTTATATAGCCTTTCAAATCAGGGTTGCTTACAATCAAAGCTAAGATAGCTTAGTAACAAAGCATTCAGTATTCACCGTTAGATGAACTCCTGATTTAAGATTCAAGCTAAGTCTGCTTAGAAACTAAGCAATCAATCTCCACCGTTAGAAGGTATTAGCTTGATACACACAAATGAAATATACCTATATTTAGATATGGATGAACCGTACCCAAACGTGTATACCTTGTTAGCTCAATAATAGTTAACCGAAGTTTGCCATATTAACACTTATAACTTAACCATATTCATCTAACACTAATATGATGATCAATCAATCATGATAGATAATCTAAATGAATCTAAATGTGTTTCAAGAGAGTTGTTCAAATGTTCATCATCTTATAGGAATATGTATCTGAACCATTTGAAGCAAAATCTGTTTGGTTTTTAATTGTACAAAGTACTTATACCAGAACCAATTCATGAACATAATGCCACGGTTTGTAAAACTAGTTCACATACCTCAATACATTAAAGTTCCTGGGACTTTAGTTCGCAAACTGAGTTCGCAAACGAACCTGAGTTTATGAGTATGAAAATCACACTCTACAGATTTTAGAACTTAACCACTATGTTTGCAAACTAAGTACGCAAACAAGAGTTCCGGACTTTGACTTTTTCCAGCCATTCGCAAACAACGTAAGCGAACATGAGTTCCTGACTTGGCCTTGTCTTGCCATTCGCAAATAGGGTACGCGAACACAAGCTCTGGACCTTTTCACAGGTAAACCAGTTCGCAAACAGAGTTCGCAAACAATAGTTCCAGACCTGAACTAGACTTGCACAGTTAGTATACAAAGTATACAACCTGTAATATATCCATTCATGGTAGTTATAAAACTCTCATTTAATCATTGAAACATCCTTGGAAGACAACAATGGTAATCTTACACATACCACTAGCTTCCAGTTATTTTCAAGTGATTAATTGACCAATACAAAACTTCCCAAGTCGACATCAAATGATTGTCTCACACAAATCATATAAGATGTTTCAAGGTAATTTTCACATGATCACCTTTTGACTTAATATTTAGTTTCCAACAAATAAATTGTCTCCAACTAAACTCGTCAAGAATACGATGAACTTAGCTAAACCTAAAAGCTTCCAACACATATTTCGAGAAATAGATAAGGGAGATAAACTCGCGGCTCGAAATATCAAATGTGTATAATGTAAAAGTCTATATAGCTATACGACTTAGTGTTAGAGCACTGCTCGGTCGAACTCGCAAGTGTTGCTATCTCAAGCTTGTTTGTCAAGTTTAGTTGATCAAAACTATATACTTGATTTATAGTCTACTTATAGCTATGTCTCGGATTAGGATAAAATTTGTAGTTGAGCTTTAGACTTCACGGCGTTCACCAATTGAAGAAGAAGATCTACTGAGGAGCTTGGAGGAACTTCATCAACAAAAGGTATGTGGAGACTAAAACTTATCTATCACTCAGAAGTCTATTTTATTCTATCTTCTAATGGGACTAAGTCGTATAGCTATATAGACTTTTATATTATTCACATTTTATATTTCGATCTTAGTTTATCTCGCTTATATATTTCTCGAAATATGTGTTGGAAGCCTTTTGCTTTAGCTATGATCATCGTATTCTTGACGAGTTTAGTTTGAAACAATTTATTTGTTGGAAACTAAATATTAAGTTAAAAGATGATCATGTGAAAATTACCTTTAACATCGTACATGATTTATGTGAGACAGTCATTTGATGTTAGCTTGGGAAGTTTCGTATTGATCATTCGATTGCTTGAAAATTACTTGAAGCTAATGGTATGTGTGAGATTACCATTGTCGTCTTCTAAGGATGTTTCAATGATTGAAATCAGAGTTTAGAACAATTACCCATGTTTGGATGCAACATGGTATGCATACCTAGTATGTGAACTGTTTTGTAATGATTCAGGCCCGGAACTCTTGTTTGCATACCTAGTATGCGAACGGATTTACCTGAGAAGGTCCGGAACTATTGTTTGCGTACCTAGTATGCGAACAGGTTTACCTGAGTTGGGTCTGGGACGGTTGTTCGCGAACCGGGTTTGCGAACGGCTTGACTAGGCCAAGGTCCGGAGCTGTTGTTCGAGTACCCAGTTTGCGAACTCAGTGGTTAAGTTCTAAAATCGGTTATGTATGATTCTCATACTCATGAACTAAAACATTTATGATTAATGAAAATTCACTTTGCAAACCGTGGCTTAATGTTCATGAATTGATTCTTGTACTTAGTACGATTACGAATCAATCCGATTTTATTTCAATTTGTTCATATATATTTCTATGAGATAGTAAACAATTGAACAACTCTACGTGAAGCACAATTAGATTCATTTGATTATCTTTCATGATTGATTGATTGTCATATTTGATCTAGAAGTGTTAGATGAATATGGTTAAGACAAAAGTATTCATATGGCTAACTTCGGTTAACTGTTATTGAGCCAACTCAATATACACGTTTAGGTACGGTTACTCATATGTAAATATAAGTATACTAGGTATCACCGGGGTCTTACGGCCCCGGCTCAACCTTTCTTTCCAGCCTTAAGTGTACATACTTTATTTCTTTTAACAATAAAAAAGGACTACAACTTAGTTACTTGTACAATAGATAACTTATATCATCCCTGAGTACCCATACTTCTATAACATCAATAAACACCTAATAAAATCAGTACTAATCTGCAAAAAAAAAATATCTCGAAAAAATATCAATCACTTGATTAATTTCATCAATATTTTTCATAGTCATGGTTACTGAAGACCAAAATAGAGAAATCAAAAGAACAAATGGATCCATGTTGACAACTATAAATTGGTTTAGTTTTAATATGTAATTGTGATAACGATGAGAGAACAAAAAATGAGGTGACATTTTTCTCTACCAAACATATTTCAATATACTTTGAGAATGATACAGAACAGAAGTGCTCAAATTGGGTCAACTCATTGGAGAACCCAATTTAAGCTAAAGTATTTGATTCATGTCCAAAATGCTCAACTTAAGCTGAGTGCCGTATGAGAGGTATGATTGGTAAGACTGTATTGTAATCGACAAAAAAAATTATTACCTCATTATAGTATCTCTGTTCATGTCATTTTACTGGTGTTATGCAACATTTGTATAAATCATCTATGTTTAACAATACAATCTGCAAAAAACCGCAAGTAGTAGCAGGAAAAAAAAAGGTTTTGAATAACATACCCAGAACCGAGTTGGCATAAGTCCCAGCCGTTCTCATTAACTATTACTACTGGATATCAGTAGCTTCATCAACAAAGTCCAAATATGAGGTACAGCCTGTGAAAGTTTTGATAGAAAATATGGTGTAACCTGTCGTGCATCAAGTCAAACCACCAATCCAAATATGCACAGAGCTGCACAGAAAACAACATATCATAGAAAGTATAAAAATCACCCACGCAGGAAAAGAAGCTTAATTTTTATAACCTCAAGAGGTAAATGACGGTGGCTCTTCTTTAACACTGAAATACTCAGAAACTATTGCGGTACCGACAACTACTGTCCTAATCAAAGGCATAATCATGTTGCTCCCAACCAACACAACCTCATCAAGATGACCGTCCTTTTCTAACATCAAGAATATGTTAGATATATAATCTTTTCCTGAGCTCAAATCCAGCCGATAAAAGCTTTTACATCCAGATATACATGTAAGCCATTGGAGAAAAAGTTTTGTGGATTCAACTTCTTTCCACAACTTTCTAGATGTTGAGTTTACTCAAATTTAGGTTATTGAAAAGCTATATAACACTGGCCATAGTAAACTTCTTCACATGTGTACCGCACAGCCTGAGTGCAGTCTCAAAAACACCAACAACCACTAAGAATAATATCAATACACAAAGCATTGAGTCTTTTATTGTCTGTGGGAGTCAAACCCACAACCTCATGACTAAAGCCATGCGCTCTACCTGTTGAGCTAAGACAGCCAAAGGGATGGAGTACAATACATACTTGCACTTTCCTCTTTTACACTATTACTTCAAGAGGAAGGATTCCTTCACACTTTTATTATCACACTACCTCACACGTTGGACGTTATTTTTGTGAATAAAAATCAAACCGTAACGGATTTGAAACTGACATTTCGAGGATATGTTCCTCTTACCAAGTTCTACATGCCTACCAAAAATGAGCTTATTCCAAAACATAAAACCTCACGATCTACCAGTCTTCATTTCGACGGTCAGAAATTCGCAGATAGTCAATGGCTCATTTTCAAAGTAGTAGATGATGGTGTTATACGTTTCGGAATACGCTCATTTTTGGTAGTAAAGTAGAGCTATGTGATAATAACACATCCCCAAATTATTAGCTTCAAATCTGTTACGGTTTGGTTTTAAACCGCAAAAATGACGTCCAACGTGTGAGATAGTGTGATAATAAAAGTGTGAGGGGATCCCTCCTCTTACTTCAATCAGTTTTAAACTAAAGAACATAACTTGGTTGATCAAGGAAAAATCTTCCTTAGCCTCATGTCCTGATAAAATATGCATAATAATTAAAAAACCTTCATCATCCTTTGATAATTTTTCATGGTGGGAGTATGTGATGGACGTTGCAAGTATCCTACATGTAAGATAATAATTTTACTCGGATGCAAAAGAAACTCAAAAAAAAAGAAGGTAAATGAATGCTATGTTGAGAACCTTCCTCAAAATTTCCCAAAATAATAATTTAGCCATTTACAGTTTATAATGTACCTTTCATATCAAATTTTATATGCTGAAAAATAAACATACACCTAACTTTCCATGGTCCAAAATAGTTTGTGTCAATATTAGTTATTGGTCTTCACACCTTCATTTTTGTGATGTTTTTATTGGCACCCAATTTTTTTCCTTTTGACCTTTGATCGATAGTATAGATCAATAGAAGAATCCTTGCCAACCAAACTGATTGCAATATACAGAGGACTAAGAAGCCTGACCTTCACCGAGTTAGGAACCGAACTCTTATCCAATACTAAAAAACCTTCATTCCACACTGTTAATATGCTTATATAGTCCGGCACTAAAAAAACTCCCATAACATGATTCTCCTCCCAAAAACACAAATTCCTAATTGATAACTAAACCAAGTACGAACCCTTAAAAAGAGGACTAAGTTACCTTAGAAGTTCCCGAAGCCTTGAAGCTTTTCAGATATCTCATCAACTTTATTCCCATGTGCATAAAAAAAAAACACAAATAAAGAAAATTGAAAAAGCGGGGGTCTAACAACCACACCCAATATTTCGCTTAGCAATCTGTATGGACAAACTCCAATGTAATTCCAAGAGAATCAACTAGACAGTCAGACTCAATCAATGGAAATATATCCAAGAGTTGTATCTTTGTTTCACAATTCAATCCGCAATCAAACAAATAGAAATTTGTGAGCCCGATTGAATAACTTGGACGGTATCAAAAACCAATATCCAAGTGTCAATCAATTTAATCAACAACCAAAGGTTGGATTCACAATTGATTGAACTTACGCAAAACCTGTGATATTTCTATTATATAACAAAATATAATGCGGAAAAGAAATAACACAGACACCAGAAATTTTGTTAACGAGGAAACCGAAAATGCATAAAAAACCCGGGACCTAGTCCAGATTTGAACACCACACTGTATTAAGCCGCTACTGATAGGTGCCTAAAATATATCATTTGAATATCACTTTCTTATGCTTTTCTTAGATATTTCTCTTGTATTAATGGATATTACGCTTTGTTTTGCATTTTGTAGTTACTTTGGAGTCGTGGACATAAAAGAAGAGAAAAAGGAGCTTAATTGGTTGCTTGGCGACATTGGAATTAACGGAATCAAAGCGTAACAAAGACCATGCTACAAAGTGTCGAAACTGGAACCCAGAGTAGACACCATATACTGCTCAGGGAAGCCCGTTATTCTCACCAAGATACACAACAGTTCGTTAAGGGCCACCTGCTTCTACTTTACTTACTAAAGCTACAGAATTGGTCGAGATTTTCATAACTCAGTTCCCATCCCAGCTCAATCATGAAGACCAACTCTGCACCAAATTCATGCCGCCGGTCAGCCTTGGGTCTTGTGGTCGTGTTCAAGAGAATAAACGTGTAATCGAAGCCGAGGTGAAGAAAGATCTGGTACTCGAGTCTGGGTATTGTTTGACCAGAATAACAGGGAAGTCGTTTAAGTTCAGGTGAGTTTCTGCCATTGATTCTTGGTGATGAACGGAGAGGATTAAGGGCAGTCATTGAGTTCCGTGAGAAGAGTTAAGCAATGGGTTAAGAATGAGTTGGTTTTGCATTGAGTCAGGGACTTAGAAACCAGGGAAAGATGAAATTTTGCAGCCGGATAAGCTACGTCTGAGATTGAAGGCTGTTTTTGGAGTGGATGAGAAACTGAAATGTTTTGTGTGTCTGAATGATTAAAATCCATGGGTTTGTGTTTAATTTGTCGCAGGGAAGGAATCGATTTGGGAAAGTCTCCAAGGTGCAGCCATTATACATCCCATCACCAGGTGCAAGACGCTTACAACATGTTTGGTTAAAGACCTGAACGACCAGTTCTTTGCGGATTCAAGTTCAGTTGTCATCGGATGCCTGGACTACGGTTCTGGTGGGTATTTGTCAAGAATTAAGAACGATTCTCGAAGTGAAGAAGAGAAACTACAGCTAAATGGTTTGGTTGGCAGGGAAGATGATATAAAAGTGCATAGAGGTCAGCAACAGAGCTGTCCATTATCAGAGTCGTGCACTGAAGGTATTTCTGAACCACTCCTAGTTTAGTTTCTCCGAGTCCTACCGTAGCTATCCATGGGTCAGGTGGGATGTGCACCAGGGATATTTGGCAATGACTCAGGAGTTGAAAATTGGCATGGAAACAATGGCCTAAAAGACAGTGAAGACTTGGCCGGAATTCAGTGGCTCGAGAGTATGGTCTGCGCTCGAAATTACAAGGTTTATGGGGTTTGTGATTTGCTAAGATAGAGAAATACGATGGTTTACTGCCGCTGTTCGAGCCATTGGTTCGCTGACTTTGTTCTAAGGGTTAGGCTTGTTTTGAAGCGAGAATCCAGCCAAGATGTGAAGTTCTGCCGTTGTTTTAATTGATGAATGGCTGCGATTTGGAATGATTGTGATAAGGAAAGTTTGGGTTTCTTTGGAATCCGAGTTTGCAGGTAAAGAAAGGAAGAACTCTGAGCTATAAAAGAGAGACTTAGGTCTCCAGACTAGGACATATCCCGATAACCCCTTCACGACTGTTCCATCAACTGAGAGGAGCTCTGCTCCTCTCCAACCATCATCACAACCAGTCGCATCTGCATACCATATACATTCATATCTCCACCTGCATACTACCTCCTTGCATGTCCATAGCATCAGAGAGCATTCATATCTCCACCTGCATACCACCAGCTACACCATCACCAAGTTTGCTGGGATCTATATTTCCACCTCACCTGTTTGCAGCAATTCTCCAATCCCAATCACCACCAGCACATCATAGATCACTTGAAGATCCTGAACCCACTACTTGCTCGCTGCCGCTATCGCCTCAGTTGGTACCACCATTCCATACATTCACCTCCATTACACCAGCAGCAACGAGTGCTCACTGACCACTATATCACCATCAGGTCTCATAAAACATACCGGTTGGTTAAGTTACACTACAGAGCTTATTCAAAGTGGCTTGATTGACTAGACACGAGTAGATAACTTATTCTACGAAGTGACTTTGGAGTTTAATGGACTTGTTGAACTTATAACTTGTCTAGGATTATTAGTAAACGTATTTTGAAGAAGATTCATGTTCACTAGTGGAGGAAGACCCCTAATCATTCTCATACCCATTGTTTGCATTAATATTTGTTTTGTAGTTTTTGCATTATTCATACTTTCAGAAATTTAATAGACAACTTTGACTCAACTCTCCCTTAGGAACGAACCTGCTTATTCATTAGTGTAAGAAGAGTAAGGAATATATCTTTTGTGAGTTTGACACCTCATCAAAATTGGCGCCGCTGTCGGGGAGCAATCGGTAGTTTGAGTTGTTATTTAATTTTCTGATTTTGCATTTATTTTTCTTTATAAGTTTTAGCTAATTTGTTTGCTTAGAATCTTATTTTCAGGTTCAATCAATAATTATTTTTTGTGTGAGCACAATTGGTAACAAGTGGTAAGTCTCTAAACGAGTTGTGTGCATAATTTTCAAGATGTTTCCTTTCGGGAGCAACGTATATGGTTCACAAGACCGTACATTTTATGGTGAGCAATTTAATTCTCATTCTTATAACTTCCAACCATACTTGGGATATAATCAAAACCAATATTTTGGATATGACGAACGATTACAAGGATGGGAGGATAGTTGTACTTTTAATCAGTTTAATTCTAGACATGTGCAGATGCTCGATAACATTCTTTATGAGCTAAAGGCCGTGGAACAACTTGGTAGACAACCAACCGGACCTTGTTTCAATGAGTCTAGCCCAACTCCGGATCGTATTTATGATCATTCACCCATTCAAAGGGATGAGACTTGGTCTGGAAACCATGTATTGAGTGAAGGTGGTGTTTATCCAAGTTTGGCGGAGCAATCTTCAAATCAGAAATTTGATAGTTTTGTTGAATCTTCTATTCCTGTGATGCAACAAATGCTGCAAACAACAAAACAATTTTGTGAATTTCAGTTGAGTTACAATGAATCACTCCAAGAGCTTCAACGGAATATAGACAACATCAGAAATGGCATGAATCAAATTCAAGAAGAGCGGAACAAGGAAGAGGTTCAAACTCATTCTAACATTCCCATGGATGCCAATATAGAGTATAATGATTCCGAAGAAGACGAATATTTAAATGTTGATAATGATGGTGTAACTAACTCAACTCTTGATCGTGATAATAATCATTCACTTATTCAAAAGGAAGAAGTTGAGTCTAGAAACACTAAAGTTATTAATGGTAAGACTTATGTTGTGTATGAGAGCGATGATGATTATGACTTCTTTGTGAATAACACCCCTAATTCAGAGATTGTGAATACTTTGAATGAGAAGTCAACTTGTGATGAAGACCGTAAGGATTACGATGACTTACTTGGAGCAGATTTCGATTCTGATGATGAAGATTTGGAAGTTATAGAAGAAACTGATGAAGAATGGCTCGTAAAGAGTTTGAATGAGAATTGTGATACTTGTGATGTAGGAGAATCAATGGACTTTTTCAGATGTACTGAGGATCCCGTAATGCGTGAGATTATGCAAGGTTTTTCTAACCCTTTACATGAATCTCTATCTAATGATGATCCTCCCAAACTAGAAGTAGCTTCTCATAGAGTTGTTAATCTATCTTTTAAGAAGGTACCTCGAATACAAAGACATTTGAGTTTCTGGTACAAAGATTCTTATCAGAAAAAAGTTACTACTACTAGATGTAAGGAAAAACCTAGATGGGAAGCACCAAGACATGATCAGAAAAAGCTTAACTTAGATGCAGCATGGACTTCAGTAAACGAACCAACAGGATTCTCTTTAATTCTCAGAAATGATGCAGGGAAATTTGTCTAGGGAAGAGCGGGATCCATCTCATCAACATCCCCAGAAGAAGCAGAAGCTTTAGGTCTCCTGCATGCAGCGGCTTGGGCAGTGGAGGAAGGATTAACAAACTTCAGTGTAGAAGGCGATTGCAAAAACCTATTCGACTACCTTAATGGGAAACCTTCTCAAATCACCTGGAAAAATCAGAAGATAATGGATGAAGTAAAAAGAGATTTCAATCTCTGTCAACACTTTTTTTTTTTTTTTTTTTTTATGTTCCTCGACTAGCAAACAATGTTGTCGATATATTGGCTAAAGAAGCTAAACTTTATAATACTTTTGTTGATTGGAGGAACGTCCCTCCGCCTTGCGTGCACGCCTTGGATGTAGATAAATCTATTGTTAGAGTTGAACCACTTGGCTCAACATTAGATGGTTCTACTATTATCGATGTAAGGGTTACTAACTCCCTAAGTTAGTCCGTTGGAATGAATTTTAACTTACAAAAAAAAAAGGTACCTCATTTCGGGGTGGAATTGAATGCTTCTAAAGTTCTTTCCGAATTCCTTGCTTCTTAGTATCCACCATATATGTATGAATTTAGCGCCGTGCAGGTTTCCACAAGAATTCCTTCCACTTTTATTTCTTATAAATTTCCCGGTGTAGAAAGAACAAAGTGTGGGGGTGATTCCTATGTGATGATAGTTTCACTTTTGTTATTTTGTGCTAATATTCTTGTGAAGCTATTGTTAGAATTGCAGATTGTTATATGGTGGATCCCCAAATTTTCAGATTGCTGATATATGGAGAATCTATTTTGAATGCTACTCGTATGCGTCAATCAGGTGAACAGTTCCAATTCTTACTTCCTTGTCTTTTTCAAGTATTCCTCTTATTCTTTTTGCAATGGTTTTAAACATTGAGGACAATGTTTGATTTAAGTGTGGGGGTAGGGTTCCTTAAAAAAAAATGACGTATACAAACTTCCAACTTATAAAGATTTTTGAATCACTAGCATACTTCTAGGGTATGTTTACATAGAGATTTCTGACCGACATAACTGAACTTGGAAGTGTTAGGGAACTACGTTCGGATTTCTTAATTGTTAGTGTTAAATAATGGATTTAATCATGCCGGTGATGCAAATGAGGAGTAGGGGGAGTGCATTATTAGAGTTGCTGATCAATCATTAGTGGAGACTACGTATTTTCATATCAACAGAGGCACCATACCAAAAATTATTTGTAGATGACTAAAGAGCTTTCTTTTAAGTGTGTGTCACCGTACGTTAATTCCGGGTAGAATGGTGAGCTACCCAACTGATAGACGCATTTATGTGTCTATTTTCATCTCTATTGTATATATTGTTAGTACCCATTTTTGTACTTATTATGGTGTTTTATGTGTTTGTAGGTATTTTTGGGTAATAAACATTTTTGGAAAAAATTGGCTCGAAAAGTTGTCTAAAGGCACCCAAGGGACATTTGTTATTCGGACTCTCAGCTTGGATAAGGGGCATCTCAGTTGGGCACCTGCTATTCGCACCCCCGGTCTGGTTAGGGGTACACCCTTCTTCATCGTTTGAAAAAAAAAATTGGCGGGAAATTTTTCATTTTTCTGCGGAATTTTCTGGTTGATTTTTGGAGTAGTTTCAGTGAGATTCAATCACT
>JAJJMB010011819.1:4403292-4505218 GCA_023531105.1 Papaver atlanticum
TTTTTTTTTTTTGAAAAATGAGACAAGAAAAATTTGTTATTTTTTTTTAGTTTTTATTTATTTAATAAGCCGTGGGGATGGAGGAAATATATATAAAGAAGTTTCAAGCGACAAGGAATTTGAGGAAAAGAGTTACAAATTGTCAAGGATCGAAGTTCAAGAGTTTATCATCAATAGTTGAAGCCGAAGCCGAAGACCAAGAAGATGAAGACGTCGAGCCGAAGGAAGACGTTTCTATTGGATGCTGTGAGAGTGGTGCTACCATTACTGCTGATCGAATGTGAAGGTGAGTGAGTAATATCATCCTCGATAATAGTGGTTGATTTCCTTTCTTAGAGATCATCAGAAAAATATTTTTTATTTCCCACGATTTTGTGGTGTCTCCAGAAATTATTTCGAAAGGTTTCTTTCCCACCATTCAACGTGTGTAGGATTTCTCTCTTCATTCCTACCTGCACACGACTGAGACCCATAAAAAAGCTGTCTTTTTTAGTGCAATTATCATAAAATCCTTATTGGTGAGGCAGAAGTCGAGGCGAAATGCTTATTGATCGCTCTCAAACACGCGTTCTCTCATTATGGTGTTGTTATTTCTCACTCAACATTTAAGAATGAGAATACGTTCTTTGGTATTTCTAACTTCTTATTACTAGCATGCAATAACTCTATGTCCTCATAGCTCTTTGGATGCTTGGGACGCTGGAACGCTTTGAAGTTGGAGTAGGTTTTGTGGGTATATCTCTCGTAAGCCCTCACGAGACTATAACTCGACCACTAGGGACACCTAGGGGTTTAAAGGCTTGTTATACATGCTAAGTGTAACCGTAGACTCGACGAAACGGAGTTGTTGTATTTTAGTTTTAATTTGTTTGCTCGAGGACTAGCAAAGATTAAGTTTGGAGGAATTTGATAGGTGCCTAAAATATATCATTTGAATATCACTTTCTTATGCTTTTCTTAGATATTTCTCTTGTATTAATGGATATTACGCTTTGTTTTGCATTTTGTAGTTACTTTGGAGTCGTGGACATAAAAGAAGAGAAAAAGGAGCTTAATTGGTTGCTTGGCGACATTGGAATTAACGGAATCAAAGCGTAACAAAGACCATGCTACAAAGTGTCGAAACTGGAACCCAGAGTAGACACCATATACTGCTCATGGAAGCCCGTTATTCTCACCAAGATACACAACAGTTCGTTAAGGGCCACCTGCTTCTACTTTACTTACTAAAGCTACAGAATTGGTCGAGATTTTCATAACTCAGTTCCCATCCCAGCTCAATCATGAAGACCAACTCTGCACCAAATTCATGCCGCCGGTCAGCCTTGGGTCTTGTGGTCGTGTTCAAAAGAATAAACGTGTAATCGAATCCGAGGTGAAGAAAGATCTGGTACTCGAGTTTGGGTATTATTTGACCAGAATAACAGGGAAGTCGTTTAAGTTCAGGTGAGTTTATGCCATTGATTCTTGGTGATGAACGGAGAGGATTAAGGGAAGTCATTGAGTTCCGTGAGAAGAGTTAAGCAATGGGTTAAGAATGAGTTGGTTTTTCATTGAGTCAGGGACTTAGAAACTAGGGAAAGATGAAATTTTGCAGCCGGAGAAGCTACGTCTGAGATTGAAGAAGCTACGTCTGAGATTGTAAGGCTGTTTTAGGAGTGGATGAGAAACTAAAATGTTTTGTGTGCCTGAGTGATTAAAATCCATGGGTTTGTGTTGAATTTTTCGCAGGGAAGGAATCGATTTGGGCAAGTCTCCAAGGTGCAGCCATTATACATCCCATCACCAGGTGCAAGACGCTTACAACATGTTTGGTTAAAGACCTGAACGACCAGTTCTTTGCGGATTCAAGTTCAGTTGTCATCGGATGCCTGGACCACGGTTCTGGTGGGTATTTGTCAAGAATTAAGAACGATTCTCGAAGTGAAGAAGAGAACCTATAGCTGAATGGTTTTGTTGGCAGGGAAGATGATATAAAAGTGCATAGAGGTCAGCAATAGAGCTGTCCATTATCAGAGTCGTGCACTGAAGGTATTTCTGAACCACTCCCAGTTTAGTTTCTCCAAGTCCTACCGTTTCTAGCCATGGGTCAGGTCGGATATGCACCAGGGATATTTGGCAATGACTCAGGAGTTGAAAATTGGCATGGAAACAATGGCCGAAAAGACAGTGAAGACTTGGCCGGAATTCAGTGGATCGAGTGTATGGTCTGTGCTCGAAATTACAAGGTTTATGGGGTCTGTGATTTTCCAAGATAGAGAAATACGATGGTTTACTGCCGCTGTTCGATCCATGGGTTCGCTGACTTTGTTCCAAGGGTTAGGTCTGTTTTGAAGTGAAAATCCAGCCAATACGTGAAGTTCTGCCGCTGTTTTAATTGATGAATGGCTGCGATTTGGAATGATTGTGATAAGGAAAGTTTGGGTTTTTTTGGAATCCGAGTTTGCAGGTAAAGAAAGGAAGAACTTTGAGCTATAAAAGAGAGACTTAGGTCTCCAGACTAGGACATATCCCGATAACCCCTTCACGACTGTTCCATCAACAAAGAGGAGCTCCAACCATCATCACCACCAGTCGCATCTGCATACCATATACATTCATATCTACACCTACATACTACCTCCTTGCACGTCCACATCATCAGAGATCATTCATATCTCCACCTGCATACCACCAGCTACACCATCACCAAGTTTGCTGGGATCTACATTTCGAACTGGGTAGATCCATTATTGGATCGCCCTGCTCCTTGGGCTGACGCTGGAGGGTTCTGTGGTTCTACCACATTTTATCCTCTATTGGTTCCTTTTACCAATTTGTCATAAGTAACATCTTGGAGTTCTTCAAGGGCTGTGTAATCCTTTTGAATCTCTCTATGTTTCCCTAGATTGGGTGGCATGGTCTCGTACATGCGTAAAAATATGGGGTCCATCTTTCTTAGACTATTTTTAAAGCCCAAGATCGCGTAGGCCTATGGGACTCTTCCGATCTCGGCACATAATTTTCTCCAAAGAGTTACCAGAGAGCGGAGTGACTCATTCGATCCCCTGTCTAACTGGAACAGCATGTCAATTTTGGGTTTGACTCGGCTGTTATGTATGTATGTTTCTAAAAACAACTCGGATAGAGGGTCAAATGATTTAACCAATGCCTTTGGCAGGTTATTGAACAACATTAGGGCCTCGTCTTTTAGACTGGCTGGAAAGAACCTACACATCACTACCGCGTAGTGACTCCACTGTGTCAGTGTCATGCAGTAGGATCTGAGATGTTCGATTGCATCGCCGGTCCCATTGAAGGGAGTTGCAAACGTTGGGAGTGAGCATTTCCTTGTAAATGGTTGGGCTAATAGACTCTCCGATAAGGGAGACTGTCCAGCCTCTTGCAGTACTTCCTTCAACTTTTTTCCTTCTTGTTTTCATGTAGCCTCTCTGCACATCGCTTCAAGTTGACATAGTCGAGCTTGTAATTGGTTATCATTGTGCCTCGTTTCGGCCTTCTTCCTTCGTCCTTGCGCTCTTTCGGGCGAGTAGGAAGCTTCTGGACGGCGATATCTTGATCGCCCTGAATCCTCGTCCGATTACTCGGCGTACGTCACTATTTTAGAACGAGTTGACTTTGAAGTCTCCCCTTGCTTGGGGTCTATGCCTGCGCGGTTCTTGGACGTGCAGTTGGTTTTTACTTCGTCCTCTTTTTTCTTTTATCGTCTATGCTTGGGATCGACATCGGATGATCCCTCGGATGGGCTTTCTTCCTCGTTTAGGACTTCTCGGCTTCCTTTCGGAAAACGCTCTCTTGTTTCCTCGTCCGAGGTGTCAGGGATATGCACTCGCTCATTATCCTGTAAGTTCTCAAAAGGATTCTCCTCCTCGGGGGTCTCCTCTATGGTAGTGAGTGGCACCTTTTTCTTTGTTTTGCGTTTCAGCCTGTGGTTTCTCCGTTCTAGCCTCCTGTTACGTCTCTCTAACTTTTTCGTTCTCTCATCCTGCGCCTCTTGAGCTTTCAGGATGGTTGCGATAGTAATAGCGGTATCGCCGAGGTTAAAAGGTTCGCCTTCCTTCTCCTCATTTTTTACTGCTTGCCTTGGCAAACGATTCAACCCTTCTGGTTGAGTTAAATGGATATCATTCTGTCTTTCGAAGGGATTTCCCTCTTCGTCAGAGCTAGAGTTATCAGTTAACCCCTCCCGATATTGGTTATCGGGTTGTCCCTCTCCCGGGAGTACACCGTTGTGCATAGTTTCACCGAGCTCCATCTCGTCTAGGCCTCCAGATAGGGTTCCACCAGTTTCACCTTGGCTCGTGCGAGTGGATCATCTCGTCACCATAAGCCTTACCCGCGATATATGCAATAATGCTCAACTTGTCTTTTATTATAGAAAAGTGGGACCTAGATTTGCAGGTCACGTGCAATTACTAAGTCATAGTTCAGACTTGACAGATAAGTACAGGAAGACTTTGCAGTAAATTTTGGAGACATACGAAGATGTCAAAACATTCCTTACTTGCACAAGGTTTCGGTGATGGTAAAAAGGTGTTTTGCTTGTCTCTCTACTTGAGAAAAATACCTCCTTCTACACGTCATACCTTAATTAGGAAAAAGCCAAGTTTATGACTATTGAGCATATCTTTCCATTTTAGGAAATATTTCTCATCATCGTTAAACTTTTGATTTTGAACAAACTTTGAGTTTGATGAATGATTATGTACTCATTAACCCTTCCCCCCGACTTAGAGTTAGATTTCTAAGAAGAAGATTGTGGATTATCTTGAGTTTCTTAGAAGATGAAGAACATCATGAACAATTCATCTTTTCAACTTTCATAGGACAATATTTTCCCTTATGAAGTTTACTGACTAAAACTTCTTCACAGCCCTTTCATGGAGGAGATCGTTTGAGCGCCGAGTGTTTAAAACTCCATTTTCACTCCGATCTTCAACTCTCCTGAGCATCTTGAGGAAGATATAAAAAACCCTAAAAGGATGAAAATTTTGAAGAAAATTAGTGAAAAGGATGTAGATCCGTTGAATTTTAGGGTCTTCGAGACTTCACGGATCGTATAGGCTGTGTTGAGTCCGAGCTCTACTCATAAATTCTAACAGAGTTCTACACAATGGCATGAAAGCCACTTTTCTCAAGGAGATTATGAAAACAATATAGAGCTGTTACTAGGGAGGTAGAATAGATCTTCTTACCTCCCTGTTTCTTGCGTCAAAATGTAGTTGCATCTTTTTTATGATGACTACACCCAAGTAGATCTAAAGGCTATAAAGCTACTAACATTCAAGATTCAAAGACAAACATAATGTAAAGAACATGAAAGTAAAGATTAACACAAGCATATAACGTGGTTCGGCCATGAAGACCTACGTCCACGGGAAAGAAGACGTTTTCTTTATTGATTAAGGTCTTACCCTTGAAAGAGCTACAAATATCACTTAGATTTCTCACTCTCTCTTTATCTAGATCTCTCTCAAGAATTCTGTGTAGAAAGACCATCTAGTATTACATAAGTTGTCCATTTCCTTCTACAAGGAATGGTATTTATAGGAAGGTTGGACTCGTGAAGGCCTGGTCTCTCCGAGCTAACGGAGCTATCGTGCATCTCCTCGTTGCTTCGGACAAACTCTATACTATCCCTCGTGATGGCCTTCTTGGTTCTCCCTTCGAGTTATCTCTCCCTGTTTATCATCGTGTAATTCCTCGTTGCTTCCGCTTCATCTTGCTTCATTCGGCTAGATGGCATTGCCTTAGGTCTGTATCCGTCTCGGGCAGCTTAGGTATTTTTCCCGCATCATTCATTGTAGAATGGAAGGTGTGGCTAGCACCGTGCCATGAGCTTGATGGGCTTTTGTTATAATGCAAATATGATATGATTATGCGAATGCAAGAAAAGATGAAGCGAAAAATGAAAGTAGAAAATTGCAAGAGGAAAAATAAACTAACAAAAATCAAAGTAAATGAAATGAGCACGCAAAAGGATTAATTTTATTATTTTCAAAAGAGGGTTTATAAGCCCTTAGTACATTTTGGTAAGGTACCCTGACCTGTTACATGCAGGGATTCAAGTCCCATTTTCATAATTTGTCTTCCTAAGCGATAAGCTGTTTAAGCATTGTATGGCTTGAGGTATTTGATGTTCCAGGGGCGTTCTAGTTCTTCCCCATTGGGTTTGAGAAATCTGTATGCTTCATCGCCTGCCTTGGCGATGACTATTAGTGGTCCTTCCCAGATGGGAGCAAATTTTCCTGACTCGCGCTGGTATGGCGGGATCTCGCGCCAGACTTTGTCGCCTGGGCTTAATTGCCTCTGATGAACTCGTTTGTTGTATTCTCACGCTAACCTCTGATGGTAATTTTCCATTATCTGTAGAGCTATTTATCGGTTTTCCTCGAGATCGTCTAGCTTGGCGAGTATCATGTCCGGGGTGAGGTTCTTTTCCCAAGCCTCGGTCTTTGTCGTTGGGATCATCGTTTCCGTGCCATAAGTAAGAGCGAAGGGAGTCATCCCTGTTGCTTCTCTTCATGTAGTCCGGTAGGCCCACAAAATATCGTGTAATTGCTCACACCAGCTAGCCCCATGTCCATCCAGCTTATTTTTGAGCATGTCGGCGATGGTTTTGTTAGTGGCCTCTGCCTGGCCATTACTCTCAGGGTAGATGGGTGTGGATTTATTCTTCCTGATCTTGAGGCAGTTAAAGATGAGGTCAATATTTTCCCCTCGGAGTTGGGCTCCATTATCGGATACGATGGCGGCTGGGATACCAAAGAGACATATGATGTGCTCGAAAAGGAATTTAAATACATCGTGGTCTCTAATGTGCCTGAGGGCTGAAGCCTCAACCCATTTGGTAAAGTAATCAGTGGCCACGATTAGGTATTTTCGTTGTCCTGTGCCAGCTCATAGAGGTCCAACGATGTCAACCCCCCATTTGGCGAATGGCCAAGGGCTGAGTACGGATTTTAAATCCATTGATGGTGCATGTCTTCTCTTGCCAAATTTTTGGCACTCTAAACATGATTTTGCCATCTGCTTTGAGTCCTCGTTCATGCGAGGCCAGAAGTATCCTTGTAGCCTGGCTTTGTGGGATAGGGATCCTCCTCCACTATGGTTACCAGCGTATCCATAGTGTATTTCTTTTAGTATGTTTTGGCCTTCGACGAAGGAGAGACATCTGAGCAATGGTCCCAGATATGACTGTTTGTACAGTATGCCGTCTCTGAGCTGGTAGTTTCCCGATCGGGATATCACTTTGTGTGTGAGATGTTGGTCGCTTGGGAGATCGCCATTGGCTAGGTATTTCATGATTGGAGTTATCCAATCGTCGTCTGGTAAGGCCTTGTGTTGGTCTGTTATGTCCATACTGAGGATTTCCATGTCTCCTTCTATGGGTATGGAGGGAAGCAATACCCTTTCGATCCTCACGTTTTTCGCTCCCGAGTCTATTGTCATGGAGGCAATAAAAGCTAAGGCATCTGCGTGCCTATTGTTGTTTCTGTTTAGATGCCTGAAAGTGATGTTAGGTATCTGTCCGATATAGTGCTTGGCGAGTTGGAGGTATCGCTGCAAACAGGTATCAGAAGCTTGATATATTCCATCTATCTATTGAACTATAAGCTGTGAGTCACTTGTGAGTCTCACTTCATTGATGCTTAGTGCAATTATTACTCGTAGGGCGTGTATGACTTCCTCATACTCGGTTATGTTATTAGTAGCGGGGAATTCTATCCTTTGGCTGTAGATGATCCTGCGGCCTGTCAGAGTCGTAAAGACCATTCCGATGCCGGATCCTTCCGAATTACATGACTCGTCTACAAAGACTTCCCATCGTTTGGGATTCTCCGACCGAAGCAGCTCGGGTGGGTCTTCCATCTCGTCCTCCATCATTGGGATATCTTCGATTTTATCCGTATCATCTAAAGGAAAATCAACTAAAAAATACGCAACAACTTGGGTTTTGATTGCCGTTTGGGCTTGATATTTCACCCCAAATTGTTTGATTTGGGCTCCCTATTTGGAGATTCTTCCAGCCCTGTCGGCATGGTCTAGAACAGATTCTATTGGAGCTTTTGTAATGACTGTGACTGTGTGGGCATGGAAATACGTTCGTAATTTTTGCGTCGTGTAAACCAGGGACAACACGATCTTTTCAATTTTAGAGTAGTTCTTCTTTGCAGATGTCAGAGTCTTGCTTATGAAGTAGATAGGTTTTTCTACTTTTTTATTTATACGGGTTAGTACTGCGCTGATCGAGGTGTTAGTCGCCGATAGGTAGATGTAAATATTTTCTCCCGGAGCGGGTTTCTGAAGGATTGGCAAGGTGGCCAAATATTCTTTGATCTTTTGAAAAGCATCTTCGCACTCATTGCTCCATGGGAATTTTTTAACTTTCTTCAAAGTGTTGAAGAAATCTTTACATTTGTCGGATGATCTAGCTATAAACCTTCCCAGGGCTGCTAGTCGACCATTTAACCTCTGCACGTCTTTGACTATGGCAGGTGAAGGCATCTTGAGTATGGCTTGCACTTTAGCGGTATCCACCTCGATACCTTGCTTAGTAACCAGGTATCCTAAGAACTTCCCTGAGGTAACTCCAAAGGCGCATTTTGCCGGGTTAATTTTCATGTTGAATTTTCTCATTTGTTCGAAAATCTCTTTGAGGTCATTTGCGTGGTCTCGTGGAAGCTTACTCTTGATAAGCATGTCGTCTATATATACCTCTAGGGTTTTATGTATCCAGTGGTCAAACATTTTTTCCACCATTCTTTGGTAAGTTTCGCCCGCGTTCTTTAGTCCAATGGCATTTTAGTGTAACAATATAGTCCTCGAGGAGTGAAGAAGGAAGTATGCTCTTGGTATTCCTCGGCGAGGGGAATCTGGTTATAACCAGAGTATCCATCCATCAGGGATAGTAATCCGTAACCAGATGTTGCTTCCACGAGTTGATCAATATTAGGGAGTGGGAAGCTGTCCTTTGGACAGGCTTTGTTGAGATCACTGAAATCAATGCAAATTCGCACTCCCCCATTTTTCTTTGGTACGATTACCATGTTAGAAATCCATATTGGATACTGCACTTCTCGGATGACTCCTGATGCCTCCATCTTTTTTATTTCCTTTTGAATTGCTTCGTGATATTCTGGCGTCACCTTTCACATCTTTTTCCTTATGGGCTTATGCTTTGGGTTGATTTTCAAATGATGGCAACATATTTCCGGGTTTATCCCAGGCATATCTTCCATACGCCACGCAAAGACGTCAGAATATTCTTTTAGGACTTGTATTAGTTTGTCTTCTTCCTCTTTGTTAAGAAGATTTCCAATCCTGACCATACCCGTGTTTTTAGGTGTTCTGATATTGACCTCCTTTGTGGGTTCCGAGGCCGAGAAATTTTATTTGAGCTCTCCGATATCGGAAAGATTCTGTAATGGCTCCATAGGTGAGTCCGAGATTGGAACATCGTCCGAGTCAAACACATTACCCGAACGCCTTGCTTCGTTCGTTGTTGCTATGAACGCATCGATTTCAGCCTGGTTCTTAGCATTCTTGACTCTCTTCATTTTTTCTTTAGAGGAATTTACTCCTTTCTCTCCATTTTGTACCTCCATGTTGTAATAGTACCTGGCTTCGCCTGAGTTTCCAACGATCTCTGCGATCCCATCGGGTGTTGGAAACCTTAGTCTCTGATGGTAGGTCGAGGCAACTCCTTTGATCTCATGGACCCAGAATCGCCCGACAATGGCTATGTAGGGTGAAAGTACATCTACTATACAAAAAGTTGTTAGAGTGAGGATTTTTCCTACTCGAATTTCTTAGGTGACCTCGCCTCTTGGGAGGGTCGATGAGCCATTGAAGCCAAATATGTTATAAGTACAAGGGATTAGGCATTCGTCTCTAAGACCCATTTGCTTGAATGTTTCATAAAACAAGATTTCGACAAAACTTCCTCCGTCTATTAGTATTTTAGGCATGGCCCATGGCAATACCTTAGGCTCTTCTTCCTCGCCCTCCTTTTCTGGTAGTGCGATAGCCATCGTAATCACTAGTGGATCGTTGTGGTTTTGTCCTTCATCTGGTGCCTCCGAGGCTGAAAAACTGATAGGTATTTTCATCCACTCCTGCATAAGAGGTTCTTTTGCCACACTGAAGACTTCGTCACCTTCGAAGTTTCGCTTGTGGATTCGTCTTGTAATACTTCTTTCAAGTGTGGGAGCAGTGATAGATGAGTGCGATATCGTATTGCATCCCAAGTATTGTACCTCGCGTGGTATTTCTACGCAATGTACGGGTGTTCCCACCGTTGGTTGGATCGCTGGCTATGCGATTTACTCCTCGAGTTTTCCTTCATCAATCATGTTTTGCACCATCTTCTTCAGATCTCTGCACGAGTCCGTCGTGTGGCTATAGAACTGGTGAAACTCGCAGAAATCTGTTCTATTGTTAGCGCGTTTGGGCTGCTATCCTCTATTCCATGGGTATGGGATCTTACATTTCCCATCGATCTTCTTAAAGATATGGATATAGGTGTGTTTAATTTCGTGTAGACTGGGTCTACGAACTTTCCCTTCTTATGTTGGGCTTGGTCTCTCCTTTTCCATCCTCCACTTCGATGTTTATCGAACTGGGTAGATCCGTTGTTGGAGCGTCCTGCTCCTTGGGATGACGCTTGAGGGTTCTGTGGTTCTACCACATTTGCTCCTCTATTGGTTCCTTTTACCAATTTGTCATAAGTACTGTCTTGGAGTTCTTCAAGGGCTATGTAATCCTCTTGAATCTCTCTCAGTTTCCATAGATTGGGTGGCATGGTCTCGTACATGCGGACAAATATGGGGTCCGTCTTTTTTAGACTATTTTTAAAGCCCAAGATCGCGTAGGCCTCTGGGACTCTTCCGATATCGGCACATAATTTTCTCCAAAGAGTTACCAGGGAGCGGAGTGACTCGTTCGGTCCCCTGGATAACTTGAACAACATGTCAATTTCGGGTTTGACTCGGCTGTTATGTTGTATGTTTCTAAGAACAACTCGGATAGATGGTCAAACGATTTAACCGATACCTTTGGCAGGTTATTGAACCACATTAGGGCCTCGTCTTTTAGACTGGCTGGAAAGAACCTACACATCACTACATCGTAGTGACTCCACTGTGTTAGTGTCATGCGGTAGGATCTGAGATGTTCGATTGCATCGCCGGTCCCATTGAAGGGAGTTGCAAACGTTGGGAGCGAGCATTTCCTTGGAAATGGTTGGGCTAGTAGACTCTCCAATAAGGGAGACTGTCCAGCCTCTTGCAGTACTTCCTTCAACTTTTTTACTTCTTTTTTTCCTGTAGCCTCTCTGCACATCGCTTCAAGTTGACAGAGTCGGGCTTGTAATTGGTTATCATTGTTCCTCATTTCGGCCTTCTTCCTTCGTCCTTGCGCTCTTTCGGGAGAGTAGGAAGTTTCTGGACAACGATATCTTAATCGACCTGAATCCTCGTCCGATTGCTCGGCGTACGTCACTATTTTAGAACGAGTTGACTTTGAAGTCTCCCCTCGCTTTGGGTCTATGACTGCTCCGTTCTCGGCCGTGCAGTTGGTTTTTACTTCGTCTTCCTTTTTCTTTTCTCGTCTATGCTTGGGATCGACATCAGATGATCCCTCGGACGGTCTTTCTTCCTCGTTTAAGACTTCTCGGCTTCCTTTTGGAAAGCGCTCTCCTGTTTCCTCGTCCGAGGTGTCAGGGATATGCACTCGCTCATCGTCCTGTAAGTTCTTAAAAGTATTCTCCTCCTCGGGGGTCTCCTCTATGGTAGTGAGTGGCACATTTTTCTTTGTTTTGCGTTTCAGCCTGCGGTTTCTCCGTTCTAGCCTCATGTTACGTCTCTCTTACTTTTTCATTCTCTCATCCTGCACCTCTTGAGCTTTAAGGATGGCTGCGATAGTAATAGCGGTATCGTCGAGGTTAGAAGGTTCGCCTTCCTTCTCCTCATTGTTTACTGCTTGCCTTGGCAAACGATTCAACCCTCCTGGTTGAGTTAAATGGATATCATTCTGTCTTTCGAAGGGATTTCCCTCTTCGTCATAGCTAGAGTTATCGGTTAACCCCTCCCTATATTGGTTATCGGGTTGTCCCTTTCCTGGGAGTACACCATTGTGCATAATTTCACCGAGCTCCATCTCGTCTAGGCCTCCAGATAGGGCTCCACCAGTTTCACCTTGGCTCGTGCGAGTGGATCGTCTCGTCACCATCGCCTTACCTGTGATATATGCAATAATGCTCAACTTGTCTTTTTTTTTGTAGAAAAGTGGGACCCTAGATTTGCAGGTCACGTGCAATTACTAAGTCATAGTTCAGACTGGACAAATAAGTACAGGAAGACTTTGCAGTAAATTTTGGAGACATGCGAAGATGTCAAAACATTACTTACTTGCACAAGGTGTCGGTGATGGGAAAAAGGTGTTTTGCTTGTCTCTCTACTTGAGAAAAATACCTCCTTCTACACGTCATACCTTTATTAGGAAAAAGCCAAGTTTTTGACTATTGAGCATATCTTCCCATTTTAGGAAATATTTCTCATCATCTTTAAACTTTTGATTTTGAACAAACATTGAGTTTGATGAATGATTATGTACTCATTAACCCTTCCCCTTGACTTAGAGTTAGATTTCTAAGAAGAAGATTGTGGATTATCTTGAGTTTCTTAGAAGATGAAGAACATCATGAACAATTCGTCTTTTCAACTTTCATATGACAATATTTTCCCTTATGAAGTTTACTGACTAAAACTTCTTCCCAGCCCTTTCATGGAGGAGATCGTTTGAGCGCCGAGTGTTTAAAACTCCATTTTCACTCCGATCTTCAACTCTCCTGAGCATCTTGAGGAAGATATAAAAAACCCTTAAAGGATGAAAATTTTGAAGAAAATTAGTGAAAAGGATGTAGATTTGTTGATTTTTATGGTCTTCAAGACTTCACAGATTGTATAGGCTGTGTTGAGTCCGAGCTCTACTCATAAATTCTAACAGAGTTCTACACAATGGCATGAAAGCCACTTCTCTCAAGGAGATTATGAAAACAATATAGAGTTGTTACTAGGGAGGTAGAATAGTTCTTCATACCTCCCTGTTTCTAGCGCCAAAATGTAATTGCATCTTTTTTGATGACTACACCCAAGTAGATCTAAAGGCTATAAAGCTACAAACATTCAAGATTCAAAGACAAACATAATGTAAAGAACATGAAAGTAAAGATTAACACAAGCATATAACGTGGTTCGGCCATGAAGACCTACGTCCACGGGAAAGAAGACGTTTTCTTTATTGATTAAGGTCTTACCCTTGAAAGAGCTACAAATATCACTTATATTTCTCACTCTCTCTTTATCTAGATCTCTCTCAAGAATTCTGTGTAGAAAGACCATCTAGTATTACATAAGTTGTCCATTTCCTTCTACAAGGACTGGTATTTATAGGCAAGTTGGAATCGTTAAGGCCTGGTCTATCCGAGCTAACGGAGCTATCGTGCATCTCCTCGTTGCTTCGGACGAACTCTATACTATCCCTCGTGATGGCATGCTTGGTTCTCCCTTCGAGTTATCTCTCCTTGTTTATCATCGTGTAATTCCTTCTTGGAGAACCTCGTGCCGTGTCACCTCTGGGTTGTAGTATTGATCGCCCGAGCCTTCTGGTACAATGTAAATTCGCCCACATCTTTTCTGATCCTTCATTAAATGCAGTCCTTCTTTTTAGACTTGACAGTCTGGATCGATTAGACCACTCCTCACACGCGTCATTCATGTAACGTTTGTAGCAGGTGTCTCGATTCAGATGAATTCAGCTTTATAGAGTATGATTCGATGTTTCCACCTTATCATCTTTTCATGAGATCATCCCTTGGGATGTTGACATGTGGCCATCGGGTATTTTACCCTCACATGATGAATGGCTGTGATTTGGAATGATTGTGATACGGAAAGTTTGGGTTTCTTTGGAATCTGAGTTTGCAGGTAAAGAAAGGAAGAACTCTGAGCTATAAAAGAGAGACTTAGGTCTCCATACTTGGACATATCTCGATAACCCCTTTAAGACTGTTCCATCAACAGAGAGGATCTCTGGTCCTCTCCAACCATCATCACCACCAGTCGCATATGCATACCGTATACATTCATATCTCCACCTGCATACTATCTCCTTGCACGTCCACATTATCAGAGAGCATTCATATCTCCACCTGCATACCACCAGCTACACCATCACCAAGTTTGCTGGGATCTACATTTCCACCTCACCTGTTCACAGCAATTCTCCAATCCCAATCACTACCAGCACATCATAAATCACTTGAAGATCCTGAACCCACTACTTGCTCGCTGCCGCCATCGCCTCAGTTTGTACCACCAGTCCATAAATTCACCTCCATTATACCAGCAACAAGGAGTGCTCATTGACCACTACATCACCATCAGGTCTCTCCATCACAGTTGCAGTCATGATATCCATCACCATACCACTGTTACTAGGCCAAAGACTTCTCCATCTTCACACCACCACAACACCACTCTATCTTGCCGCAGCTTCCTTGGTTTGCTTAATTGGTTTTATAGTCAAGTTTTATATTTGTGTTTTGCTTCTTTACCATGAACTCCAGTAGCTAATTCTTGTTTGGTTAGGGATAATTCGAAGCTACGTGACTTGTCTTTGATATTCTATCAAGTTTGATATTTCTTTCCAATATTGTTTTATTGATTGTCTTTTACCGTGCTTATGACCATGAGTTGTTTTCAAGTTGTTTGAGTGGCCAAATAGATAACTTTTTTGCAATACTAAAGCTAGATTTTAGAACCGTAATCCGTAATTGTTATGGTAATATAATCACAAGTAGCAAAACATCAACGTTGCAATGGGATTTTGTGGATTTTGATGTGTATTTGACAACCCTAAGTTAACATGTCGAACTTACGTGCATGTGGTTAGGATCAATTCAACTCATAGAACATACCGGTTGGTTAAGTTACACTAGAGAGCTTATTCAAAGTGGCTTGATTGACTAGACACGAGTAGAGAACTTATTCTACGAAGTGTTGAACTTATAACTTATTTAGGATTGTTAGTAAACGTATTTTGAAGAAGATTCATATTCACTAGTGGAGGAAGACCCCTAATCATTCTCATCCCCATTGTTTGCATTAATATTTGTTTTGTAGTTTTTGCATTGTTTTGTAGTTTTAACATTATTCATACTTTCAGAAATTTAATAGAGAACTTTGACTCAACTTTCCCTTAGGAACGAACCTGCTTATCATTATGCTATTCATTAGTGTAAGAAGAGTAAGGAATATATCTTTTGTAAGTTTGACACCTCATTATCCACATACATTAGCCTACTCCAAGTTAACTTCGGACTGGAATGTAGTTGATCCCTAACCAATCTCACACTGATCAAGGTACAGTTGCGCTCCTTACGTATCTGAATCCCAGCAGGACTCTACGCACTTGATTCCCTTAGCTGATCTCACCCGCAACTAAGAGTTGCTATGACCCAAAGTCGAAGACTTGATAAACAAATCTGTCTCACACAGAAAAGTCTATTGTATAGATAAATCTGTCTCTCACAGATAAACCTATGAGTTTCGTTCATTCTTTTGATAATTCAAGGTGAACAGGAATCAATTGATATACCGGACTTATATTCCCGAAGAACATCCTAGAAATATCAATCACCTCACAATAATCTTAATCATATGGTAGCGAAACAAGATATTGTGGAATCACAAACGATGAGACGAATATGTTTGTGACTACTTTTTATCTTGCCTATCGGAGATTAAATCTCGAGCAAATCTTAGAGAAGATAGTACTCAATCACGATAGAAAACAACAAGATAAGAACACACAACTACAGAGAAAATAGTTGGGTCTGGCTTCACAATCCCAATGAAGTCTTTAAGTTGTTAACCTACAGGGTTTCGTGAAAAACCTAAGGTTAAAGGAGAATCGACTCTAGTCGCAACTAGTATCACACAGGAGGTGTGGGGATTAGGTTTACCAGTTACTAGAGTTCTCTTTTATATAGTCTTCAGATCAGGGTTTGCAATCAATGTTACCTTGGTAACAAAGCATTCAATATTCACCATTAGATGAAAACCTGATTAGACTCAAGCTAATATCTTTCAACCGTTAGATCGAACTTATCTTGTTACACACAAATGAAATGTACCTTCATTTAGATATGAGTAACCGTACCTAAACGTGTACACCTTGGTCGCTCAACAATATTTAGCCGAAGTTAGCCATATGAACACTTTCATATCAACCTCATTCATCTTAACCATAACTAGCTCAAATGACTCAAATGAAACTAGTTCTAGAGTTGCTCAATTGTTTATATTCTCATTGAAGTATACAAGACACAATTGAAGCAAAATCGATTTTTATTCACTCGAATCAAGTCATGAACATTATAGCCACGGTTTGCAAAAGATTGGATTCCTTATTATATAAATGTATTAGTTCATGAACAAACCGATTTTAGAACATCATCCACTTAGGTATGCGTACCTAAGTAGCCGGACCAAGTTTGGGTTTCTCTAGTACGCGAACTGGTACGCATACCATCCAAACTAAGCAGAAATTCCCGGACCTGAACCATACGCCAGTACGCGTACCGGTTTGCATACCAGGTTCCCAGACTTTCTCAAACCAACAAGTATGCATACGGGTATGCGTACCATGGTTCCCGGACATGGATTACATATATGCAAGTACGCATACTATGCTTAAATCCAATTGTTCTAAACTCTATTTCAATTATTGAAACATTCTTAGAGGATGACAATAGTTGTTTTCACAAAATATTAGCATCAAAGCCATTTTCAAGTGATTGACATAATCAATACGAAACATTCCGAGTCTACATCAAATGAGATGTTACAAGGTGTTGATGGGGAAAAACAATTTGCTGGTTTTCTAGGAACGAAAAGACAATCGAGCGATCGAAGACTCCTAAACCGAGCAAACTGCCTAACCTCAAAAACATGCATTGCACGGGAGTGCTTTTAAGTTCGAGAGATCAATCTGTATGACTCCGGCGTAAACCAAGTCAATGGCCGTTCCAGAGTCAATTCGGTTACAAAGAGGGAAGAGGGTTGATCTGTAGGAGGGAAGTTGAGAAATGTGTGAGATCAATGGTAATCTGTGAATGTGGTGTAGGTTTCTGAAAATGATGAATAAGTTTGAGTGATTGAAAGAGTGTTGGTCACACGATGATTCTTGGTTAGATGATGGATTATCTGTTCAATATCTCATGGATTTTCTGTGTGTGTTTTTCGTATGTTTGTACTGTCTTTCAATCATGGACTCAGAGACTTATTTATATTGCTGGAAATGTAAACACATTGATCTCCAGTAAGTGTGACAGTTTCTCGAGTGAAAGAGTGGGAAAGTGGGAAATCGTGGTTTCGCCAGTTCCTCGTACGTGAGAGGGGTTGGTTGATTGTCCACCCACTACTTTGTTAACTCCCTCAATTGCTTGCACGACTTACTCACATTTCTCATCATGGATTAACACACATGATGTAGGCCACCAGACCAAAACCCTAATGGATATCCCCCATGTGACGTGATTGATGTCTCACGAACGTGGAGTCTGCAAAAGCAGACGTGCATTTGATTAGTCAGTCGTTGACTTGATTGGACGATGGGTCTAGTTTTTTTTTAGTGGAGCATGATAGTCGAATGCTCTATGATTCATGAAATTAACATGTCTCTGGGACGTGGTTCTTCGAATGAATGATGTTGATAGTCTGAGAAAATATTGCTCCATCAATTGATCGATAAATTACTGAATATTAGTATAGGAATCGACCGTCTGAGCAAGTATTGCTCATTCGATGAATTACTGAATATTGATAGTTGGATCAATATTCGAGCAGATAAGAAAGTATTTCTTATTCAGTGAATTACTGATTATTGATAGTTGGATCAATATTCGAGAAGATGAGCAAGTATTGCTCGTTCTGTGAATTATTGAATATTGATAGTTGGATAATTATTCGAGCAATTGAGCAAGTACTGCTCATTCAATGAATTGTTGGTAATTCGATGAATTGTTTATAGCATGACCAAATATTATATAATTAATCTGGATGTCGATTGCTGGATCAACATAAAATTATTAGTATTTGAACTTGCTCAGAATTATGATTTGTGGAGCGTTTGTTCGAAACCCTAATTTTTGATCAATTGTTTGTCAATTGATGAATTACTGAAAATAGTTAGCTGTGTAAAGGAGAGACTGACCACATGGGATGATAGACGACCATGTGGTGCCCAAATGCTCGAGTGAACGTGCTCCAGGGTCCTTTGCTGACCGGCTGGTAAAAGAATAATCAAATGCTGGTGTTGATCATTTATTAGAATAGTGCTTGTGCGAGCGTTAGGTAATAAAACCTAATTTATGGAGAGATGAGGGACCGACCAAGAGAGCATGGGACCGGCCCTTGGTGGTTGTGGGACCAGCTGACGGTCGATTGAGCGAGTCCCAGTCGATTGAAAGAGTTTTGACCCAATATGAGCAATTGATAGCAAATTAGGTTAAAATTATGAATATATGTTGGACCGGCTTATTACAAGCCTTAGGGGCCAGCCTTGGTCGGTCAAGGCAGCATGCCCGTGTAACCATGGTGTCCGTGTCTCAGTCCTGAGAGTTTTGGTGTTTTCTGACAATCGTTCGAGCAATATTTTGGATTTTTAGAAGAGTTTGATCTTGACCGAAACTCTCAATTTTGCTCGAATAAGCAAGAAGAACTTTTCTCATGGGACAGATAATTTGGGAATATTAAAATAATGATATTTTAATTTTTGACGTGGGCAGCCTAGTCGGTCGAGTGACCATTTGACTTTTTGGCTTTTCCATGGTTTGAGCAATATTTGAGAAAATATTGAAAAACTAGGGTTTTCGGTCAAACGATGGAGTTCCATGAGATGATGGAAATAATAATATGAGAAAATAAAGAATTGTGAGGTGTGGGACCGGCCACGGATAGGGCATGGCCGTCCGGCTAGGAAGCCCGGTCCCGTGACATCTTTCCCTATTTTGTTTGATAAAAGTATGGAAAACTAAGAGTTTCTATCAAATGAGGGAGTTTGCTCAAATGAGGAAATCTTTGTGAGATGAGGGAATCCCTGTGAGATGAGGGAGGAAATAAATAAAAATAAAATAAAATAACGGAGAGGGGGACCATCCCCGGCGGCATGGATGGCCGACCGGTGGGCCCGCTCCCGCGCCTCTTGTTTATTTTTATTTAATATTATTTCTCCATGAGTCGCTCGTTTGTCCATACTTTGATCGTTCGTTCGTGTGTTTGGGTGCTCGTTCGTTCCTTATTGTCGAGTACACTTGCACCATTTTCTCAGGACTTACTCTATGACGGTCAGACGCCCGATTGTGGAGTATTTATTACTAATTCATGAAATTCAGCTGGGAATGATTCATGAAACAGAGTAATAAAATGAGTTGAGAATCCATTACTAATCCACGAAATCAAGCCCGGGGATTCAGGGAACGGAGTAATGAGATAAATTGGTTATCTATTACTAATCCATGGAATCAGCCGGGGATAGCCATAGAACGGAGTAATAAGATAAAATAGATTATTTTCTAGGAATTCAGTCGGTGAATGTCAAGGTAGAATTAATCTATTGTAGAATCGAGATATGAGATAGTTGAAGCATCATACTCGTTCTGAAAGGTGCATAGTCAGGGAACAACGTGCAACGTTGTTGACGTCCTGAAGGCGTTTAGCCCCCTCAACAAACAATTATGTAGGAGAGCTGCCTGAATCTATACACGGTCTCTCTACATAGTCAGGGAACAGCGAGTGTCGCCGACGTCCTGAAGGCGTTAAGCCCTCTCAACAAACAATTATGTAGGAGGACCGCCCAATCGTTCTTCTATGTAGAGGGGGGTCTCTCTATGTAGTCAGGGAACAACGAGTATCGCCGACGTCCTGAAGGCGTTAAGCCCCCTCAACAAACAATTATGTCTAGAGGACAGCCCAATCGTTCTTCTACATAGAGGGCACGATGAAATGCGTAGCATCGAACGCTCAGCTAGTGGGAGGCCTTTCGAGAAACATATTCATCATGGCTCTGAGAGGAATGCTCACTCAGTCAGAGATCGTGAAACGGTTCACGGATCGTAAAAACGAATCGTCACATGCGTTCATGAAGCCGGGTCAGAAACATGCAGTATCATGATTTTATGATTTTAGCCCTTGACTAAAATCCACCATCAACATTAAGTCCCTTGCTTAGTGGGGGAAAGTCATGTTCCGCAGTAAGCACTGGATGGTGATTTTCCAGTGGACGAGATAAGCAGTCGGGCTTTGTCGTACAAAGGGATTTTCATAATCCCCGATTTGCTCCAATGGTGTCATGTACGAGCAAATGCGCAGGTAAGGACCCTGACAGTATGATAGAGTGTCATCTCACGAGCACGGGAAGATGGAGCACTGCTGATTTGGACGACCGGAGGTCCAGTTTTGGTAAGTTTAGCGTTTGTGGGCCGGGTCCAAAAGGAAAATCCTTGTTTTAGGAACGGATGTTCGTTCGCTAGTTTAAGAAACAAACAATGATCCCTAGCATAAGAGGGTTTTTTTTTTTTTTTTTTTTTTTTTTTTTTTTAAAATTTGTGAGATTTCACAAAATGGAATAAACTCTCGTTTCAAAGTTGGATGCTCGGACGAGAGAAAAAAGTTTTTTTATTTTATTTTAAAAGACGTGCGTTTGTTAGTAATAAAATTTTTGTCTATGAGCTTTCATGAATTTTTTTATTTTCGATATGTGAGCTTTCATAAATTTTTTGAAAGTATGCTCTCGTTTCAAAGATGGATGCTCGTGAGAGGGAGCAAAAATATATATACATATATTTTCAAAGTTACGTGAGTTTCACGTTAAAATATATATTTTTTGTAAAATCAATGTTTTGATTTTGAAAACTGTTGAAAGTAGACAATTATTCACGGTGAAATAATGTTTGTATGTGAGTTTTCACAATTGTAGAATGGACGTCTGTCCAATTTTTGAAAAACCAGTGAATGTTCACACAGTGAAAATTAATGTGAAATCAAATTTTGATTTTCAGCAATTGCTAGAAGTAAATAATTTTTGATAAAATATTGTTTGTATGGATTTTGTGATCTGATAGTGTATGCACAAAAACCAATGAGTGTTCACTCGGTGGGAGTCGCTCACACGGTGAAAATTTTGTGGATTGCTCACATGAAAATCAAGTTATGATTTTGAATAAAAATTTTGCTCGTGTTTGCAGGAGGAGATTATTGCGGATAAACAACATATTGATGAAGCACATTCTTCCTTGGAATATGAGGAGACGGAGAATCTTCGAACTGAATGGAGGTAGTAATGCCACTAACGGTGACTTCAACAACATTAGTCCTTCGAACGTCTTAGAGACTCCTCAAGTAAGTATTCCTCCTGTAATTTCTTCATAGAAGTATGAAATTGCTTACTTGTGAATGAATGAGAATCCATACGAATATATGAGAAATTTTGCCGAAATACGTCACCAGAAAAATCCAGACTTCAGTCTTTCAGTAAAAAACGCTGTAAAATCTTCGTCCGATGTCGTATTTTCGCGATATACCCATGTTTTTTCATGACCAGGAAATTTCCAAGATTTTTCAAAGAATCTTTTTGAGTTTTGAGCATGTTTAGGGGCCGAAATAGGCGAAACAGTAAACTTCCAGGAGACTTCTAGGAATTTTTCAGCTGGCATGTAGTCCAATGTTTTGGCTACATATCTTTGCACGTTTATCCAATTTATGTGAATTTTGTATATGTTGTAGAGGACATCCATACGAAGAGAATGACATATTACTAAACCTTAGATTCCTTACCAATTGCTCCCAGATCGTCGCTTTGTAAAGGGCAGTGTAAAATCACTTCAGACAGTCTTGCTGTAAAACGTCTCTTTTGTGTCTTTAGACCATTTGCTTGTGTCTTAAATGCTTGATGAAGGATTTCAATGCCATTTATTAATTTTCAATCTAAACCCCTTGATTGATGTATGAGCATGGTGCTTGCAGTGCCATTTTGTTTCTGTCGGTCGTAGAAACATCACTTCTGAAACCCTGGTCACATGACCATAACTGAGGTTGCTCTCAAGAGGGGATGATGTAATGACCATGGTTGCATGTTCCGGTGGTAGAATTCCTTTTATGATGAATGATCAACACATGAGAGTCTAGTGCCACGGGTCTTGGACTGTGAAACTGATCGCCATGTGGACCGTCAGTCTCCAGTATTTTTTTAAATCTCTCCTTTTTACCTTCTTCTGGTAAGACCTGGTGGACACCGATCAACTGTGGAAGTTATGAATCCCGTCTAAGAACTGCTGCTTGCATGTTGTATGCTTTGAAAGCTGTAAGAACCTCATACGATGTCGGAATTCAGTGCTTGACCCCAACTTTTGAAGCTAAGAGACTAAGTTATCATATGAGAAAAGAGTCACTCAATTTGGAGTTGTGTAGGTCACCCAACTAAGCGTGCACATTTGTAATTTGTAATCCCGTACAAAATTTTAAGATTTCATAGACCTGACAGTAAAGGCCATATCTTTTAGCTCGTATGTCCGATCGATGCGCCCTTTTGGTATATTGTAGAAGAGACATAGAAGAACATCTTTCGTTGAAGAAGAATTGTCCCATTCCTCACCCATTGATACGTTTTTGTAAACCCATGGGATGAAGTATGTTGTATCTCATTTGTAGAGGTGATGAGAACATCTTGTAGAAGACTTTGGATTGTGCCCGCCCGTCGTGCAAGCTTCGGAAAGACTTTCATGTGAACATATTTTCATATCTACACACCTTGATATGAATCATTAGTGCTTAGAGAAGTCCGCTTCATCGAGCAATACTTCAGAGAATGGTTAATTGATAAAGCCCTGTCATGAGGATGTTGCTCTTGAGACCGTTGTTGATACTGAGATCACGATTGAATTTTCCCAGGAAATTCTTGTTGATGCTGAGACCATGGACGGAGTTCCTCCAGATATCCTTGTTGATGTCGATACTATGGTCGGAGTTGCTTCAGAGACTGAAAAGGTTAGAACCATGATTTATTGACATAGCCTTTGCTCCTCCATCCAGTGAGCCTTTACATTAACGAACTAGTTGGTGGTTTGAGAATCCCTAATATGAAGGTGTACTTGGAGTACAACCCGAATTCTACTGATCAGTATGACTTAACTGTGAACTGGCTTCGTCAGTGAGTCAACGTTGTTGTGGCAGATAGCAGTAGCGGCCTTCATTCTGGATGTGATTAGTGAAAAGAAGAAGTTACTCAGCCGTGCAGGGGCTTCTGATGTAGGGAGGTTCCCTTGATGATGTTTCATGGAATCACATCATGTTGCAATGACTTGTTATGAATCAATCTTTCCAATAAGATCAAGTCCCCAGTGTGTTTGAAGGAATTTATGCCATCGATGAATGATGTTGCATCTGCTTCAGAAGTCTTATCATGGGATAGTGAAGACTTATTGATTGTAGTTCACTTACACTTTGATCGTGTCGGTGGTGAATCAATGTGTTATCGTCGAGATATTTGTGCTGAAGCCAGAGGCGCCATTATCGAAGGTGTACTCTTTGATTGGGAGTACAATTTGAAGACTTCTTAGATGCTTGAGCGTTGAAGCGTCATATCCTTCAAGTTTCGAATGTCTTAGGCTTGATCGTCTCGGCCCCGAGTATCTTCTGTTGATTCAGCATTCCTTTCGATACATAGTGGGATTCAACACTTGTGCATGCATCATAGTTTTATGGTTTTGTGGCACACATGGACACTCCTGGCTATGAAGAAATGCCCAAATTGTTCTTTGCCATGCTTGAACATCATCTCAGTAATGAATGTCTCAGTGAGATGCTCGATTCGGAGAAATGTCAGACTCAACCACTTGGTAAAATATTGCTGAAGTGAGATTACCCACTTATAGCGTCTTACATTAGCAGAGATGCTAGCAGAATTGAGTCCCCATGCTAGAATAGCATGTGAGGAAATAAATGACATAAACATGGGAGGAATGAGACTTGCCTGAGTGAAGGACCTTTTGATGAATGTCTATGCATCTTTTGCAGGTTCTTGTTTCAACCTCGTCAAAGTTCGAAATTCCTCTAAATGCTCTGATGATGGAACGTCCGCTAAATCTTCTGGATAGAACTTTCTTCATTGGAGAGATGTGCAACCAAAGACGCTTTGTTAGTAGTCATCTTCTCGGCATGAATCCACGTCCGTCCGAGAATCATGTTGTATCCGGAATCTTCCCTGATTATGTGAAACTTGGTTTCCGTCCAGGTTGAGCAAACTTTCATTTTGAGAGTGATGAAACCGTATGCATCTCTGAGCGTTCCTTCATGGTCTCTGATTGAGATGGGAGCATGAGTAGCTTCTTGTCGAGTGATGCCTGTGATAAGCACATAAGTGTGACGCATTTTCACCCATAACTACATTATCTAGGACTCATTTTATTTCTAATAAAGTTGTTTTAAGTCTTTTCTAGGGAATAAGCTCTTGCGGCAAAATTGGCTCGAAAAGTGGTGTTTTACACCCCAGGATAAAGTACTAAAGGCACCCCAGAAATGCACCGGAGGAACCCCGAAAAAAGTGTTGAAAACACCCCAGAAAAATTACTAAAGGCACCCCAAGGGACATGTGTTATTCGGACTCCAGCAACGGATAAGAGGCGACCACTGGATAAGGGGTGACCTTCTTCACAAAATTTGAATTATGGTTTTGGCGGGAAAAATATTTCTTCACTGGCAGAATTTGGATTGAATCTTTGAGGAGTTTTAGAGCGATTCAGTCGCTGAAATTCATGGGCTGGACTTATTATGGATTAAGGAAGCTAGTATGGGTGATTTTATCGATCAAATTTGGCTGGATAACTTGGTTTAATCCAAACAGGGAGTTGGAGGAAAAACATGAGCTTGCACGAGTTGTGAGGAATTTAAACGTGTATTGCACGTGCTTGGAAGACTTAATCGATATTCTGGAGCGTGAAGAAGGTATAAAAGGAAAGAAATACAGCTGCATGCACGAGGAATTGATAAAAAAGGGAATTTTGGCCTTAAAGAATAATAGTGATAAATGAAGATTATTTGGGAGATATGGCGTGATTAAATGAGGCTTAGGAGTATAAATAGATTTCTAGAGGTACAAGGAAGGGGTCGAGAGTTTGGGGAAGTTTTGGAGGCTACGGAGCGAAGAAATCACGAGTTGCAGGAAAATTTTTCTGCTGCTGCAACTCAAGAACACGAAGAACAAAAGCCTGTAAAGGAAAGTCGTTGCAAATTGTCGCTTAATTGCGATAGTTCCCAACTCCTTTCCAGAGACTGTGGAACAGTGTTTACAACACTTATCTTTTATCGTTCATTTTGTGACGATTTTTGTGCGTCGCAAAATCCGGTTTTACACCATTTTCTCTTTATTTCATCTTTGTAAACCATTTTGAGCCTAAATAAATATTTTGAGAGCACGTTTACTATGATGAGCTAAACCCCAACATTGGGGCGATGGAGGAAGCCTTATTTCACACTTGGGTAATTATATTTAATTCTTTTCATGACTTTTGCACTAATTTTAATTGAAATTCTGATTTGAATTAATTAGTTGTCATTTGATTAGATGGGTCATGCTTAGCTTAGGTGATTTGATGTCCCATGCTTAACATTTACATCTAATATTTTGAGAATCTATCTTGGCAAAAATAAGAGTCACTTTATTTTATATTTTTATTGAGCTATAATTGTTAAAAGAATTATTATTTGAACCTTAAGAAATGAATTTGGTGGAATCCTAAGATCTAGTACCTCTCGCCCACTTTGTTAATATTTTTGTATATAATTTTTATTAAATTTAAAAACTCGAATCTTCACATGTCTTAGAGTTCGAATCATTTTTACTACAACTTCAAAATCACATCAGCCTGCGATTCTGAGGGATTTAAGTGGAACATGTTGATAGCGGTGCCAGCATCGACCAACGTTCTCCCAAATTCGTTTCCTTTGATATGGATTGCGGTAAGCAGACCCAGTCATACATCTCTTTGCCTGTGGCTGAGGCTCAGGAAGTATTTCTGGATGTGATTTAGTGCTGTGAGTATGTCCTCCTTTGTGCCTTCGACAGATAGAGAAATCCACATATATGCTCGACCGAGGATTGAACTGCCTCTTTGAAAAGTTTCTCAGAGAGAGTGAAGGTTTTGATTGGGAGAGGGTCATGTGTACTCCTTCAGTCCCAGTTAAAGCTCTCCTGGCTAAACCTTCTCTTTGAAGATGCGCTTCAAAACACTGCAGTCACTTGTTGGATGATTGATGAACCTATGAAGGCAACAGTTCCTGGGTTATTCTTCAGTGGGCTCTCCCCTGAAGAATGGAAATTTGATTGCACCATCTTGAATCCAGACTTCAAGTAACTCGATCACTTCTTCAATGAGAAGAGGGAAGTTTGAGTCTATCTGATCATTTCCCCATTTGTTGATGCTGGGTCGAGGTTTGTGCATTTCAGGATTGGTTATCCTTTCTTTGCGCTTTCGGAGGAGCCTGAGAGATTGGAGAAGCATGCTTATGCAGTGGTGCCTCGGCTTTCCTTTTGCATCCTTCAACAATATTCATGGAAGGTTAGAGATTGTACTGTTTGTTGATCAGGCGCCTAGCACTGTCTCGAGTTTCTCGTGGTTCCTCGACTTTTGAATCTCTTGTTCTTTCTAGTAAGGCCGGAGCAGTAGTTATTGATCGCTTGGCTGCTTCATGAAGTTCTGAGAAAGTCTGGAACCAGAGATTTTCTAGCAAGGCTCTGTAGGCTGGGATCATTCCGTTGATGCACAAGTCCACCAGTTGTTGTTCAGTGACATTCGGGTCATGACAATCCAAAGCTTGAACTCTGAACCTCTTCACATAGTTGTTCGGATGTTCGTTGTTCTCCTGAGACGTTCTTCCTAAGTCAGAGAGAGTAATTTTCTCTGAGACGAAGAAGGTAGAAAGCGTTAACCATCTCTCCCCAACTAGCGATTCTCCTTGGTGAAATGTTATTGTACCATGTGTGTGCTCGGCCTGTCAGATATTTTGAGAATTCTTTCAGACGGACAACATGGTTGTGTTCATGCTCGCCTAATGCTTCCAAGAATCGAGAGACATGTTCTCGAGCGTTCCCCGTTCTATTGTACAATGTGAACATTGGAGAAGTGTAGCCTTTTGGGAGAAGGATTCTCTGCGTAGTAGCATGATATGGAGGTTGATGACGGTGGATGGATGATGCATTGCCTTTCCCTCGATCCACCATGAAGCGTTCCAGGTCCTCACGAGTGATGAAGCCTGCAGGTTCCTTCATTGGTGGGTTATTTACAGCCTTGTGGACTTCATCATCATCTACTACATGGATTGGTGTGACTTCAGGATCAGCAGCCGAAGATGTTTCTTTGGATTTTCCTTTCTCTTTAGTTTTCTCTGATATCTTGTCAGTGAGAGCTTTGAGATAATTTCATATCTCCTTCTGGGTGGTAGCCATATCCGTCTGATTTTTGGTGAGAGTCTCTTGCACCTTCATGAGATCAGCTATGGTAGGCGTATTTTCTCTGATTTCCTCGGGAGATCGGCCGAAGAGAGGATGAATTTCGATATTGGTTTGAGGAGGAGTGGTATCACCAGCACCGTTGTTGGAAGCAGGAGTAGTTTCTGGAGTACCACCGTTGTTGCTAGTGATGGCGTTGTTTGTGTTAGGATTTGTAACTGAACCTGACCTAAGATCAACCATTTTGACAAATTAAGATTGTAACCGAGAGATTAATCTCCCACTGTGGTCGCCAATCTGTTGATAGGGAAAAACGATTTGCTGGTTTTGTAGGGAACGAAGAGACGATCGAGCGATCGAAGACTCCTCAACCGAGCAAAATGCCTAACCTCAAACAGATGCACTGCACGGGAGTGCTTTTAAGTTCGAGAGATCAATCTGTAGGACTCCGGTCTAAACCAAGTCAATGGCCGTTCCAGAGTCAATTCGGTCACAAAGAGGGAAGAGGGTTGATCTGTAGGAGGGAAGCTATGGAATGTGTGAGATCAATGGTGATCTGTGAATATGGTGTAGGTTTCTGCAAATGATGAATAAGTTTGAGTGATTCAAAGAGTGTTGGTCAAACGATGATTCTTGGTTAGACGATGGATTGTCTGTTCAATATCTCGTGGATTTTCTGTGTGTGTTTTTCATATGTTTGTACTGTCTTTCAATCATGGACTCAGATACTTATTTATATTACTGGAAATGTAAACACATTGATCTCCAGTAAGTGTGACAGTTTCTCTAGTGAAAGAGTGGGAAAGTTGGAAATCGTGGTTTCACCAGTTCTTCGTACGTGAGAGGGGTTGGTTGATTGTCCACCCACTACTTTGTTAACTCCCTTAACTGCTTGCACGACTTACTCACATTTCTCATCGTGGATGAACACACGTGCTGTAGGTCGTCAAACCAAAACCCTAATGTATATCCCCCATGTGACGTGATTGATGTCTCACGAACGTTGAGTCTGCAAAAGCATACGTGCTTTTGATTAGTCAGTCATTGACTTGATTGGACGATGGGTCTAGGGTTTTTTTAGTGGAGCATGATAGTCGAATGCTCTATGATTCATGAATTGAACATGTCTCTGGGACGTGGTTCTTCGAATATATGATGTTGATAGTCTGAGCAAATATTGCTCAAGCAATTGATCGATAAATTACTGAATATTAGTATAGGAATCGAGCGTCTGAGCAAGTATTGCTCATTCGATGAATTACTGAATATTGATAGTTGGATCAATATTCGAGCAGGTGAACAAGCATTGCTCATTCAGTGAATTACTGAATATTTATAATTGGATCAATATTCGAGCAGGTGAGCAAGTATTGCTCGTTCAGTGAATTACTGAATATTGATAGTTGGATCAATATTCGAGCAATTGAGCAAGTACTGCTCATTCGATGAATTGTTGGTAGCATGACCAAGTATTATATAATTAATCCGGATGTTGATTGCTGGATCAACATAAAATTATTAGTTTTTGAACTTTCTCAGAATTATGATTTGTGGAGCGTTTGTTCGAAATCCTAATTTTTGATCAATTGTTCGTCAATTGATGAATTACTGAAAATAGGTCACTGAGTAAAGGAGGGAACGATCACATGGGATGATGGACGACCATGTGGTTCCCAAATGCTCGAGTGAGCGTGCTCCAGGGTCCTTTGCTGACCGGCTGGTGAAAGAATGATCAAATGCTGGTGTTGATCATTAATTAGAATAGTGCTTGTGCGAGCGTTAGGTAATAAAACCTAATTTATGGAGAGATGAGGGATAGACCAAGAGAGCATGGGACCGTCCCTTGGTGGTTGTGGGACCAGCTGACGGCCGATTGAGCGAGTCCCAGTCGATTGAAAGAGTTTTGACCCAATATGAGCAATTGATAGCAAATTAGGTCAAAATTATGAATATGTGTGGGACCGGATTATTGCAAGCCTTAGGGCCATCCTTGGTCGGTCAAGGAATCATGCCCATGTCACCATGGTGTCCTTGTCTCAGTCCTGAGAGTTTTGGTATTTTCTGATGATCGTTCGAGCAATATTTTGGATTTTCAGAAGAGTTTGATCTTGACTGAAACTCTCAATTTTGCTCGAATGAGAAAGAAGAACTTTGCTCATGCGAAAGATAATTTGAGAATATTAAAATAATGATATTTTAATTTTTGACGTGGGTAGCCTAGTCGGTCGAGTGACCGTTTGACTTTTCCATGGTTTGAGCAATATTTGAGAAAATATTGAAAAACTGGGGTTTTCGGTCAAACGATGGAGTTCCTTGAGATGATGGAAATAATAATATGAGAAAATAAGGAATTATGAGGTGTGGGACCGGCCACGTCTAGGGCATGGCCGACCGGCTAGGTAGCCCGGTCCCGTGACACCTTTCCCTATTTTGTTTGATAAAAGTATGGAAAACTAAGAGTTTCTGTCTAATGAGGGAGTTTGCTCAAATGAGGAAATCTTTGTGAGATGAGGGAATCCCTGTGAGACGAGGGAGGAAATAAATAAAAATAAAATAAAATAAGGGAGAGGGGGACCGCCCCCCCTCCCGGCGGCATGGCCGGCTGGCCGGCCGGTCGGCCCGGTCCCACGCCTCTTGTTTATTTTTATTTAATATTATTTCTCCATGAGTCGCTCGTTTGTCCATACTTTGATCGTTCGTTCGTGTGTTTTGGTGCTCGTTCGTGCCTTATTGTCAAGTACACTTGCACCATTTTCTCAGGACTTACTCGATGACGGTCAGACGCCCAATTGTGGAGTATTTATTACTAATTCATGAAATTCAGCTGGGAATGATTCATGAAACAGAGTAATAAAATGAGTTGAGCATCCATTACTAATCCATGAAATCCAGCCCGGGGATTCAGGGAACGGAGTAATGAGATAAATTGGTTATCTATTACTAATCCATGGAATCAGTCGGGGATAGCCATAGAACGGAGTAATAAGATAAAATAGATTATTTTCTAGGAATTTAGTCGGTGAATGTCACGGTAGAATTAATCTATTGTAGAATCGAGATATGAGATAGTTGAAGCATCATACTCGTTCTGAAAGGTGCGTAGTCAGGGAACAACGTGAAGCGTTGTTGACGACCTGAAGGCGTTTAGCCCCCTCAACAAACAATTATGTAGGAGAGCCGCCTGAATCTATACACGGTCTCTCTACATAGTCAGGGAACAGCGAGTGTCGCCGATGTCCTGAAGGCGTTAAGCCCTCTCAACAAACAATTATGTAGGAGGACCGCCCAATTGTTCTTCTATGTAGAGGGGGGTCTCTCTATGTAGTCAGGGAACAACAAGTATCGCCGACGTCCTGAAGGCGTTAAGCCCCCTCAACAAACAATTATGTATAGAGGACCGCCCAATCGTTCTTTTACATAGAGGGCACGATGAAATGCGTAGCATCGAACGCTCAGCTAGTGGGAGGCCTTTCGAGAAACATATTCATCATGGCTATGAGAGGAATGCTCACTCAGTCATAGATCGTGAAACGGTTCACGGATCGTAAAACACGGATCGTCACATACGTTCCTGAAGCCGGGTAAGAAACATGCAGTATCATGATTTTACGATTTTAGATGTTGTTGAAAATCCAATATCAACAGAAGGCGATTTCATATGATCATCTTTTGACTTTCGTCAAGAATATAAGATGATCTTGGGTAAAGCAAAAGCTTACCAACACATATTTCGAGAAAAATATAAGCGAGTTAAATTCAGCTCGAAATATCAAATGTGCATAATAGAAGTCTATTACGACTTTTGTTTTAAATAGGAGATAAAGTAAATAGACTTTTGAGTGATAGATGTGTTCAAGTCTCCACATACCTTTTGTTGATGAAGTTCCATAAGCTCCCCTTAGTAGTTCTTCATCTTCAATCGATGAACGCCGTGAAGTCTAATGCTCAACTACACTTTCTATCCTAATCCGAGACTTAGCTATAAGTAGACTACTAATCAAGACTTATAATTTTTGCAACTAAACTTGATTGCGAGTTCGACCGAGCAGTGCTCTAACAATCTTCCCCTTTGTCAATTTTAGTGACAAAATTATCAATACCTATGGAATACAAAATAAATAAACTTTGTAGCTCTCAATCCAAATGCTTGATTTCCTTGGATCTTCAACATTACTCGAAATCTTTGTCACTTCCAAGTACTGCAATGATTCTGAACGTGTTCAACTCAGCATCATAGTTGTTGAAGATCTGTACCTATAACAATGAGGAAACAGTTGCTCCCAATCATTGTTATACAGTGTCATGGTATTATTACACAGCATCAAAGTTCAATTGTGTCACAACTTTGACAACAATACTATGGTGATATGTATCACTCCCCCTTAGTCAATACTTCATCTCACATGAAAACCATTCTCCCTTACATAATGATCCGTAAACCATATGTATTTGTAGTGTGAACTACACATTAATTCTCCCATTTTTTGTCAATAAAAATTGGCAAAGGTACGAAAATTAGTGGGATCCTAATGAAATTTCCATAGAGATACTTCATGACCAAAAGAGAACAACATATCAACTTGTTTAGATGCCATCATATAGCCGAAGCTAAATGCATTCATCAAGGAATTTATAAAGATATAAGATAACTCCTACAATATTCCATAGCCGCACTCCCCACAAAGATTTTGAAATTAAGCACAAGTTCAATTAAGAACTCTCCCCCATAAAATGTCATTCCCGAAAGAACAACAAGAACGATCTTACTTTCACAAGAAAAGAAGGATTTCTTTGGACATTACAAAATCACATGAAACATGAATTTGTATCCAACATACTCAATTAAATTAACCACAAGAGAACCCATGATTAATTTAATCGGAAATGCTCACATAAGAGAACTTACGGAGCCGCACGGTATTTACACAAAGATGTGGATAAGGGAAGACCAATACTGCGGAATAGACAAAGATTCATTCTATCTTTCATCACTATTTGCATAGAGACATATAATATACTTAATCTTTGTAAACAAAAGTTCATCCTATCTTCTATCAATATTTGCATAATGACATAATAGGCTTAACTTTTGTTTGTCAAAAGTTCATTCAATCTTTTATCAATATTTGCATACTGACATATGAAAGACTTAACTTTTGACATTTATGGGACAATCATAGTTCACGGACGTAAACACACATATCCCAAAACAAGTTGCAATATATGAAACTATAAAGATTAATACTGCAAAATCATCTTCCAAATAAACTTTAGAATTTAAATAAATAAATCTAAAAACATTGCAAGATGAAAAATCGTTGGAAATAGCTATGTGTACTCACAATAATGGCTATTCCAAACCCTAGTTATCCTTCTTAAAACACAAAAATTAATTCTCATAAGAAGTTTCCTAGACATTAAGACCTCTAAAAAATTCTTTATCGTCCCCGAACTCCTTGTCGTCAACAGCATAGGAACATAAGGTTCATGAAGAAAGGAATTAATTCCAACAAACCTTTTAGATTGATGCCGAACCAGGGCCTTCTGAATTTCTAGAGTCCTAAAAACAATAGCTTTTATTTCCTGAATCTCCTTTCTTGTTTCCTTCAACTCTTCAAGAACCCCAGAGAATTTCTGTTGATTAGACGAAACAGCTCTCGGTTTTCTCATATTCCTCCTTTTTCTTTTCAAAGTTGAAGGTACAAGAGATTTATCTTTTTCCTTCATGATTGATGGCTTAATAATCATATTAACAACTTTTCCATCAGAAGACATAATGCTTGGATTTTCCATACCAGTATGAGATTGTGAGAGGAATTCACAAATTGGACTCAACAAGCAGTCTTGTGATAAAAGGTTTTTCAGAGAAGGAAAATGAATGTAGGGTTACGGAACCTTTATACTAAAAGGATTCACTTACGCACAACTCTCATCCCTAAAGAAGGCAGAATTGTCGATTTTAACCCTCTTTTATTGATCAAACAGGGAAATCCTTTTCAATATCAATTCGATATGAAAAGATGGAAGAATTCCAAAATGGCAAAAAGAAAAAAAACAACACAAAAAAACTTTTCTCTTTTTCCTAAAGCCTGAAGTGTGCAAACTCTTGTCTCTTTTGAACCAGGCACATGAGACAAGATACACAACCAGCACAACTAAGTTTTGCTGGGGTGAACAATAATCTGTCCACCATGACCTTCTTGAATGGAATTCTTAGAACCCTGTTTCACAGATTGTTTAGACCGTATTCTTTTTTCTAGTGGTCTAGATAATTCTTTGGAAATTAACTTCTTTGGAGAGGAGATAAGAGAACATACCTCAGTCAACTTCTGAAAAAAATTGAGCTTGTTTGCTAATCGATTTTATCTCCATTGTAGTTTATTGACATATCTTATCTTATGTTTGTACTTGAAACAATTGGAGAGTTCATTACCCTTGAGAGTACAATAAGAACATGTCAATAGAGAGGATGATTCAGACGCCATGGTTGTGCAAGCTGCTAGACACACGGTAGAATCTGAAACATTAGAAGAAGAATTTCCAGTAGACAAGGAGAGATCCATTTTGTCCTCCAAAGTGGTTGAAGTTTCTCCCGGAAGAATATCGAGGTTGATGTATGTATTGCTACAATTATCAAAATCAATATTTTCACAGAAGATTGCAACACTTGATTTTTCGTCTACATTAGAATCATAGTTTTCAAACATTTCATCAAGAGTTGCAGCAAGACCTTTGTTTCCAGTGTACTTTTTACGATTTGGATACTCATTTGCAAAATGACCAAAGCCTTTACACTTGAAGCACTATGGCATATCCTCGTCATCAGTATCATTAGTATCCCTGTTTTTAGGAGGAACACGATTATGAGGTTTAACTGATGACTTAGGTTTGTCCCTGGTGAACCGTTTACTTCTCTTTAAAAGAAGATCCCTAAACTGTCTTGTGATCAAAGAGACTGGCTGATCAAGATCTTCATCTGATGAATCAGTCTCAGAAGGATCATCTTCAGAGATTCCAACACTCTTACTTTTATCAAGTAATTTAGTGTTCTTTAGTGCCTTGAAAGCAATATCATTTCCAGATTTGGAAGTATGCTCATGATCAAAGATCTTTAACTTCCCAACCAAGGTGTTTCTGGAAAGAGTGTTAAGGTTATTTTCTTCAACGATGGCATGCTTCTTAGAATCGTATTTGGATGGCAGCGATCTGAGAATTTTCATCACAATGTCCTTTTCAGGAATAGTCTTACCCAATGCAAAAGATGCATTAATAATTTCAGACACTTTGTAATTAAACTCATCAAATGAATCCTCATCAGCCATACGAAGGTTTTCCCAATCAGAACATAGGTTTTGAAGCCTAGCTTCTTTCTCAGAGGAATTTCTTTCGAAAACAGTTTCTAAGATATCCCACGCATCTTTAGACCGAGTGCACGTAGTCACATGGTGTTGAAGATCTGGGGTAATGGAATGTATGATAACATTTGAACCGGAAGAATTTTGCTTTGCAGCGAGAATCTCGTTAGGTTCATATCTACCAATATCCTTAGCAATAGATACACTGTTTACTATAACCATTGGAGGATCATAGCCATTAACAACGTAAACCCATGTTTGAAAATCACGTGCTTGAAGAAAGGCACGCATATCAATTTTCCACCATGAGTAATTTGAGCCATCGGAGACTGGTGGTACGTTAATAGAGATAACTCCTCTGTTCAAATAGTCAGATCGCTACAAACACATACTTATGAGGTCTTAAACGTGTTTGCCTGCTCTGATACCAATTGAAAAAGTGGGGGTCTAACAACCACACCCAATATTTCGCTTAGCAATCTGTATGGACAAATTCCAAGATAATCAACTAGACAGTCAGACTCAATCAATGAAAATATATCCAAGAGTTGTATCTCTGTTTCACAATTCAATCCGCAATCAAACAAATAGGAATTTGCGAGACCAATTGAATATAAGAAATAACTTGGTGTTGTTGGTGGTTTTTAGTTCAGGGCTAAAATTGTAAAACCCTGTATTTAATGCTCCGTTGTTCTGCAAAGAAGCTGAGCCATTTAAGAGTGATGAGTGCCCAGGCCTCCTTACTTACATATGTATTGAGCAATTCAGTATATTTATATAAAATTTACCCTGAATGGTGCGTGTAGCAACAACCCCAAATATTCTGTAAATTTTATCTTCTCGCCTGCATAATTCATTAATGTATGTATTATTGAGTATTTTTCCTATGCTATGTTCCCCGGCTGAACCCTTAACATTGGTGAAAAAGTGGGGGTACAACAACCTCACCCAATAATTCGCTTAGCAATTTGTATGGACTAACTCCAATATACTTTTAAGAGAATCAACTAGACAGTCAGACTCAATCTTAATAAAAAGTATATCAAAGAGTTATATCCCAATTTATCGATTCAATCCCAACTCAAACAAATAGAAATCTGCGAGTCTGATTGAATACAAGAGAAATAAACTTGAACGGTACCAAATACCAATGTTCAAGGATCAATCAATTTCAATCAACAACCAAAGGTTGGATTTACCAATTGATTGATTCAAACGCACAACCTGTGATATTTCAATTATATAACAAAATATAATGCGGAAAAGAAATAACACATACACCAGAATTTTTGTTAACGAGGAAACCGCGAATGCAGAAAACCCCCGGGACCTAGTCCAGATTGAAAACACACTGTATTAAGCCGCTACAGACACTAGAATACTACAAACTAACTTCGGTCTGGACTGTAGTTGAACCCCAATCAATCTCACACTGATCCAAGGTACAGTTGTGCTCCTTACGTCTCTGATCCCAGTAGGATACTACGCACTTGATTCCCTTAGCTGATCTCACCCACAACTAAGAGTTGCTACGACCCAAATTCGAAGACTTTAATAAACAAATCTGTATCACACAGAAAAGTCTACAGGAATAGATAAATCTGTCTCCCACAGAAATACCTACGAGTTTTGTTCCGTCTTTTGATAAATCAAGGTGAACATGAACCAACCGATAACCCAGACTTATGATCCCGAAGAAATGATTAAACAGGAAAGTCCTTTCCAATATCAATTAGATATGAAAAGCGGTATGAATTCCAGACTTTCAAAACACATCAAAGCTAAGAAAAGAGAGAAAACAAAAACATTCTTTTCCTAAAAGCCTGAGGTGTGCACAATCTTGTCTCTTTTAATCAGGCACCTGAGACAAGATGCACTAACCAACACAATTTAAGTTGTGTTTGGATGAACAATAATCTGTCCACCATATCCCTTTTGATTGGAATTCATAGAACCCTGTTTATCATAGTTTTTAGACCATAACTTTCTTTCCAATGGTATTGTCTTATCCTTGGAAGCTAACTTATTTGACGAAGATAAAATCTTACATACCTCTGCGGTCTTTTGAACAACTTTCAGCCTATTTGCTAATCGATTTGCTCTTCGTTAAATTTTGTTGACATGTCTTAATATGTGTTTGTACTTGTAACACTTTGATATCTCATGACCCTTGAGCGAACAATATGAGCATGTCAACCTGGAATATGATTCAGGTATCCGAGATGTGCAAGCTGCTAGACACAAGGTAGAACCTGAAAAATTAGACAAAGAGTTTCCAACGGAAAGGTCAATTTTTTCTTCCAGAAAGGTTGAGGTTTCTCCTGAAAGACTATCGAGATTGATGTATGTATTGCTACATTTATCAAAATCAATATTTTCACAAAGAAGTGCAACACTTGATTTTTCGTCTTCATTAGAATCATAGTTGTCAGACATTTCATCAAGAGTTGTAGCGAGACCTTTGTTTTTGTGTATTTCTTTCGATTTGGACACTCATTTTCAAAATGACCAAAACCTTTACACTTAAAGCACAATGGAATATCCTCGTCAACAGCCTCATCGGCATCCCTGTTTTTAGGAAGAATGCGATAGTGAGGTTTAATTGACGATCTGGGTTTGTCTCTGGAGAACCGTTTACTTCTCTTCAATAGAAGATCTCTAAACTTTCTTGTGATTAATGAGATTGACTTGTCAAGATCTTCATCTGATGAATCAGTCTCCAAAAGATCATTTTCACAGATGCAAACACTTTTACTTTTCTCAAGTAATTTAGTGTTCTTCTGTGCTTTAAAAGCAACATCCTTCCCAGAGTTGGATGTATGCTCATGATCAAAGATCTTTAACTTCCCAACCAGAGTGTTTCTGGAAAGAGCATCAAGGTTATTACCCTCAACGATGGCATGCTTCTTAGAATCGTATCTAGATGGCAGCGATCTAAGAATTTTCATCACAATTTTCTTTTCAGGAATAGTCTTACCAAATACTAAAGATGCATTAACAATTTCAGACACTTTGTGATTAAACTCATCAAATGAATCTTCATCTTCCATACTAAGGTTTTCTCAATCAGAATTTAGGTTTTGAAGCCTGGCTTCCTTTTCACTGGTATTCCCTTCAAATACGGTTTCTAAGATATCCCAAGCATCTATAAACCGAGTGCACGTAGTCACATGGTGCTGAAGATCTGGGGTAATGGCATGTATGATGGCATTAAAACCGTCGGAATTTGTTTTGCAGCAAGTATCTCAGCAGCGTCATATGCACCAATATCTTTAGGTACGGTTGCATCTCCTACTACCACAACGGGAGCATCATAGCCATTAACTACATAAACCCATGATGGAAAATCACGCGCTTGAAGAAAGGCACGCATAGTAATTTTCCACCACAAGTAATTTGAGCCATCGAAGACTGGTGGTACATTTATAGAGATAACACTTCTGTCCATAGAGTCAGATCGCTATAAACACAGACTTATGAGGTCTTTAAACGTGTTTGCCTTCTCTGATACCAATTGAAAAAGTGGGGGTACAACAACCTCACCCAATAATTCGCTTAGCAATCTGTATGGACTAACTCAAATATACTTTTAAGAGAATCAACTAGACAGTCAGACTCAATCTTAATAAAAAGTATATCAAAGAGTTATATCCCAATTTCTCGATTCAATCCCAACTCAAACAAATAGAAATATGCGAGTCTGATTGAATACAAGAGAAATAAACTTGAATGGTACCAATGTTCAAGGATCAATCAATTTCAATCAACAACCAAAGGTTGGATTTACCAATTGATCGATTCAAACGCACAACCTGTGATATTTCAATTATATAACAAAATATAATGCGGAAAAGAAATAACACAGACACCAGAAGTTTTGTTAACGAGGAAACCGCAAATGCAGAAAAACCCCGGGACCTAGTCCAGATTGAACACAAACTGGCTAGCTGAACATCTCACAGCACGCGACCATCAACAAAAAACGCTATCCCAAAATAGGTTGGCTACACGGCTTTTTAAACCTAAACCTAACTTAAATCAACGGCAGCCATTAACTTCCGCAATATCATCTCGGCCTCCTAACTTAACCAGATGAATTGGCCGGTCTAACTCCCATTTTAGGTAGCAAACAAGATGTGGCCATGATCAATGGCAACTCCCCTTCCATAAGCCGTGATCGTCCAAGCCATGACCTCCCCATATGGCTCCCAAATGATCGGCCAAAAGGGGCTGGTCGAGCCGCTTACATGAATTTTAAGGCAGCCAACTTCCGCAAATCATCTCGGCCGTCCAACTTCGCAAGCCGAATTGACCGGCCTAGATTAAGTCTTAGGCGACCAATAAGATGTCACCATAGTCTCTAGCCATCACTCTCCTATAAAAACCGACTGGCCTGCCTTTGGTGCGCGTAAATCCCTCCTGGCAGCTTCCTGAAAATGGTTGGTCATGCTCTTTTTAAGACATTAAGCTACGCGACTGACTTAAGCGAGTATACAACGATGCTTTACATGCATCGATTATTTTGAGTTGCTAGCATAAAAGCGATGCTTTACATGCATCGAATACATACAATATTTTACGAATATCGGCTTCACAAATAACTCAGTTATTTAACCTAATAGCGCCACATGCTATTCTTTGCGGCAAGTCTCATGACTTGGCTCGTTGGTCTTGCACACAAGACCCACTCAGCAACCGGCTGCATATTTTTCCATAAAAATACTCGAGACATCAAACATGTCACAAACTGGGGGATGTTCATCAGGGTATTGGTCTGGCGGTTTACAGCGTGCGGCGTGCAACACGCCCATTATGAGAAAGTGTCAGGAAAAGGCAGACAGTTAGTGGCAGCTGAGAAGTAGTGGGTGTAAATTGACCCGTCTTCCCTCATAGTAAGACGTGGTTTTCAACATTTTTACATGATCCCATTTTCTCCATCACTCAACTACTCTCATTTCCTATGAGATCAGGGTGCGTGCAACTATGACTATATAAATAGGTTTTCAACCTATTTCAAACAACAACAGAGTTTTGGTTAACAACACAGTATCCAGCAAAAACACAAAAGAACTGATAGCTTACATTCTGTAAGCCAGTTCCAGATTCCAATACAAGTCATAAAACAACCACACCTTCATAGTTTACCATTCCGATCTCAACACCTTCTTCGCTTCCCTCCCTAAGATCAACCCTTCTCCTTCACTTTGTGACCGAAGCAAGGTTGGAATGGCCATTTCTTGGTTTAGGCCAGAATTGTACAGATTGATCTCTCGAATCTAAAGTACTCCCGTACAGTGCATTTGTTTTGGGTTTAGATTCGTTTCTCGGCGGCACACCCAAATTTACCAAAACCAGCAGAATCAGTTTTTACCCCAAAACAATTGGCGACCACAGTGGGAGATTAATCTCTCGGTTAGAATTCCAATTTTCAAAAAGATGGTTGGTCTTAGGACTAATTCAACAACTACAAGCTCCGGTCAAAATCCTTCAGACGATAATGTTTCTCGCCCCAACGCTCAGTTTGATCGCATGGCCAATGGAGAAATTCCAACCTTGATCCAGTTGGCACGAGTACATGAAATCCAAATGAGGAACATGGACCTGATGAAAGAGACGATAAACAACATACTCAATTTCCTCGTCAGGTTGACATCATACTGGAGCGGCTCCTCTGCTTAAGAAATTCCAGTACTGAGGGCTAACTCTCCAACTAATGATTGCCCTCAAGTCAATGGTTTCACTACCAACCAGAGGCCGGTGGACCAGGAAGTGGCTTCTCTAGTGGAAAGTTTATGTGAGCTTCTACACCTCTCGAAGGACAACCGAGCGGAGACGTTTACTGCGATCAATCAGATAGCTCTAGATACACGTTTGGCTCCTTCACGCCCTGAAGCCTCAAGAACATCCGAGATGTCCATAAACAATGTTACATTTACTGAAGATGACATGATGGCAGAAGAGGGTCATAACAGAGCCCTGCATGTTACTGCACGCATCAAAGATTCGGATTTCAAAAGGGCTCTCATTGATACGGGAGCGTCCTCAAATGTTATTCCGCTTAAGACTCTCAAGACAGCCAAGGTTCGACCAAATAAAATTGTGCGGCAACCTACCATGATGACAGATTTTGAAGGGAACCAAACCAGCACGTATGGGTATATCTATCTGAATTTATCAGTAGGGCATGTCCGGTCGAAAGTAAAATTTGAGGTAATAGAGAAGGAGCTAGATTACCAAATGATACTGGGAAGACCGTGGCTCCATGATAATAGGATCATTCCCTCGACATATCACCAATGCCTGAAAACTATGCTGAATAAAGAAGTCGTTCGCATTCCGGCGTCATTATCTCCACCAATTTTCGGTGTGGAACTGTTCGAGCCAAAAGAAAATTCACAAGACTCATTAAGCAAGGTTTACTGCACTCCACTCTATACATGGACGTCGATCGAGGAAGAAGACCGGCTCGCATCATTGAACAAAGAGGCCAGATCTCGCGGCGCGCCTCTGCTGACGGGACACGCCAATCCTTCTTCATCAAACAAAAATTCGGTTCATCTTCATACCAAGAGGGAGCGGACTTTTGTGGCGAGTCGTGACCAAAAAGGGAAAACTGTATATCGGCGCCGTTGTTAGCAATTAACAGGGGAGACTGCCGCCCAGTCTCTCCGCCCAATAGAATGCAACCAGAATGACACGCTACAAGAAGAAGTACCAGACGCTCCACGGCAGTTACAAGATGGCACCAACTCCACTACAGATGAACTCGAAGTTGTCAACATCGGAAATGAAGAATCTCCAAGGCCTGTCTCCATCAGTTCAACTCTATGTGCAGATGAACGCACGAAACTTGTGAATCTTCTTAAGGATTACCAAGACATATTCGCATGGACATATGAGGAAATGCCCGGCCTGGATGAAAAACTGGTCACTCACCATCTACATATAATACCTGGATCCAAGCCAGTCAAGCAATCTCCCAGACAGTTCAGACATGATGTGGAGGAACAAATCAAGACTGAGATTCAGAAGTTACTAACCGTCAGATTCATCAAACCCATTCACCATCCCACATGGTTGGCCAATGTGGTTCCTGTAAAGAAGAAGAGCGGTCAAATTAGATGCTGCGTCGATTTCAGAGATCTGAACAAATGCTTCCCCAAGGACGATTTTCCCCATTCCCAACATTGACATGCTAGTACACGCTACCAGTGGACATGACATGTTCTCCTTCATGGATGGGTACATCGTCTACAACCATATAAAGATGTATGAACACGACGCAAGTAAGATAGCTTTTCAAACTCCTCTCGGAAACTTTTATTATACAGTGATGCCTTTCGGTTTGAAAAATGCTGGTGCTACCTATCAACGCGCCATGACTGCAATTTTCCATGACATGATGCACAAGCAAGTTGAAGATTACGTAGATGACATAGTGGTAAAATCGAAGACTTAAGCAGCTCATACGGACATTCTACGGCAAGTGTTCGAAAGATTTCGTGAGTACAAACTGAAAATGAACCCTGTGCTTTTGGGGTCTCTTCTGGAAAATTTCTAGGATTTCAAGTCACTGCTGAAGGAATCAAGGTTGATCCGACCAAGACCCAAGTTATCCTCATGATGCCTCCTCCGCGAACTGTGAAAGAACTCCATAGCTTCATGGGCAAGGTAAACTACATTCGGCGTTTTATACCTGGTTTGTCTCAGCTTATCTCTTCATTCACCCCCTTGCTGAAAAAGGGAGCAAGCTTCATTTGGACCATGAAGCAACAAGAAGTGTTTTAGAAGATCCAACAAATATTGTCATCACCAGCTGTTATGAAATCTCCCATACAAGGAAGACCGCTATGCCTCTACACTGCTTCCAGCGATGCTGCAGTTGGGGCCCTCCTTGCTCAAGAAGATGATGAAGGGATTGAACACCTATATACTACTTCAGTCGTACTTTGAAGGATGCTGAACTCAGGTATGCTAAGGAATAAAAATCATGTCTATCCCTAGTTCACGCTATTCAGAAATTCAGACATTATCTGCTATCGAACAAAGTGGTGCTAATAAATAAAGTTGATCCTGTCAAATTCTTACTCTCAAAGCCGGCCTTGATAGGCAGGCCGGCCAAATGGCTACTCCAAATGTCAGAGATCGACATAATGTGCACTCCTCCGAGGGCTATTAAAGGGCAAGTAGTAGCAGATCTACTAGCAGCATTCCTGGGGGAAGGTACTACCGCGCTGCGTGAAGACCTTCTTGGGGAAATTTCCATAAATCTCTTTTGTCAAAGAGGAAGCATGGCTATTGTATTTCGACGGTTCTGCTACCCCTAGCAGTAATACTGGAGTAGCGGGAGTAGTTCTAGTGTCTCCAACTGGTGAAATCTTTTCGCATTCTTTCAAGCTGGACTTTCAGTGCACTAACAATTCAGCAGAATATAAAGCTTTCCTCATAGGGTTGTCACTATCCAAGCAAGCAGGAGCCATACACCTAGAAGTAAGAGGCGACTTTAAGCTACTAGTCAATCAGATGAATGGAGTATACTTACTCAAAGAGGTAACACTAGCCCCTTATAGATATGAGGCACAAAAGCTATTGAACTACTTTGCTGATGCGACCATAATCCATTTCGTCCACAATAATAACAAACACGCCGATTGCCTAGCTACGTTATCCTCGAAGCTGCAATTCGAAGGTTTGGAAGAGACTTTGATCGTGAGGATACGGACTGTGGCGTCAACATGGCTTTCACAGTCCAAAGATACTGAAGCCAACGATTGGAGAACTCTGATTATTCAAGAGCTTAACAGTTCGCTTTCCCAAGGAAGGGTTAGTCTCAAAACCCTGCAAAACTTCTTCATGCTTCATGGAGTATTATACCACCGGAATCCAGATGGATCTCTGTCAAGATGTCTCGGGGACGAAGAAGCATAGCTACAACTTAACCGCATTCATGGTGAGATCTGTGGACAAACGTTAGTAGTGACTCTTTACCAACGTCTTCAACGCCTTGGTTACTACTGGCCGGATATGGAGACCCAATCCCGAGCGCTCCAAGGGTCCTGCTCAAATTGTCAAGCGCCACCACATCAATTGGAAGTTCTTAACGTTGGATATGCTGGGGACTGGCGAGAACCATATGTCAACTATCTCCGCGACGGTGTGCTTCCCGCCAACAAGAAGGATGCAGCCAAGATGAAGCAAAGGGCACAAAGATTCGTGTTTTATGACGGAATCCTATACCGCAATAGCTTTGGAGGCGACCTGCTACGATGTTTGGCAAAGTCTGAAATCCCAACTATGTTGAAAGAAATACATGAAGGTGAACACCAAGGGAAGAAGAAGTTATTCCTTCAAGTGCACGGAAAGTACTACTGGCCAACTATGGAGGAGGATGCGGCGGCGTTTGTTCAGAAATTCCATGAATGTCAGATTCACGAGAATCTCATCCACACGCCTTGCACTCCCCTTCATTCAGTAAGTAGTCCGTGGCCTTTCTACAGCTGGGGACTTGATATTATTGGGAGAATCAATCCGCCATCGTCAAAACATCACGAGTATATCATAATCGCGACGAAATACTTTACCAAATGGGTTGAAGCTATTCCTCTTCGAGGAATCACTGGAGAGACAATTGCAGTATTCATTAAGGAATACATCATTTGCCGGTTTAGTGTACCTAAGCACATCATTACTGATAATGGTACTCCCTTCGCCAACAAGCAAGTACAAGAATTGCTTGAAGAATATGGAGTTAAGCAGGTCTTCTCCACTCCTTATTACCCTCAAGGGAATGGGCAAGCTGAAAGCACCAATAAGACTCTGATTCGAATTCTCAGTCGAACAGTGCATGATAATCCCAGGACGTGGTACGAACAACTGCCTATGGCACTATGGGCATATCGGGCGGCACCTAGGAGCGCTACCGGCGTTTCTCCCCATTCACTTGTCTATGGCGCAGACGCAATTCTCCTAGCAGAGATTAAAATCCAGTCGGCTAGGATTGTAGCAGCAAGTGGAGTTCAATGGAATGAGGTAGAAGCATCGAGTTCCAGAATATCAGAGTTAGATACTCTAGACTCCAGGAGAATTAAATCGGAAGAACATGCTCAAGCATACAGAAAGAGGATCTCCAAAGCATATGATAAAGCCGTAAAACCTCGAGTTTTCAAATAGGAGATCTGGTATTAAAGACTGCCAAGCACATTCAGTAAGACATGTCCGCACCAAAGTTTTCTCCAAAATGGGAAGGTCCTTACGTGATCACCAAAGCATATAGCAGTGGGTACTATAAGATTGTCAAAGAGGATGGAGGCAAATTGGAAGCGGTCATCGAAGGAAAATGGCTCAAGGCATACTACACATGACCATTATTCCATCCCTCGCCATCTCATGACACGGTCAATCAGGCACTCTTCATTCCTCTCATATCTGAATTATTAAAGTTTTCATTAGTTAAAGCATGTTAATGTAAACTCCATTTGCTTACCAAAACCCAATGCAATTCGTTTTCCAAAATAGTGTTCAAAACCCAAGACAAAATAAGAACGATCAAACATTCTCACGCCTACTTATTCAAAATAATAAAATACAAGTATGGCTCAGAAAAGGCCGTCCAACAAGTTGTAGTCCCTTGAAAGCATCATTTTAATCTTATCCTGATACCTTTCAGGCCTACTCTTCAAGTATTGGATCGCCTGCTCCACCTTCTTAGATTCCGCAGCCAAAGCCTTCTCCTCCTCCAAGATAGCTTTCGTAGCCGGAATGACATTGGCGATGATGCCAGCTCGATCAACTTTGATGATATCAAGGCGCTGCCGCAACCAGCCCATGTTGAACTCCATAGATTCGCAGGTAGATAACATGTTTTCCCACTTTTCAACAGTTGATTCAGCAACATCACGAATGGATGTATCTTCCATCTCTACAACCATAGGCAGAAGGCAGTTCACCGTAGTGACCAAAGCAGACGAACAATGCCACACCACGTTCCTGGTAGCAATATGGCCATACGTTCTCCATATTTTTGTATAAAGGCACAAACTCCTTCCTTACTAAGAACTTACCAACAGTCCGGTAACTAGAAGATAAACACTTCATGTGAACATCAAACGGAAAGCCTGCATTAGGGTACTCGTAGGAGGAGATGCCCAAATCAGCATCTTCCAGATCTGCAGAAGTAGGTGTGTCTGAGCTTGAAGGAAGAGGAGTGGCCAGATCATCATCATCAACCACCGTTACACATGTTCCAGCAGGGTACCTCTACAACAACAACAAAAAAATCACCTACCGGACATGACAAACGAATACTTATTCACCAGTGAAAAGCATACATGCATGATTTTCTTGACTCGGAGGATCCGGATGGGGGAGTCGTCACGAGACCCAAGGATTCGTCCACTCTGAAAAATGATGTTAGACGTCAAAAAAGAAAGAGAAGAAGAATTACCACTTCAAAAAAAAGGAAATAATTAAAGTCATACTCTGGATACAAACCGCCTGCATTTGGTAGAAGAGTCTGGATGGGTCGAAGATGATCCACTTCTATCTGACATGATGAAAGGATGTGGGTTCAATAGAAGAGTCTCTATTCCAAAACAAGAAGAATGTTAATTTCACCCGTATATGTATATACGCTGCAGAAACCCTAAAGAGGAAGCAGGTGCCAAACGACTACAACAAGATTTATCTGATAGACGAGGATTCAACGCCAACCAAGTCATGCTTCTTGTTGAAACCCTAATTAAAGTCGGGAGAAGACTGTCAGTCAAAGAAGAATGCCTTCAGTCCAGCAAAGCTTACTGGCAGAGCATGCTCGCTGGCATCAGCATACACGAGAGATACAATCATGATCTTGCAGTCAGATTCGAATTCAAGACGACTGTCACTTCCCTGGTGATGTTTATTCACCTTGACTTGATCATTTTATCTCTTGACTGTCACCATCTAGTGCTTACCCCGCAACAATGTCACTGTTACGTACTAAGCAGGGGACTTAATGTTGATGGTGGTTTTCAGTTCAAGGTTAAAATTATAAAACCCTGTATTTAATGCTCCGTTGTTCTGCAAAGAAGCTGAGCCATTTAAGAGTGACGAGTGCCCATGCCTCCTTATTACATATGTATTGAGCAATTTAGTATATTTATATAAAATTTACCAGAATGGTGCGTGTAGCAACAACCCCAAATATTCTGTAAATTTTATCTTCTCGCCTGCATTATTCATTAATGTATGGCTTATTGAGTATTTTTCATATGCTATGTTCCCCGGCAGAACCCTTAACATTGGTATGACATGACAATTAGTGTTCACTCGCAACAGAGTAGCATGAATTTCCCGAAGTATCAAGATTAAGGTCTGCATGAAAATACTGAATCAGAAAACGCGCTAACTGCTCTTTGAGAATAAAAGAATTTTGTGTTAACACACAGAATTTATCAAATTTGTTAAATTTTGTGATAGCTCACAAGATTCAAATTTTGGCTTAATTAATTTGCAAATTTAGGATTCTTGAGCCCTGCGCAATATCTCGAACCCTATTGGTCGAGACCGGACCTAGGTAAGCTAGGAAATTAATCCTCCATGGACTAATAGGAGAAAATTCCTACCAAAGAAATAAAACGAGAAGTAAAAGAGGAGCTGCGGTAAACAGAAGCGACAATAAGATGAGGCGCGGCCACGCCACTTGGCCGGCCAGTTCGCCCCAACAGGCGCCGCCCGTGGCTGGACGGCCGCGCCCCATAAAATTGCTTGTCGGCCCCCCTTCCTATCGACCAATCATATTGCTTCAAACCCGCCCCACGCACTTTTAAATAAAGTTAGAAGTTTGTCGGTCGATGCGCCTAATTCCTTAAGGAATCTAATCTAGACTACCCATGTCAGTCTCAAAAACGATCACGGCCGTACGTTTTGGCCACTCGATTTATCAAGCTTAGCCGCCTCCTAACGTGGCCGGACAAGCACCACCGTGCACACCGGCGGGCCCACTAATGCCTTAGCCGATCGGCATCTCTCCAACTCGCAAGTGAAACCACTAAATGTTTGCCAAAACAGTTGGCCACACGAGCTACAAAACCCTAATTTTATTAAACCGCATTACATTATTGCCGCAAAACGATCCTGGCCGCCCAACTTCCCTAGATGAATTGACCGGCCTGGATTTAAACTCGATCAACAAGCAAGGTCCAAATATGCTCACTAGCGACCTGGATATAGTGCTGGCTATCCGAACAGCTCACAGCATGCGACCAACACCAAAAAACGCTAGCCCAAAATAGGTTGGCCACACGGCTTTTTAAACCTAAACCTAAATCAACGGCAGCCATTAACTGCCGCAAAATCATCTCGGCCGCCCAACTTCACCAGATGAATTGGCCGGTCTAACTCCCATTTTAGGTAGGAAACAAGATGTTTCCATGATCAATGGCCACTCCTCTTCCATAAGCCACGATCGGCCAAGCCGCGGCCTCCCCATATGGCTCCCAAAGGATCGGCCAAAAGGGGTTGGTCGAGCCGTTTACATGAATTTTAAGGCAGCCATTAACTGCCGCAAATGATCTCGGCCGTCCGACTTCGCCAGCCGAATTGACCGGCCTAGATTAAGTCTTAGGCGACCAATAAGATGTCACCATAGTCGCCAGCCATCACTCTCCTATAGAGACCGACCGGACTGCCTTTGGTACGCGTGAATGGCTCCTGGCAGCTTCCTGAAAATGGCTAGTCATGCTCCTTTTAAGACATTAAGCTCCGCGACTGATTTAAGCGAGCTTTATACAACGATGCTTTACATGCTTCGATTATTTTGAGCTGCTTGCTTAAAAGCGATGCTTTACATGCATCGAATACATACGATATTTTACGAATATCAGCTTCACAAATAACTCAGTTATTTAACCTAATAGCGCCACATGCTATTCTTTGCGGCAAGTCTCATGACTTGGTTCGTTGGTCTTGCACACAAGACCCACTCAGCAACCTGCTGCATATTTTTCCATAAAAATACTCGAGACATCAAACATGTCACAAACTGGGGGATGTTCATCAGGGTATTGGTCTGGCGGTTTACAGCGTGCGGCGTGAAACACGCCCATTATGAGAAAGTGTCAGAAAAAGGCAGACAGTTAGTGGCAGCTGAGAAGTAGTGGGTGTAAATTGACCCGTCTTCCCTCATAGTAAGACGTGGTTTTCAACATTTTTACACGATCCCATTTTCTCCATCACTCAACTACTCCCATTTCCTATGATATCAGGGTGCATGCAACTATGACTATATAAATAGGTTTTCAACCCATTTCAAACAACAACAGAGTTTTGGTTAACAACACAGTATCCATAAAAACACAAAAGAACTGATAGCTTACATTCTGTAAGCCAGTTTCAGATTCTGATACAAGTCATAAAACAACCAAACCTTTAGAGTTAACCATTCCGATCTCAACACCTTCTTCGCTTCCCTCCCTAAGATCAACCCTTCTCCTTCACTTTGTGACCGAAGTAAGGATGTAATGGCCATTTCTTGGTTTAGGCCAGAATTTTACAGATTGATCTCTTGAATCTAAAGTACTCCCGTGCAGTGCATTTGTTTAGGGTTTAGATTCGTTTCTTGGCGACACAACCAAATTTACCAAAACCAGCAGAATCAGTTTCTACCCCAAAACACTTGGACGGTATCAAAAATCAATATCCAAGTGTCAATCAATTTAATCAACAACCAAAGGTTGGATTCACAATTGATCGAACTTACGCACAACCTGTGATATTTCTATTATATAACAAAAAATAATGTCGAAGAGAAATAACACAGACACAAGAAATTTTGTTAACGAGGAAACCGCAAATGCAAAAAAACCCCGGGACCTAGTCCAGATTTGAAAACCACATTGTATTAAGCCGCTACAGACACTAGCTCACTCCAAGTTAACTTCGGACTGGAATGTAGTTGATCCCTAATCAATCTCACACTGATCAAGGTATAGGAGTTGATTCCCTTAGCTGATCTCACCCACAACTAAGAGTTGCTACGACCCAAAGTCGAAGACTTGATAAACAAATTTGCCTCCCACGGAAAAGTCTATTGTATAGATAAATCTGTCTCCCAGAGATAAACCTATGAGTTTTGTTCCGTTTTTTGATAAATCAAGGTGAACAGTAACCAATTGATATACCAGACTTATATTCCCGAAGAACATCCAAGAAATATCAATCACCTCACAATAATCTTAATCGTATGGTAGCGAAACAAGATATTGTGGAATCACAAACGATGAGACGAAGATGTTTGTGACTACTTTTTATCTTGCCTATCGGAGATTAAATCTCGACCCAATCATAGAGAAGATAGTACTCAATCACGATAGAAAATGCAAGATCATATCACGCAACTACAGAGAAAATAGTTGGGTCTGGCTTCACAATCCCAATGAAGTATTTAAGTCGTTAACCTACAGGGTTTCGTGAAAAACCTAAGGTTAAAGGAGAATCGACTCTAGTCGCAACTAGTATCACACAGGAGGTGTGGGGATTAGGTTTTCCATTTGCTATAGTTCTCCTTTATATAGTCTTCAAATCAGGGTTTGCAATCAATGTTACCTTGGTAACAAAGCATTCAATATTCACCGTTAGATGAAAACCTGATTAGACTCAAGCTAATATCTTTCAACCGTTAGATCAAACTTAGCTTGTTACATACAAATGAAATGTACCTTCATTTAGATATGAGTAACCGTACCTAAACGTGTACACCTTGTTGGCTCAACAATAATTAACCGAAGTTAGCCATATGAACACTTTCATATCAACCTCATTCATCTTAACCATAACTAGTTCAAATGACTCAAATGAAACTAGTTCTAGAGTTGTTCAATTGTTTATATTCTCATAGAAGTATACATGACACAATTGAAGCAAAATCGATTTTGATTCACTCGAATCAATTCATGAACATTATAGCCATAGTTTGTAAAAGATTGCATTCCTTATTATATAAATGTATTAGTTCATGAACAAACCAATTTTAGAACATCATCCACTTAGGTATGCGTACCTAAGTAGCCGGACCAAGTTTGGGTTTCGCCAGTACGCGAACTGGTACGCATACCATCCAAACTCAGCAGAAATTCCCGGACCAGAACCTTACGCCAGTACGCGTACCGGTTTGCATACCGAGTTCCCGGATTTTCTCAAACCAACAAGTACGCATACGGGTATGCATACCATGGTTCCTGGACATGGATTACATATATGCAAGTACGCATACTATGCTTAAATCCAATTGTTCTAAACTCTATTTCAATCATTGAAACATTCTTAGAGGATGACAATAGTTGTTTTCACAAACTATTAGCATCAAAGCCATTTTCAAGTGATTGACATAATCAATACGAAACATTCCGAGTCTACATCAAATGAGATGTTACAAGGCGATTTTCATATGATCATCTTTTGACTTTCGTCAAGAATATAAGATGAACTTGGTTAAAGCGAAAGCTTACCAACACATATTTCGAGAAATATGTAAGCGAGTTAAACTAGGCTCGAAATATCAAATGTGCATAATAGAAGTCTATATAGCTATACGACTTTTGTCTCAAATAGGAGATAGAGTAGATAGACTTTTGAGTGATAGATGAGTTCAAGTATCCACGTACATTTTGTTGATGAAGTTCCACAAGCTCCCCTTAGTAGTTCTTCGTCTTCAATCGATGAACGCCGTGAAGTCTAATGCTCCACTACACTTTCTATCCTAATCCGAGACTTAGCTATAAGTAGACTAGAAATCAAGACTTATAGTTTTGGCAACTAAACTTGACAATAAGCTTGAGATAGCAACGCTTGCGAGTTCGACTGAGCGGTGCTCTAAAACAAATGATCATCAAAAAGTAAACATGAGCGTTCAAAATAAACTCCTTCTTATATTATGTAACAATTCAAGAAACTTTTAGAACTACATTAAAAAAAATCAGCAAACTAATGAAACTGTTAAAATTGTTTAATTATATCTTAAATTTCTTTTCCATAGACCCTTCAATGAAATCGAGAGGAAAAACATACATAAGGATTACTTCATTACAGACTTACATTACATTTCAAAGAAAATATAAAATCAAACTATAATTTTCTAGTTACAATTATAAAGTCTTATAGTGAAATTATGGACCTGCATTACCAATACACGCTGTTGATGCATCCACATCTTTCTTCCCATCTAGCTCTCAATTTTTAAGAGGCCGATTAGTTAATTGAACTCATGGCAACCGAATTCAAATGGAAAAACAATTCTACCTCAATGGAGTTTCCTAATGCATTCTTGAATTAGTATTACCATTGTTATTTCCCTTGCTTTGCCTTTTCCATCCTTTCCCGGGAAATATGGGTGGCAATGTGCCAATGACTTCTCAACTTGCTCTTATTTACTCATCATCTTACTATATCGTTCCTACTCCTTGAATATTATGTAATCGTCAAAGGAAAAAAAAAAGGAACACACATGATTTAAGTATACGGGAATGCAATTACTTAATTCAAATTTTCGTTTTCTCCTATAATCTCAACATAATAAAACATTTATACACTTTTAATACGACATAAAAAAAATTTGAAGATGAACAATGCTTTCCAATATCTAGATTTCAATTCCATGTATGAAATATGTGCATCAGAATAGAACTTGATGGTACCACCGTTTTTACTCAAGTAGGGAACGACAAAACAAACTAAAGAAACTGAAAACACTAAAATAAACAACATTTATAAATAATCAATTAGCTTGGGAGTAAGTATTCCAAGAGAAAAATCATTTTAAAAAAGAAGAATAACGAACCATGAGAAACGAAATTTAATTCCTAGCATTAAATTATCAGTGTACAGTCAGTAACGGTGCACCCCTTGGACCCCAACTGAGGAATCTCACACATGCCATGCCATAATTTGGAACTTTCGGGTCCATATTCATTTAGATTGAGAAGATACTGGCAATACCTCATGTAAAAATATCTTATTTCCTCCGTATAAACATGTTATACACTCACTCAAGGACTTTTATGCCTCTTTTTTAATCTAAATGAAGCAATAATATCTCAAATTATTAAGGAGGGTGAAAGTAGCGAGACATGGAGAACGTAATATGTAGAAACCAAATAAGAACAACTAAAGGCTTGCACTTGACATGAAGTCAACTGTTTTTCAAATTGGCATGATATCAGTGTCGAGGTTTAGCAACTTATATATCTTCGTTCTTCAATTATGTTCATGGTATTTTAATAGCATCCCCAGTCTAATTTTTTAAGGGTATTAACTTCTATTCATGGAACCATCTAAGTCATGATACCCAATATCCAAATGTAACACGTAAAATCATTGAAACCAATGAACTTGTTAACGTGAATCGAATAAGCAACCTTCTGACATGGAGTTTAGTTTCAAAAAAAACATGGAGTCGGATGAGCTAAATAAACCTACTTCCGAAATTCTTCCTAGAGAATGAAAATCACATAAAAACCCCAATTCTTTCATAACCATAAAAACAGTAATTGTAGATTCACTGATATTGCGATTGATGAAAGAAGAGGGGAAAGAGTTCAATAGTGATACTTACAGATTATTTAAGTTGTTCATTATGCTGATCATAAGAAATATCGTACATCAGAAAATACATAGGGAGATAGAGTGATTTAACCTAAAATGGTACCTCCAGATCCTTTGGCGTTAGAGGGATTTCCTGTTAGCATTGGAGCACCTTTAATCCACTCTGTATAAACCTGTGAAAATAATAAGTCAGGAAGTACCAGCCAAAAGCGTGTATGTAAAATTCTCAGATATATACATGAAATTATTTTTGCCTTCTTACTTTTGCAAGTGCAGATACAACACTAATTGACACGCAGATATGGCGAAGCACACACGTCTCGGTACAATCACACTTCTTCCTAATAATATTAACTTATGCAAGGAGAAAAGGATTAACTTCTTCTTATGCTAAGCTTTGTTGACACTATGCACTATATATATGAGCTACACACTAAAATATTAAACGTAGTTTATACAATAAAATGCAAAGTAGTTGTACAAAAAAACTCTTTTCATTTTATCTCCCACCCTACTTGGGCTCATGTTTGAAATCCAATAGATACCAAGTGTTTCTAGGCTAAGTATCATTACCTCGAACATTGCTCTGCTTAAGTAATAAGTAATGAATTACTTGTTCATTTTAACTGATATCAAGTGTGAAAAGACGAGGGTACCCAAATATACCTCAATCTAAAACTTTTCCACCTATAAGTCCTTTTCCGAAAGTGATTGTCTATGGACTGAGTCGAGACAATACAACTAATCGGTTCACACTTCGTGCGATCGTCTATGGATACAAGATCGAGACAATACAACAACGAAGTATGTTTACTTGATAATAGGTTCGGACTTAACCAAGATCTAGGGATTGTCTATCAAGTAAAATAGGAATTAACGTTTGTGTAATTTACTTTAAATTATAATAAGAACAATTATAATTGCGGAAAATAAAAGTAAATGACACAACAAGATTTTGTTAACGAGGAAACCGCAAATGCAGAAAACCCCCGGAACCTAGTCAAGAATTGAATACTCTCAGAATTAAGCCGCTATACAAAATCAAACCAACTTCGTATAGTTGAGACCAAGAAACTAAACCTATAGTTCACCTAGTTCCCTCAGTATCCATGCGCCTCCAACTTGTAAATAAGTCACGCACTTGGAACAATTCCTTTGGTTCGTATTCCAAACAGTAAAGGAACAACAAATCTGTTCGGTAACAACTCTTTTCAACCAACGTGATATGAGTTTGACAAAGGCTCTTCCGTTTAACCAATAAACTCCTTTGTCGGGTCCTTAGATCAATCTCTCAAACACTACCGAAGTAATTGTTAGACTATGCAATCAATACTATTAATCACAAAGAAGTGTATTGATGCCGATCTACTCAACTAATCAATCCAATATATCACAAAGATAAACTGATTAGTTGGATCCCTTTCCAGCCGAAACAAGTTGTTGTGCACACCAAAGATTAAGAACCCAAAAAGTCTTCTTGTCTTCAAATCTTCTTTAATCTTCAATCAGCACCTGCACACAATCAACTTGAATCTCTTGTGATCAATCACACACAGAACGGAGTCTGTTAACGTTGGATTATCACAAGATGTCTTTAAATCTACAAACAGTCTACAGATCCCCGTCGAAACTTCGATCTAGTTTGAGTGAATCTTATATCATAAGAGAAGATTCTCAAGCATAAACAAACTAGGTGCAATCAAAGTTCAACAACCGTTAGTCAATCAAATCAATCGAAAACTAATAATAAACTGCAATTATCTATTTTCCCACCAACGGTACTAATAGAGCTTCTTAATCCCAAAGAAGTCTTTAAACTGAGCGGCCGTAAGAGATTTCTCCTAAATAGGGTACTTTCCTCTCCGATAGGCGGCTCTACCAGTAATAACACAACTTAGGTAGTTTTGCTGGCTCTGAGGATTAGTTTGCTAGAAAATGCAAACTTCAATATTTATAGACAGGGAAGTTTGGACACCAAGGAATTTCAAAAACCGAATATTCTCAAAGATATGCAATAAACACAAAATCGGTTTTCATAACTCCTGGAAATGCACTGTCCAAATATTGACCGAAATCCCAATAAAAAATCTATAATCGGTAAATGCACATTACTAATTATTATTTTCTAAAGATATGCATTTAATTGCTGGAGATTAAATAGCATATAAAAACTAAGAAACCTAAAATAAAAGATTCTCAATTTATTTCGATCCTGGGATTCTCCTTTAGCTATTAAGGAATATCTTTGAACAATTAATGATAAGAGTTACTGCACATGTTCAAAGTATGTCAACATCTTAACTTTGCAAGTCCTTTTTCATACTTACAATCTTGGAAACGATTTTCCACACTTCCAAAAGAGTTTAGAATTGGTTCGTCTGAATTCCAAGAACTATGTGATTGATTATCCTATCAAATCACCAATCATGGGTTTAACGGTTCTACCAAAACAAGTTTCGGTTCTACCTCCATGTGAGTACTGTGCATAGTCACACTAGTTACCAAAATTCAGTTGACTAGGTACTAGGATCGGTTCCCCACAACTTATGGTAACTACCTGTATTCGGTTGCACATGGCCATAGGATCGGTTCCCCCAAAACTACAAACTTGTTGCACATGTTCATAGGATCGGTTCCCCCATCTACTAAAAACGTGTTGCACCTCTTACAAGGATCGATTCCCTCTTATAAATTTGTTTCACCTCTTACTAGGATCGTTTCCCCAATGACTAGATAAAAGTTGTTATTTACAAGGCATCGATCATACCATCTTGAGTGATTACTTAAGATCGGTTTCACTAATAAAAGTCATACCAATACATAAGTCAGGCCTTGTGAATAGTTTTACCAAGATACATAAACAAGTTTATGAGCAGTTATACTAAACACACATATTGGTGATTCAAAATAGATTTTCAATGAATAACAATACCAATAAGCCTAGTGATTTCCCTTTCGATTCACAAAACAAGTTTATGAACTTACTTCCTTTAAACGAATGTAAAACATTGTTTCCTAGGATGAAATCTTCACTCATACCCATACATAATCACAATAGCATTCATATGATCATGTCGATGTCTTATATACAAAGTTTAATGGTTAAGCAATAAACCTCGTATTGTATTCCTTAATACTATGTCTAACTAGAGTATCATACACAGCTTCACAGTTATGTTTTCAATATGCACGACTTGAAAGATACGTTAGGGAATGAAATAGTTCAAGTCAAATATTACTAACCTCAAGAGGAAGGATGATGTTGTCGTTGTAGCTCCATACTTCTTCACATTCTTCAAGTCTTCATGTAAAACTTGTAAGTCTCATATCCTAATACTTTCAAGCTAACCTATACGAAGTTAACTCTATTATAAAATCAAGTGACTCTTTAAATGAGTTTTGATTCACTAAAATATGACAACCAAACTTGACATACCAACGCTTGGTGGGTTCAACCGAGCTATGCTCTAACAATCTCCCCCTTTTTCAATTTTAGTGACAAACCTCTTACATCATATGGATAAACAAATTACAAAAATTCATTATACACATACGCTTGATTCCAAGTTCAACAACACAAAACATGCATTAAATTCAATCCTTAAGTGCCTCTGCTGACATTATAATAACAAAGCTAATACTCACCCTAAAGGTAAGATAGGTATATTTTCAATCCGCACGTCTTTGTTATTTTCATGTAGTTCCTCATAACTACATATCATATGGTATGTGACTCCCCCTTAGTCTATGCTTTCACTCTTTTTGTTAGAATAAATTTAGCACAAATGTCCTTTCCCTTAGTGAAATCACTTGTTTACTCCATATATTTCTCCTCCTTTTTGTCACAAAATGACAAAGAAACGAAAAAATAAAGGACAAACCGAAAGGATCTTACAAATCTCACAATTTTTTTTTGCAAACCTATAAGAGTTGAGCACGAGGGATTTACACACCATTTTAGATAACCAATATAAAAACCGAAACTACAAGTAATTTGGTTTTAACATGTTATCTAGGAAACAATTGCCCGAAGCAATTTTCCCTAATAGTTTGGCACGTCAAAAATAGACTAAGAACCTTAGTTCTTTTGCTAAACCGATTGTACAAATACAATTGCTTGTTCGATAAGACCAAAATAAAGATCAGAATTAACTTTATTTCTCTCATCAGGCTCTAATTATTCTCAAAAATAACTTAGATCTTTCACTTTTAAACAAGACAAATACTAGGTTAGTTAACTAGTAATTCTTGTTAAGGCATTCGGTTAGACTTTAATAACCGAAACCTTCACATTTAATAAGTCTAACTAAGATCTGAAAAACTTAGTTTCTCTTATCCGGAAATCACTTGGACTAAACAAATGATCCTGAAACAATTTTGTTAATCCATAAAAAATCCATACAAACCAAATAAATAAACTTGCATAATCATTTATCTTAACCGGAAGCAATTGAAACAAATATAGACATTATAGCACTGCAATTGCACCGAAATTTTGTAAGCCTAAACAATTGATACCAAACAATAACGAAAGATAACAATGGTTTTTCTTAACCGGAAACAATTGAATCACAAACAAACATCCATACACAAATAATGGAATCAACATCAATTGTACCGATATTTTGTTAAGAAAAAGCAATAAAGATATGAAATAAAATCATGCTTTTCTTAAACAGGAAAACAATTAACTTACAAGATTTTCACCTCAAATTTCGCATCCTCTTCTTCAATAATGTTTGCATCTTCTTTCCAAGGAGAATTGATACCGAAATATCATTATGTTATCAGCCTTATGCAAGAAAAAATAACCACAATAACCAACCTTTACCAGAGAAAGGTTGAAAACCGATTTTAACTTATGCAATGCAAAAGTTGAAACCCCGAAACACATATTCTTTGATGCTAAACCAAACGATTCAACATATTGTGACTTTTTCACATATTGTTTCAATCAGAACCCCTCATGATCCTTTGATAAAGCCTACCAACATGGGATAGAACTTAATCCTCTATCTTGTAGGGAATTGAATTGCGAAACCAACGCAAAAAGAATGAGGTCATTCCGAGTTTGGACGAAGAAGTTATGGGAAAAACAGTTTTACACTCCTTCATATGGGGACCTCTCACTAGGATCGGTTCCCAACATTGCACCTATCACTAGGATAGGTTCCCAAGAGTTACTTGTGACGAATCACAACACTAAACTGTTTTTTGACATAACTTTTGCATACGATGTCCGAATTCGGTGATTTTTGGCTCGTTTTAACCGTGAAAACAAGAGATACACATATATGATCAGTAGATATCAACATAATAAACTCAAAATTACCGTTTCTATCAAAACCTCAAATATAGATAGAGAAAGTATGATTATAGAAGAAAAGAAATCTCCCTAGAGATGTTAATTAGTCATATAATAACTGAGAGATCACGTGCTCAGTTTCATGTACTTCCTCACCTTTCAAAAGATTGAGCACAAAGGTGAGTATGCACATTCTGACACAACTAGGTTGTGTTGAGTTGAGCCTTGTCTTGTTCGTCATGAGTAACTATGACAAAATCATCATTCTTGACCTCTTGCTTGGTTTGTTTTCTCTTGTCCATCTCTTGTTTTTCTTATTTGACTTGTGATGAAGAGTGTCATTATCACAACCTTTACTAGTACAAGAGATTTCAGACATGGTGTCTTTCTTTAGTCTTTCAAGAATACTCTTGTAATTATTGTCACCGACAATTAACAGCTGAGAGTCATTCTTGTGACTAAATTTTGGTCCCTTCTTGGCTATGGAGGACTTAGGGACCCATTTAGAGTTGGGTTTCGCAGGAGCAGCTTTTTTTTTCATACCATTAGGATCATTGTCCTTTTGAATATTTTGTGAAACAACCTTTCTCCAATTTTGAACATCAGATCTTGTTTTTGCATTTAAAAAGTCATCTCTCTTTCTATAATTGGGTCTTTTATGAAATGACCTTGTCGAGTGATATGCAAAATTTGAACTATCATTATAATAATTCTTTTTCCTAAACTTAGGAAAATACCGATCTGAGTTCTTATGAGGAGAAAACTTAGCCAATTCGTTTGATACAATAGAAAGTGCATCTTGCATCTTAAGAACTTTGCATCCCCATTGCAAGTGATCTTTATTACCACAATAATAACAATGCTTAGTATAAATATACGAAGTTTGAGTTTTAGTGTTACCTTTTTGTGGATCCTCTTGCATTGGAGATCGACGAGTTTTCTTATGATTATTATTATTATCCTTGTTCAACGTTGTTGCTTTCTTGACATTAGCAGAAGTGCTCTCTTTGATTGTTGCTGGTTGAACAGAATTCTTAGGCTTGATTGGCTTTACTTTTTTACAAGAAATAGTATCATTTTTGACATTAGTGGAGGCCTCTGGTTGAGAAGAATTTGTAGCTTTAACAAATTTTACCTCTTTGTTAATATTTGAAGCATCTATTCCCTTATAACCCAATCCTCGTGTATCACGATGATTTCTACTTGCTTCTAACATTGAGGTTAAATTGTTTGAGCTAACATTGAGCTTTTTAAGGTCCAAAATTTCTTCTTCCAATGTCTTGATTTTATCAAGAGCACCAGCTAGATCAGCCTTAAGGTGTTTTTCTCGTGAGAGATATACACCTTCTTTCTCTTCAAAACTCTTTGGTTGAGAATTAACCCTTGCTTCAGATTCAGTAAGTTTATTTTTCGACAAAAAAAGATCTCTACGAAGATTTTCACATTCTAATTTCTTAGAATTTAGTTCTTCTGTACGATCTTTAAGAAGAGAATCACTGATTTGGTAACCAATATAATATCCTTGAAACACCTTCTTCAATTTCTTGTTCTCACGACAAAGAGGAGTCATAAGACCAACGAAATCTGAAGAACTCAGTTTTTTATTTTTCAAAGGATTCAGTAGTCTAGAGTATTCTGAGATATCCTCTTCTACTTCTCGTTCAAAATCTGAGTCATCATCATCGGAAATTTCATCCATCCTTTCTTCTAAACAAATTTTCCAGTTGTCATTGGTTTCCACATCATTAACAAGATTAAATTGCCTAGTAGAATCTCTAGTGATGATTTCTTCAGATATTGATTCATAGATGCCATCATCAAGTGTTAATTCAAAACTCTTGATACCTTGCTTTACGTTAACTAAATCATTATCAAGTTCTATAAAAACCATTTTTAGATTCAAGTCTTATAGGTTGGATCGCACCAAAAACACAGATTGTTAGATCTTTCCATGTTTGCCTGCTCTTATACCAATTGAAAAGACGAGGGTACCCAAATATACCTCAATCTAAAACTTTTCCACCTATAAGTCCTTTTCCGAAAGTGATTGTCTATGGACTGAGTCGAGACACTACAACTAATCGGTTCACACTTCGTGTGATCGTCTATGGATACAAGATCGAGACAATACAACAACGAAGTATGTTTACTTGATAATAGGTTGGGACTTAACCAAACTCTAGGGATTGTCTATCAAGTAAAATATGAATTAACGTTTGCGTAATTTACTTTAAATTATAATAAGCACAATTATAATTGCGGAAAATAAAAGTAAATTACACAGCAAGATTTTGTTAGGGAGGAAACCGCAAATGCAGAAAAACCCCGGGATCTAGTCCAGAATTTAATACTCTAAGAATTAAGCCGCTATACAAAATCAAACCAACTTCGTATAGTTGAGACCAAGAAACTAAACCTATAGTTCACCTAGTTCCCTCAGTATCCCTGCGCCACCAACTTGTAAATAATTCACGCACTTGGAACAATTCCTTTGGTTCGTATTCCAAACAATAAAGGAACAACAAATCTATTCGGTAACAACTTTTTTCAACCAACCTGATATGAGTTTGACAAAGGCTCTTCCGTTTAACCAATAAACTCCTTTGTCGGGTCCTTAGATCAATCTCTCAACAACTACCGAAGTAATTGTTAGACTATGCAATCAATACTATTAATCACAAAGAAGTGTATTAATGCCGATCTACTCAACTAATCAATCCAATCTATCACAAAGATAAACCGATTATAGTTGGATCCCTTTCCATCCGAAACAAGTTATTGTGCACACCAAAGATTATGAACCCAAAAAGTCTTCTTGTCTTCAAATCTTTTTTAATCTTCAATCAGCACCTGCACACAATCAACTTGAATCTCTTGTGATCAATCACACACAAAACGGAGTCTGTTAACGTTGGATTATCACAAGTTGTCTTTAGATCTACAAACATTCTAAATATCCCCGTCAAAACTTCGATCTAGTTTGAGTGAATCTTATATCAGAAGAGAAGATTCTCAAGAATAAACAAACTAGGTGCAATCAAAGTTCAACAACCATTAGTCAATCAAATCAATCAAAAACTAAAATAAACTGCAATTATCTAGTTTCCCACCAACGGTACTTATAGAGCTTCTTGATCCCACAGAAGTCTTAAACGAGCGGTCGTAAGAGATTTCGCCTAATTAGGGTACTTTCCTCTCTGGATAGACGGCTCCACCAGAAACAACAAAAAGATGAAGTTTGCCTGGCTCTTAGGATAGTTTGCTCGAAATGAAAACTTGGGTATTTATAGACCAAGGATGTTTGGACACCAAGGAATTTCCAAAACCGAATATTCTCAAGATATGCAATAAATGCCCAAATCAGTTTTCATAATTCTTGGAAATGCTCTGTCCAATATTTACCGAAATTTCACTAGAAAATCTCCAATTATTAAATGCACATTACCAATTTTTATTTTCCATAGATATGCATTTAATTGTTGGTAATTAAAAGCATATAAAACTAATAACCTTAATTAAAAGATTCTTAATTTATTTCGGCCCGGAATCTCCTTGAGTTATTAAGGAATATCTTTGAGCAATAAAAGATAAGAGTTAGTGATCATGTTCAAAGTATGTTGACATCTTTTCTTTGTAAATCCTTTTTCATATTTACAATCTTGGAATCGATTATACCACACTTCCAAACAAGTTTAGAATCGGTTCATCTGTATTCCAAGACAACTATGTGATTGATCAAATATCAAATCACTAATCATGGGTTTACGGTTCTACCAAACACAAGGATCGGTTCTACCTTAATATGGTTACTGGGACCGGTTACAACAGTTACCAGGATCGGTTACATCAATTACCAGGACCGGTTACCATATACTCATGGTATTACTTGTGATAAGTTACACAAGTCACTATGATCGGTTACACCAATTACTAGGACCGGTTACGCCAATTACAAGGATCGATTACATAACTCTTTTGTGATCGGTCACACCAATTACTAGGATCGGTCACACCAATTACAAATATCGATCATACCATCTTACGTGATTACTTAGGATCAATTACACTAATAAAAGTCATACCAATACATAAGTCAGGCACTGTGATTAGTTATACCAAGATACATAACAAGTTATGATCGGTTCTACTAACTCACACATATTGGTAATCCAAAGATATGCAATGAATAACAATACCAATAAGCTTAGCAATTTCCCTTTCGATTCATAAAACAAGTTCATGAATGTACTTCCTTTAAACAAATGTAAACATTGTTTCCTAGGATGAAATCTTCACCTTTACCCATACACATAATCACAATAGCATTCATACGATTATGTCGATGTCATAAATATACGAAGTTCAAAAGATAAGCGTTATACTTCGTATCCTAATTCCTTAACACTATGATCATGTGATCTTGTCTTACTACTAGAGTATAATCATTCACAGCTTCGCAGTTAAGTTTTCAATATAGCACGACTTGAATGATACATTAGGAATGAAACAGTTCAGGTCAAATATTACTAACCTCAAGAGGAAGGATGATGTCGTCGTTTTAGCTTGTTACTTCTTCACATTCTTCAAGTCTTCGAGTAATACTTGTATGTCTCATAATCCTAGAATTTCTAGTCTAACCTATACGAAGTTGTCTCTAGTTACATAATCAAGCGACTCTTAGATGAGTTTTGATTCACTAAAATATGACAACCAAACTTGACATACCAACGCTTGGTGGGTTCAACCGAGCTATGCTCTAACAATCTCCCCCTTTGTCAATTTTAGTGACAAAACTCTTAATACATATGGATAAACAAATTACAAGAATTCATTACATACGCTTGATTCCAAGTTTCAACAACACAATAACCTGCATATATTCAATCCATAAATGCCGTTGTTGACATTTGAATAACAAAGCTAATACTCCCCCTAAAGGTAAGATAGGTAGATTTTCAATCCGAACATCTTTGTTGTTCCCCTTTTGTAGTAAAGATAACTACAATAGCAATATGATATGTTGCTCCCCCTTAGTCAATGCTTTACTCTTTCGTTAGATATAACGTTTAAGCACAATTGTCCTTTCCTTAGTTATTACAAATCACTTGTTTACTCCATATATTTCTCCTGCTTTTTGTCACAAAATGACAAAGGTTCGAGCAAATAAAGGTCAAACCGAAAGGATCTTACAAATCTAAATGACTTGTACAACCTATAAGAGTTAAGCACGAGGGTTTCACATACCATTTTAGATAACCAATATCAAAACCGAAACTACAAGTAATTTAGTTTTAATATGTTATCAAGGAAACAATTGCCCGAAGCAATTTTCCCTAATAGTTTAACAAATTGACTAAGAAACTTAGTTCCCTTGCTAAACCAATCGCACAAATACAATCGCTTATTTCGATAAGACCAAAATAAAGATCCGAATTAACTTTATTTTTCTCATCAGGTTCTAATTATTCAGACAATAACTTAGACCTTTCACTTTAGACAAGACAAGTACTACTTTAGTTAACTAGTATTTCTCGTCAAGGCATTCGATTAGACTCTAATAACCGAATCCTTTACTTTGATAAGTCTAACTAAGATCAAAATTAACTTAGTTTCTCTTATCCAGAATTGAATTGGACTAAACAAATGATCCCGTATTTTGTTAAGCCATAAATAATACATACAAACCACATAAATTGACTTGCACAATTATTTCTCTTAACCGGAAGCAACTGAAACAAACATAGACATTATAGCACCGAAATTTCGTTAAGCCAAAAACACTTGATACCAAACAATAAAGAAGATATCAAACAATAAGTCAAATAAATTGACACGGTTTTTCTTAACCGGAAATAATTGAATCACACACACACACACACACACCTATACACACATAATGGAATAAACATCAATTGTACCGAAATTTTGTTAAGAAAAAGCAAAATATATGCAATAAAATTAGGCTTTTCTTAAACAGGAAAACGATTAACTAACAAATTCGTTACCTCAGATTCCGCATTCTCTTCTCCAAGAAAAATATATCATTAAGCGCAAGTTCAAGTTAGAACTCTCCCACATTATGTTGTCATTCTCCTGCAAGAACAAAAGAATAACAACAAGGGAAACCTTTACCAGAGAAAGGTTGAATCGGTTTTAACTAATGCGTGCCAATAGCAAAAGTTGAAAACCCGAAACACATATGTTTTTTCTAAACACAACTCATGTAAACACAAATTGATTCAACACATTTTGACTTTTTACATATGAGTCTCAATCGGACTCCTTATGATACTTTGATAAAGCCTACCAACATGGGCTATAACTTAATCCCGCTAAATCAAAAAGTCACACAAACCATAAGGGTTCATATCATATGAGATTGAATATTAAGGTTATGAAAACCGAAATAAGACATCCCATAAATCCAATTTGCAATACACCAAAAATATTCAACAGAAAATCACGTATTGCAATTACCTCAATCTTGTAGGTAATTAAATTACGAAACCAACGCAAAAATAATGAGGTCATTCCGAGTTCGGACGAAGAAGTTATAGGAAAAACAGTTTTTACACTCCTTCGTATGGACCAATCACACCAATCACCAGGACCAGTTACGGTGATTGCTTGTGATGGGTCACATCAATCACCAGGACCGGTTACAATACTTGTGATGGGTCATACCAATCACCAGGACCAGTTACGGTGATTACTTGTGATGGATCACAACACTAAACTGTTTTAGACATAACTTTTGCATACAATGTCTGAATTCAGTGATTTTTTTACTCGTTTTAACGTTAAAAACAAGAGCTACAAATATATGATCAGTATATATCAACATCATAAACTCAAAATTACCGTTTCTATCAAAACCTCAAATATAGATAGAGAAGGTATGAGTATAGAAGAAAAGAAATCTCCCTAAAGATGTTAATTAGTCATATAATAACCGAGAGGTCATGTGCTCAGTTTCATGTGCTCCCCACCTATCATAAGATTGATCACAAAGGTGAGCATGCACATTCCAACACAACTAGGTTGTTTTTTGGTGAGCTTTGTCTTGTTCATCATGGGTGACTAAGACAGAATCATCACTCTTGACCTCTTGCTTGGTTTGTTTTCTCTTGTTCCATCTCTTGTTTTTCGTCTTTGACTTGTGATGAAGAGTGTCATTATCACAACGTTCACTAGTACAAGAGATTTCAGACATGATGTCTTTCTTTAGTCTTTCAAGAAAACTCTTGTAATTATTGTCACCAACAATTAACAGCTGAGAGTCATTCTTGTGACTAACTTTTGGTCTCTTCTTGGATATGGAGGACTTGGGGACCCATTTAGAGTTGGGTTTCGTAGGATCAGCTTTCTCCTTCATATCGTTAGGATGATTGTCCTTTTGAATACTTTGCGAAACAACTTTTCTCCAATTTGGAACATCAGATCTTGTCGTAGCATTTTACAAAATCATCTCGCTTTCTATATTCAGGTCTTTTATAAGATGACCTTGTCGAGCGATAGGAAAAATTTGAACTATCATTATAATAATTCTTTTGCCTAAACTTTGGACAATATCGATCCGAGTTCCTTTGGGGAGCAATCTTTGCCAATTCGTTTGATACAAACGAAAGTGTATTTTCTATCTTACGAATCTTGCATCCCAGTTCCACATGCCCTTTATTACCACAATAACAACAATGCTTAGTAACATACAAAGTATGAGTTTTAATGTTACCTTTTTGTGGATCCTCTTGCATTGGATCTCGACGAGTTTTCTTCTTCTTCTTATCTTTGTTCAACGTTGTTGCTTTATTGACATTAGCAGAAGTGCTCTCTTTGATGGTTGCTCTTGACGAGTCTGGTTGAACACAATTTTTAGGCATGACAGGCTTTTCTTATTTATAAGAAATAGGAGCATTAGTGGAAGCCTCTGGTTGAGAAGAATATGTAGCTTTAACAAAATTTACCTCTTTGCTAATATATGAAGCATCTATTCCCTTATATACCAATCCTCGTGTATCACGATGATTTCTACTTGCTTCTAACATTGAGGTTATATTTTTTGAGCTATCAATGTGCTTTTTCAAGTGCAAATTTTCTTCTTCTAGCTTCTTGAATTTATCAAGAGCTCCTGTTAGATTGGCCTCAAGGTGTTTTTGTCAAGAGAGATATACACCTTCTTTCTCTTCAAAACTTACTTGTTCAGAGTTAATTCTTGCTTCCGATTCAGCAAGTTTTTTTTTCCAATAAATAGACTTTTTCTAGAGCAGAATTACGATCTTTCTCTAAAAGTTCCGCTCGAGAAAGACTGGCACTTACTTTATCCTAAAGATTCTGTATATGTTGAGAATTATTTTCAACCTTTGAGGAGGCAAGATCAATAACAAGTTTATCATTCTTGGCTTGCAGACATCTTATATTGTCTAGAAGCTTTCCTTCTCTTTCCAATGCATGAATTAGTTCGGTTGAACACGAAAGAAAATTTTCGTATAATTCTTTTGACTGAGATGCTTCTATATTCGAAGAAACAATGTTTTTCTCGTCATCAAGAGTTAATTATGAACTCTTGGTATCTTGTATTACGTTAACAGAATCAGTCATTAGATTCAATTCTTATAGGTTGTATCGCACCAAACAGTTAGATCTTTTCGTGTTTGCCTACTCTGATACCAATTAAAAAGACGAGGGTACCAAAATACACCACAATCTTTAATTTATCCACCTATAAGTCCTCTTACCGAAAGTGATTTTCTATGGACAAAGTTGAGACAATAATGCAAATCGGTATTCACACTTTGTGTGATCGTCTATGGATACGAGATCGAGACAATACACCAATCAAAGCGTGATTACTTGATAATAGGTTCGGACTTAACCAAACTCTAAAGGATCACTATCAAGTAATACGGAGTTAACGTTTGTGTAATTTACTTTAAATTATAATAACAACAATTATAATTGCGGAAAATAAAAGTAAATGAAACAGCAAGATTTTGTTAACGAGGAAACCGCAAATGCAGAAAAACCCCGGGACCTAGTCTAGAATTGAATACTCTCAGAATTAAGCCGCTATACAAAATCTAAACCAACTTCGTATAGTTGAGACTAAGCAACTAAACCTATAGTTCACTTAGTTTCTTCAGTATCCCTGCGCTTCCGACATTCAATAAGTGCACGCACTGGAACAATTCCTTTGGATCGTATTCCAAACAGTAAAGGAACAACAAATCTGTTTGGTAACAACTCTCTTGATTCTTTTAGATGAAGATATCTCAAGTCATAAGCAAAGGCTCCTCCGTTTAACAAATAAACTCCTTTGCCTGGTCAGATCAATCTATCCAACAATTACCGAAGTAGCAGAGTTTAAATTTGCAATCAATCAATATAGAATCAAACAAGAAACTATAAGGTGATGCAGATCTTACACAACTAACCAATCGAATAAATCTGTTTCTAGTTGGATCCCAGCCGATCAAGGTTTGTACACACCCAAAGATATAGAAACCAAATAAGAAATTTTCTTTGTCTTCAAATCTTCTTTAATCTTCAATAAACACCTGCACAACACCACTTGAATCTCTTGTGATCAATCACGCACAGAACGGAGTCTATTAACAATGGATTATCATAAGATGTCTTTAGATCTACAAACAGTTCTAAAGATCCCGTCGACACTTCAATCTAGTTTGAGTGAATCTTATATTAGAAGAGAAGATTCTCAAGAATAAACAAACTAGGTGTAATCAAATTTCAACAACCGTTAGTCAATCAAACCAATCGAAAACTAAAATAAACTGCAATTATCTAGTTTCCCACCAACGGTACTCGTAGAGCTTCTTGATCCCACGGAAGTCTTTAAACGAGCGGTCGGGAGAGATTTCGCCTAATTAGGGTACTTTCCTCTCCGGATTGACGGCTCCACCAGAAACAACAAAAAGATGAAGTTTTCCTGGCTCTTAGGATAGTTTGCTCGAAATGTAAACTTGGGTATTTATAGACCAATGATGTTTGGACACCAAGGAATTTCCAAAACCGAATATTCTCAAGATATGCAATAAATGCCCAAATCAGTTTTCATAATTCTTGGAAATGCTCTGTCCAATATTTACCGAAATCTCACTAGAAAATCTCCAATTAGTAAATGCACATTACTAATTTTATTTTCCAGAGATATGCATTTAATTGCTGGTAATTAAAAGCATATAAAACTAATAACCTTAATTAAAAGATTATTAATTTATTTCGGTCCGGGATCTCCTTGAGTTATTAAGGAATTGTTTATGGTGGATTTTCGACAAAGGTCAAAATCTTAAAATCATGATACTGCATGTTTCGTACCCTGCTTCAGGAACGCATGTGACGATTCATATCTTACGATCCGTGAACCGTTTCACGATCTCTGATCGAGTTCCTCTCTGATCCATGATGAATATGTTTCTCAAAAGGCCTCCCACTAGCTGAGCGTTCGATGCTACGCATTTTATTGTGACCTCTACATAGAAGAATGATTGGGAGGTCCTCCTACATAATTGTTTGTTGAGAGGGCATGACGCCTTCAGGACGTCGGCGACACTCGCTGTTTCCTGAATATGTAGAGAGACCGTGTATAGATTCAGGCGGCTCTCCTACATAATTGTTTGTTGAGGGGGCTAAACGCCTTCAGGACACCAACGCTGCACGTTGTTTCCTGACTATACACCTTTACGAACGAGTATGATGCTTCAACTATCTCATATCTCGATTCTACAATAGATTAATTCTACCGTGACATTCGCCACTGAATTCCTAGAAAATAATCTATTTTATCTTATTACTCCGTTCCATGGCTATCCCCGGCTGATTCCATGGATTAGTAATAGATAACCATCTTATCTCTTTACTCCGTTCCTTGAATTCCCAGACTAAATTCATGGATTAGTAATAGATACACAATTTATTTATTACTCCGTTTCATGAGTCATTCTCCGCTGAATTTCATGAATTAGTAATAAATATCCAACAATCGGGCATCTGGACTATCACCGAGTAAGCCCCAATAAAATGGTGCATGTGTACTCAACAATGATGCACGAACGAGAACCCAAATGAACGAACGAGCATTCGAAAATATGGACAAACGAGGAATCCTACACAAAACAGGAAAGAGACAATAATAATAAAAAATAGAAAAGAGGCGCCTAAGGACCGGGCCCACCGGCAGGCCGGTCATGCCGCCATGACCGGTCCCCCACGCCCTCTTCCTTTATTTTTTTTATTTCCATGAACTCATGAAAACTCCTTCGTTCAAGCAACTTTCCTTGTTTGAGCAAAACTCACGGTTTCTCCATATTTTCACGGTTTCATGAAAAATAATAACATTAGGGAAAGGTGTCGCGGGACCGGGCTCCCTAGCCGGCCAGCCATGCCCTAGCCATGGCCGGTCCCACACCTTGCAATCCCTTGTTTTCATAATTATTATTTCCCTCATCTCATGAAACTCCTCCGTTTGAGCAAAAATCATGATTTCTTCATATTTTCTCAAATATTGCTCAAACCATGAAAAAAGCCAAAAAGTCAATTGGTCTCATGACCGACTAGGCTTTTCACGAAAATATTAAAATAGTATTGTTATTTTAATATTATCAAAATATTGATCAAACGAGCAAAGTCCTACTTGCTCATTCGAGCAAAATCAAGGATTTAAGTCAAAGATCAAACTCTTCTGAAAATCAAAAATATTGCTCAAACGAGCATCAGAAAATACCGAAACTCTCAGGATTGAGATACGGGCATTATGGTGACACGGGCATGCTTCCTTGACAGACCAAGGACGGCCCTAAGGCTCTCAAGGAGCCGGTCTCACACATCTCCATGATTTTGACCTAATTTGCTCAATTTCTCATATTGAGTCCAAACTCTTTCCAACCAACTTGGAATTTGCTCAAACGATCATCAGCTAGTCCCACGACCACTAAGGGCCGGTTTCATTCCCTCTTGGTCGGTCCCTCACTTCTCCATAAATTAGGTTTTATTACCTAATGCTCGGACGAGCACTATTTTAATAAATGATGAAACTGGCATTTGATCATTCTTTCACCAAACGGTCAACTAAGGACTCTAGTGCATGCTCACTCAAGCACTTGCACACCACATGGTCGTCCATCATCCCATTTGGTCGGTCCCTCCTTCACTCAGTAACCTATTTTCAGTAATTCATCAACTGACGAACAATTGATCAAAAATTAGGGTTTTGAACAAATGCTCCACAAATCATAATTCTGAGCAAGTTCAAACACTAATAATTTTATTTAGATCCAGCAATCAACATCCAGATTAATTATATAATATTTGGTGGACTACCAATATTGTAATTAATATTTTATTGGGTCACGTTACCAGTAATTCATCGAATTGAGCAATACTTGCTCTTACTCGAATATTGATCCAACTATCAATATTCAGTAATTCGTCGAATCGAGTAATACTTGCTCAGTTGCTCGAATTTACAATATTTTCTCAGATGAGCAATATCAACATAAGAACTGTAGTTTCAATCATAAATCACTGAGCATTCTTCACTTATGCTCAATTCAACAAAACTTAGACTCACTGTCTAATAAGTCAACGACTGACTAATCAAATACACGATTGCTTTGCAGACTCCACGTTCGTAAGACATCAATCACGTCACATGGGGGGTATCAAATAGGGTTTTGGTCTGGCGGCCTACGGCACGTGTGTTCATCCATGATGACAAATGTGAGTAAGTCGTGCAAACGGTTGAAGGAGTTAGCAAAGTAGTGGGTGCACGATCAGTCAAATCTCCACACGACATGGAACTAACTTTACCACGATCTCTCACTTTCCCACTCTTTCACTCAAGAAACCGTCACACTTACTTGGATCAATGTGTTCACTATTCTGACAATATAAATAAGTCTCGGAATTCACGATTGAGATATACACAAAAAAGACACAGAAAATCCATGAGATATTGAACAGACAATCCATCGTCTAACCAAGAATCATCGTGTGAGCAACACTCTCTCAATCATTCGAAAATTATTTACACAAACTTGCAGTAATCCACAACACATCCACAATCCTTGATCACCATTGATCCCACACAATTCTCAGCTTCCCTCCTACAGATCAACCCATCTCTCTCTTTGTGACCGAATTGACTCTGGAACGGCCATTGACTTCGTTTAGGCCGGAGTCCTACAGATTGATCTCTCGAACTCAAAGCACTCCCATGCAGTACATCTGTGTGAGGTTAGGCAGTTTGCTCAGTTGAGGAGTCTCGTCCGATCGGTCATCTCTTCACTTTCCCAAAAAACCAGCAAATCGTTTTTCCGCATCTACAGGAATATCTTTGAACAATAAAAGATAAGAGTTACTGATCATGTTCAAAGTATGTTGACATCTTTTCTTTGTAAATCCTTTTTTATATTTACAATTTTGGAATCGATTATACCACACTTCCAAAAAAGTTTAGAATCGGTTCATCTGTATTCCAAGACAACTATGTGATTGATCAAATATCAAATCACTAATCATGGGTTTACGGTTCTACCAAACACAAGGATCAGTTCTACCTTAATATGGTTACTGGGATCGGTTACATCAGTTACCGGGATCGGTTACATCAATTACCAGGACCGGTAACTATATACTCATGGTATTACTTGTGATCGGTTACACAAGTCACTAGGATCGGTTACACCAATTACTAGGACCGGTTACGCCAATTACAAGGATCGATTACACAACCTTTTTGTGATCGGTCACACCAATTACTAGGATCGGTCACACCATTTACAAATATCGATCATACCATCTTAGGTGATTACTTAGGATCGGTTACACTAATAAAAGTCATACCAATACATTAGTCAGGCACTGTGATTAGTTATACCAAGATACATAACAAGTTATGATCGGTTCTACTAACTCACACATTGGTAATCCAAATATATGCAATGAATAACAATACCAATAAGCCTAGCGATTTCCCTTTCGATTCATAAAACAAGTTCATGAATGTACTTCCTTTAAACAAATGTAAACATTGTTTCCTAGGATGAAATCTTCACCTTTACCCATACACATAATCACAATAGCATTCATACAATTATGTCGATGTCATAAATATATGAAGTTCAAAAGATAAGCGTTATACTTCGTATCCTAATTCCTTAATACTATGATCATGTTATCATGTCTTACTATTAGAGTACAATCATTCACAGCTTCGCAGTTAAGTTTTTAATATAGCATGACTTGAAAGATATGTTAGGAATGAAACAGTTCAAGTCAAATATTACTAACCTCAAGAGGAAGGATGATGTCGTCGTTGTAGCTTGTTACTTCTTCACATTCTTCAAGTCTTCGAGTAATACTTGTATATCTCATAATCCTAGACTTTCTAGTCTAATCTATACGAAGTTGTCTCTAGTTACATAATCAAGCGACTCTTAGATGAGTTTTGATTCACTAAAATATGACAACCAAACTTGACATACCAACGCTTGGTGGGTTCAACCGAGCTATGTTATAACAGTTGGAAATAACTATGTGTAATCACAATAATTGTTATACCAAACCCTAGTTATCCTTCTTAAACACAAGAATAAATTCTCATAAGAAGTTTCTTAGACAAAAATAAATTCGAACTTCTTTGATAACTTCATACCTCTCCATGAATTAATCATAAAAGGTATCGTTGATATCCTTGATTCTTTTGACCATGGAAACTCCATGTTCATGATTTAGAACATTCACCTTTCGATCAATAATGCGAGCAAGATGCCTAGCCTTAATGCAATCAGAGATGAGCTTCTTCTTGTTTCGTATCAAGACTTTTTGTTTTTCAAGGATTTTTTTCTAACCATCAATTAGATTATTTATTTGCAGTTGAAGGTTCACAAATTCGACCTTTGAGTCATTCTGATGATGAATTAAATCCTTGACAGATTCAACAATCCAAGAGTTGTACTCTTTTCTTGCAATCATCTTTTTCAAAACAAGCCCTTGAACAGAGCTGCATCCTTTGATGTCTTCTTCCATATCAAGATCGACCACTTCCTGAGATCTTGAAGAGTTCTCCATATATATATTTTTGAGATAGGGATAGAGACGAAAAATATATGGTATATATATTCGTAAACAAGAGAAATAGAGAAAAACCCTTGTTAAAGAAACCCTATATAAACTCTTAGAAATAAGAATATCGGACGTTCGCGGACCGTTTTAGGTAAGTTAATGGGTCATCTAAGATCCAAAATAAGGAAATACGAATTATCTCATAGATCTTCATAGCTCGATAATTAGAAGATTCGCTTTAAATTAGAGCACATGAAAAATCAACAAGATACATCAGTTACTAGGAGTCAAGATATGACTCAACATTCTCATGATGAAGAAAGTAATTTTATTTCAAAGATAAAACACATGATCATACAATATCATACAACTGATTTGAGTCTCCCACAAATATGATCTTTGCAACTCTCAAGTTAGTTTCAAGGATGAATATACCTAGAGGCTAGGTAACAGAGTGAGATGTAATCCCACTACGTATATCGAGGGAAGAGTTGCAAATATCTCCTGAGAGTTTGAATCGTGTATTCCTTACCTTGCTTAGGTTAAATCTTATTCCATAAGATTTAGACATTGACTTTTTTGAATCTCCATCAGAAGAATTTCTCTGAGGATTAAATCTATGACCTCTTGAGATTCTCTCTGGAGAATCCCATCTCTTAGATTTAGACCTGCCAGACTTATTCTCATAAACATTGGGAACGTGTACATTAGTGGTGTATGAAATCGCACCATTACAAAGAACACGGTTCCTATGGAGATTTATAGAGTGACCTTGGAAACCCTTTTTATGAGATTTCTGGTTTTCTGCAGGAATGAAATCCATTATAGCAGTCGCTAACTATTTACTTCGTTAACTGCAAAAAAAATAAAAATGAAGATCAGAAATCTGTTTCTTTCTACAAAAACAATGGAGAATACTATGATTCTTTTTCCCCGCAGAAAAAACAGACTTGTGGATAAGAAAACGGAGGCGAAATCTCTTTTTGATTCACAACTTTTTCGGATATCAACAAGTCACATAAACGTTTCTTAACAGATAATTCCTTAGGAGCAATTTTCTCCAATCTCGATAATACCACATGAGTATTGAACCCAGACGCTGAAGGAGACTTATTCACTAAAACATAGTTTTCTCCCTTCAAGGGGTTACACTGTTCCTGGGCTAGTAAAAGAGATGCAACTAGTTTCTCTTTTTCAACTCGACAGTTGTTCAATTCTGATGAATGAGTCTTGATTAAACGTTCTTCTCTAATTGAGTTTTCTTTAATAGTATCTTCGAGCATACTAATCTTTTCGCGCTATAGAGTAGTTTCTTGAACAAGGTTTTCGATATTATTAGAAAGGGACTCAATAATACAATAGAGCTCCCGTTCTCTATCAACAGACTTCTCAAGTTCATCAGTGAGCTGAGCTTATTTTTCTTCAATATATCTAATTTTAGAAGCTTGAAAATCAATAATCTCAGCAGATTTTTTTAAGGTTCTGGTGAGTTCCATCTCAGATTCTGACATAGAGCCAACTGTCACTTTACAGGGAATGTTATCAGACTCTGAAAGCATAAGTTTTCTACCTCGGGATTTAGAAGAATCTGCTAAGGAGTTATCCTTTAAGGTAAGCCCAAGATATTTGGCATAATCAAAAACTTTGGAAGTCATGACATTGTACATTTTTTTGAGATAAACTTCTGTCCACATAATCATATTGCTACAAACATAGACTTATGAGGTCTTAGCGTGTTTGCCTTCTCTGATACCAATTGAAAAAGCGGGAGTATAACAACCACACCCAATAATTCGTTTGGCAATCTGTATGGACTAAACTCCAATATAATTCTGAGAGCACCAACTTAAAAGTGAAACTCAATCAAGAAGTATATCAAAGAGCTTTATCTCTTTCTTAATTCAATCATCAAATCGAACAGATAGAAATCCGTGAGCCTGATTAATATAAGAAATACTTGGACGGTACCAAGGACCAATGCCCAAGGCTGGATTTATCAACTGTGATTGAACTACGCACAACCTGTGATATTTCAATTATATAAACAAATATAACATGGAAAAGAAATAACACGGACACCAGAAATTTTGTTAACGAGGAAACCACAAATGCATAAAAACCCCGGTACCTAGTCTAGATTTCAACACCAAATTGTATTAAGCCGCTACAGACCCTAGAATACTACAAGCTAACTTCGGACTGGAATGTAGTTGAGTACTAACCAAGTCTAACACCGATTAAGGTCCAGTCACGTTCCTTACGCCTCTTGATCCCAACAGGACTCAGCGCACTTGATTCCCTTAGCTGATCTCACCCACAACTAAGAGTTGCTACGACCCAAAGTTGAAGACTTATAAACAAATCTGTCTCCCACAGATAAGTCCATTCTGGTTGTTGTTTCCGTCTTTAGATAAATCAAGGTGAGGAAACTAAACTAATAATCCGGACGTATACTCCCGAAGAGCAGCCTAGAAATATTAATCAACTCACAATAACCCAACTGATTAACAAAAAAAGTTATTGCGGAATCACAAGAGTCTGAGACGAAGAATTGTCGTGATTACTTTTTATGTCTTACCTATCGGAGAAGAATCTCGAGTAAATCTTAGAGAAGATAAAACTCAATACAATATAACATGTAAGATAGCTTGGTAACAAAGCATTTTATATTCACCGTTAAATGAACTCCTGATTTAAGATTCAAGCTAAGTCTGCTTAGAAACTAAGCAATCAATATCCACCGTAAGATGGTATTATCTTGGTACACACAAATGAAATATACCTATATTTAGATATGGATGAACCGTACCCAAACGTGTATACTTTGTTAGCTCAATAATAGTTAACCGAAGTTAGCTATATTAACACTTATAACTTAACCATATTCATCTAACACTTTTAGATCAAATATGATGATCAATGAATAATGATAGTGTAGTAGGGTAAAAACTAATTCTGCTGAAAATGGTAAATTGGGTGTGCCGCAGAGAAACGAATCTAAACCCTAAACAAATGTACTGCATGGGAGTACTTTAGATTCGAGAGATCAATCTGTACAATTCTGGCCTAAACCAAGAAATGGTCATTCCAGTCTTGCTTCGGTCACAAAATGAAGGAGAAGGGTTGATCTTAGGGAGGGAAGCGAAGAAGGTGTTGAGATCAGAATGATGAACTATGAAAGTGTGGTTGTTTTATGACTTGTATCAGAATGTGGAACTTGCTTGCGGAATGTAAGATATAAGTTCTTAGTGTTTTCTGGATACTTGTGTTGATAACCAAAAACTGTTGTCCGTTTAAATAGATTGAAAACCTATTTATACAAGTCATAGTTGAACACACTGATCTCGTAGGAAGTGGAGGTAGTTAAGTAGTGGAGAAGTGGAGATCGTGTAAAAGTGGTGAAAACCATATCCCTGTCATGAAGGAAAGACCAGACAACTTTACACCCACTACTCCTTTACTGCTATCAACCGTCCGCCTTTCCTGACACTTTCTCATAATGGACGTGTTGCACGCCGCATGTTGTAAACCACCAGACCAATACCCTTATGAACATCCCCCAGTTTGTGACATGTTTGATGTCTCGAGTATTTTCGTGGAAAATATGTAGCAAGTTGCTGAGTGGGTCTTGCTTGCAAGACTTAATTATTTTGACCAATCACGCGCAAGCTAGGCGGCGGGCGGTCATATTTGAGCAGCTGCCAGGAGCTATCCATGTACATTAAAGATGTGGTGGTCGGTCCCTATAGGAGAATGATGGCTGGTAGCCATTTTGACATCCTATTGGTTGGCCCAAATTAAATCTAAACGGGTTAAATTGGCTAGCCAAGTTGGATGGCTGAGATGATTTGCAGAATTTTGTGTTAATTCATGAAATTTCGTAATCAGAAAATTCAGATGTGAGACCCTCACTAAAACTGCTGTAGAATTCTCATACGAACTCGGGTTTTGATGATCCTCCCCTCCATTCTTATCAGAATAGAAATTACTATCTTCCTACTTGGGAATATTTAGGTTTTGAGCTCGTTTAGGAGGTGAAAACAGCCTGACAGTAAAAACTCAAGAAGAATTCAGGAGGAATTCTGTCAGTTTTCATCCATGACCTAGCTCGCCTTTTAAGTTGTATCTTTTATCACGTTAATCCGATTGATGTGATTTTTTATTATGTTATACTAGACATCCATACGAAACTTTTGGCATATAGAGCATACTCAAATTATTTACCAAATGCTCCCAGCTGTTCGTCCAATCTTTGGTGACCTTTTCGATATCATCCAACCAAGTTGAAGAGATATGATTGGTCAAAGCCAAAGACCGGCTGCCGGTCCCCTTTAATTAAAAGTGTAGGCTACGTATTTAGAGCAATTTGATTGGCTTATGGGAAAGAGGATCCCGCGGACAACAAAATAGAATAAGGAAGGCCGGCCAAATGAGGCTCGAGTTAGGGAAAATTGGCCGGCAAAGTGGCGCAGCCAAGCCCTTTCTGCCACGGCTTCTAGTCACAGTTTCCTATTTTCCCGTTTCTGGTAGGATTTGCTCCTACTAGTTCCATGATGGATCAATTTCCTAGTTTTCTTAGGTTTAGTCTCGACCAATAGGGATCGAGATATTGCGCAGACCGCAAAATCTAATTTTTGTAAATTGATAAAATTAGGTTATTAAATTGAGTATTTTCATGCACATCTTAATCCTGGCATCTTTGGGAAACTCATGCTGCTCAGCTGCGAACGAACATAGTTGTCATATCATGTCAATATTAAGAGTTCAGCCGTGGAAATAGCATAGGGAAAATGCTCAGCAAGCCATGCATTTAGTGAATAATGCAGGTCGGAGATTAATAAAATTTATAGAATACTTGGGATTGTTGCTACATGCACCAATATTTTTCTAAATAAATTTCATAGGTATTAAACTACATAGTTCATGTGTAAGCAGAGAGGTATAGACACTCATCAGGTTCTTGGCAGCTCTACTTCTTTGCAGAAAGCAGGAATACAAAATACATGGTTTTACAATTTTAGCCCTGAACCAAAAACCACCATCAACATTAAGTTCCCTGCTTAGCACGTAATAGTGAGATTGTTACGGGGTAAGCACTAGATGGTGATAAATGAAAATAAAATTTATGAGAAAAGTAAACAGTTGTTACCAGTAAAGAGAGAACGGCTTTGCCTTTGAGCAGAACATGTTTAATGAAACGTCGAGGTAAGTAGCAATCACCATTCTAGCATGTTGATGCTGAGAACACTAAAATGATGTATTTAAGTAGTGGAGCCTCGACTGATGAGTGTTAAGGCAGTTGAGCCTTGAATACGAAGAGGAGTGTTGAGGTGGTGGAGCCGTCAGCACTATGATGTGTTGAGGCAGTGATGCCTGACAACACGGGTGAGGAGGTTGTGCGTCTCAACACTAAGATGAAGATGTGTTGAGGCAGTGATGCCTAACAACACAGTAGTGAGTGATAGACGCATTTATGTGTCTAATATGTCTCAATCGTATATATTGTTAGTGCTCGATTTTGTATTTATTTTGTTATTTTATGTCTTTGTAGGTATTTATGGAGAAATAAGCTCTTGCGGCGAAATTGGTTCGAAAAGTGGTGTTTTACACCCCAGGATAAAGTACTAAAGGCATCCCAGAAATGCACCGGAAGCATCCCAAAAATGTGACGGAGGAACCTCATAAAAATTACTATTTACGCAAAAAAATTACTATTTGCACCCCAGGGCAAGTGCTATTCGCACCCTCAGGCAGGATAAGGGGCGACCAGCTTCTTCACGAATTCAAAAAAATGAATTTTGGCGGAAAAATATTTTCATTAACAGCAGATTTTTCGATCGGAAGTTGAAGGTGTTTGGGTGAGACTAAAAGGATGAAATTCGTTGGGTAGTTGTTATATGTCCTAACAAAGCTAGTATGGGTGTTTGTTTCGATCAAATTTGGCTGGATAACTTGGTTTAATCCAAACAGGGAGTTGGAGGAAAAAAACATGAGCTTGCACGAGTTGTGAGGAATTTAAACGTGTACTGCACGTGCTTGGAAGACTTAATCGATATTTTGGAGGGTGAAGAAGGTATAGAAGGAAAGAAATACAGCTGCAAACGCGTGGAGAAGCTAAAACCGGAAATTATTGCCGTGAGAATAAAACTAATAAAAAGAAGAATTTTTGAAGTTATGGAGGAGATTCGATGCATCTTTCGGGTATAAATAGGTTTCTTTAGTACCATACAAGGAGGACGGAGAGTTGGGAGCAGTTAGGAAGAACCAGAGAGTCGAGAAATCAAGTGGCAGAAAAACTCCATTTTCTGCTGTTGTGAAGAACACGAAGAACATAAGACGCACGCCAAACCGTCGTTTTCCAACAGTGACAACGACAATTGCTTGTGGGTCGTATTGCTACAGAGACAACAACACTTCAGTTTTATCGTTCTTTGTAACAGCTCGGTTTGTAACAAATAAAAGTGTTACAAACCCGGTTTTATTGTTTTTCTCCCATTTCATTATTGTGAACACCATTTTGAGCAATAAAGATGAATTTGAGCGTGTTTCCATGATGATGAGCTAATTCTCGCGTAACCAAGGCATGGAGGAAGCTATTTATGCATGAATACTTGGTAACTATTCTATTTTTCTCTAATTTGTATTTTATAATTCACTCAATCACTGCTTTGCAGAATTTTAATTGTTTGCATTATTTTCTTAATTAGTTGTGATTCAATTAGATAGGTTATACTTTGTTTAGATAATCTATGCTTAGGGAATACAATTAATGTTTGAGAATATGCTTGATTATTTGTGAATTAAGAAATAAGAGATTTAAAAGATAATTAGAGTTTTGGAATTTTTACCATCATTCATTCATGTGTAATAGTGGAATCTAGTGTCTTGGTTATTTTCAATCTTGAAATCAAATTTGGAATTAAATTTTCTCTATTTTTAGTTTAAATAAGTCTAAAATCAATTGTTTTCACAAGTCTCAACGAACCTTTTACTACAACAAAATTGAAATCACATCAATTTTTGGCGCCGCCGACGCGGACTTGTTTTTAAGTTAGAGTTTTTAGATTTTTTATTATTTTCTCTTTGTTCTATTTTACGTTTCTTTTGGTATATTTCTTTGTGCTACAGGTTTGGAGTTTGGACCGAAAAGAATTTAAGCCAAAAACTTTGGTGACTAAGAGATTAGGAGCCAAAGATAAAAGCTAAAAGAAAAGAAAAAGAAAGACAAAGATTTTTTTTGATTTTTTTTTATTAGGTTTTTAGATTTTATTTTTATTTTAGTTTTTATTTCTTTAGATTTTATTTAGATTTTATTTTTAGAAATTGTATTAGGATATCTTTTATTTTTGTAATTTTTTTTCTTCTTTTGCACTTTATTTTTGGACTTTGGTCTGTGGACTTTAGGACATTATTCTTTTATTTTTAAACCCTACGGAAGGGTAGTTTTAAATATTAAACCGTTTGCAGAGAAGGACGACGATTACGATATCGTCTCGGCCCCTCGGGTTCGTACATGACATAGGAGTCGTGGCCCGAGTCGACTTCAGCGGTTCATCCCCCGTCTGGTACGGGAGCTAAGCTTCTAAACACCCGCGAATCCCCTGTCAGCAGGTTTACTGTCTTCCTTAAGGTGCATATATGTTGAGGACTGAAAACAGTTTAATTTTCTAGTAAAGGGCAAGGACTGGCCAAATCAAGATAGGGACTCGGATTTCATCACCGTTTCCCTCTTGCCCGCCTTAGGAACACATAACCTACGCGAACCCAAGCTTAAAATACTGATTAGAACGAGACCTATAGGGTAACGAGCTTAATAGGAAAGTCGTTCGAAAAATATTGGTTGCTCTTTTAAGCATACTTTGAAGTTCATGATGGTTAATGTAAGTTGAGCGTGCCGCCTTGTAACCCAAGTGAATGTTTTGCCAGTGAGGCCTGGGTATCAAAGCTTTATTGAGCTTCCCTTGTCTCTATTCAACTTACATTAACTCAGATTGATTCCAGAGAGGTTTTCTTAGATTGCAACGAATTCCCTTTCAAAGGATTAGAAGCTGGTCTAGAAACAATCTAAGTGGAGCCATCATGCTTGTTATTTGCTAGAAATCTTTAGGTTTGCTTTGGTGGAGTCAGCCTGCTGTGTGTTTGCTTAGAACCTCCCTTCCTTAGGATTTTTTTTTATTTTTTTTGTTAGTGTATGCCAAAATCGCTCGAGTCCATTAGTGAGCGTGCTTGGAAAAGAGATACTTTTGGTTGTTTGATTAGTGACGAGCCTAGAGGTTCTTCTTTTGTAAACGGTGAGCTCGAAGACTCTTCTTTGGAGAGCCCTGTTTTTGGAAACTTCAGTTTTGAGAATTTAAGTCTTAGTGAGGAATTCACCCCTAGGATTTTTACTGTGCCAACAATGACAACTTTGAAGGAGTACATGTACCCAACTAGGACCAACCGACCATCGTACATTAAGTTGCCAGCCTCTACGGCTAATTAATAGTTTAAACCTGGTATTCTTCAGATGATCCCTATATTCTTAGGAAAAGATGATGAAAACCCTTACTTTCACATTAGGGACTTTGAAGAAATTTGTGGAACAATTAAGATTAAAGACCTTAGTGACGAAGTCTTGAAACTTAGGATGTTCCCCTTTTCCTTGAGAGATAAAGCCAAGACTTGGCTGAACAACCTACCATCTGAATCCATAGAAACATGGCAGGAACTTATTGCTGCATTATATTTGAAATTTTACCCTAAGCATAAAACTGCAGCTGTTAGGCAGAAAATTAGTGCTAGTGTTCAACAAGAGGGAAAATCTATTTATAGGTTTTTAGAGAGATTCAATGATCTCCTATCCCAATGTCCTCAACATGGGTTTGAGAAAATGAAACTAGTAGAGATTCTTTATGATGGTTTAGACTATTCGACCAAAGCCATGGTCGAGTCTTTGTGCGCTGGTGAGTTCACTAGTAAAAAAACTGATGAAGGGTTTTCCTTCTTAGAAGTTGTCGCTGAAAAATCCCAACAGTGGCAATCTTGTGTTGAACCCTCTAAAAGACTCTTGGTCAATAGAAGTAGCACCAATGTGGTAGATACAAGCTTTGGGTTAGATGCTAAGTTTACTGCTTTGTCTAGAAGGTTAGAAGCTTTGGAATTGAATCAGTCTAAACATAGGTCTTTTGTTGAACCTGATGATAGGATTAGATCCTCTCAAGTCTCTAGTTGTGGAATAGAACCCAATAACTCGTTTTAGGAAGGTCGGGTTAGTGAAGAGCAAGCCCATGCTGTCTATAACAACGCTAGATTTGAAAACCGTTAGAAGTTTGACCCATACTCGGAGACCTACAACCCTGGTTGGAGAAACCATCCTAATTTCTCTTGGTCTAAAGGACAGAGTCAAGGCCAGTCTAGTAATTCTCAGCTTCCCCCAGGTTTTGGTTATAATAAGAACTCTTCAGGTCAAGCCCAATTCCAGAACCCTTCTGATAATAGAATAACTAGCTTAGAGGAATCTCTTAGTATATTAAAAAAGAGCCAAGACATGTTCGCACAGACCCAAGAAATGTTAATAAAGAACCAGGCATGTTTTCAAGAGGAAACCAAGCAGAATTTTCAACATAGTGCCAAGACTCTTGCTAAGTTAGAACTTCAAGTTGGCCAAATGGCTAAGATTCTAAGTGAGAGAGATGACGGAAAGTTCCCTAGTCATACTGATCCTAACCCTAAAGGAGAGAAATCGTATCGTCATGTGAATTCTGTTACAACCCTTAGGAGTGGAAAGAAAGTTGACAACAAGGTTGCAATGCCTGACCGTGAACATGCTGTAGTTCACTTTTCCGATCCAGAAAATGAAGAGACTGATAGAGTCTCCAAAGAGACCAATGAGGGTCCTTTTGAGCCTGGCTTTGTTCCCAGAGCCCCATTCCCACAGCTGCTAGTTCCAACTAAGAGGGAGTCCAACTTTAATGATATATTGGAGGTTTTTAAGCAGGTTACTATCAACCTTCCTTTATTAGATGCGATTAAGCAGATTCCCGCTTATGCCAAGTTCCTTAAAGACTTGTGTACACAAAAGCGTAAGCTTAGTGTCCAGAAGAAAGCCTTCCTAGCTAGTCATGTGAGTTTTATTATTCAGAACACCACTACTCCTAAGTATAAAGACCCAGGTTCCCCTACCATTGCTTGCATAATAGGGAAATACCGTGTTGAGAAAGCGTTGCTTGACTTAGGAGCCAGTGTGAACTTACTTCCATACCATGTGTACCTTAAGCTAGGACTTGGTGAGATGAAACCTACCAAGATAACACTTCAGTTAGCTGATAGGTCCGTGGAAATTCCTCGTGGTGTGATCGAGGATGTTCTTATTGAGGTCGATAAGTTTATTTATCCAGTGGATTTTGTTATCCTAGATACCCAACCTGTCCCTGACCCAGAGAACCAGATACCGGTAATTCTAGGTCGCCCGTTTTTAGCTACATCTAATGCGATCATCAACTGTCGAAACGGTATTATGAATTTGTTTTTTGGTAACATGACCATTGAGATGAACATTTTTCATATTAGTAAGCTACCCTCTGAACTAGATAACTCGAGCATAGAAGAGGTCAACATGATAGGAACATTAGTCGAGGAGTCATTACCAAACACTTTGTTAGAAGATCCACTAGAGAAATGCCTAGCCCACTTTGGGATTGATTTTGATGATGATAATGTGATTAATGAGGTGAATGCTTTGTTAGATTCAACCCCTTTGTTGGACACTAGTAATGTTTGGAAACCTAAGTTCGAACCACTACCAGTTTGTGAGTCTACTCTAGTTCCTTCGTTAGAAGAGCCTCCTAAGTTGGACCTTAAACCATTACCAGATACCTTGAAGTATGTGTTTTTAGGCCCATCTGAAACTTTACCTGTGATTGTAGCATCCAACTTGGATAGTGATTAGGAAAGTAGGCTAGTAACCGTCATTCAAAACAACAAGGAAGCTTTAGGATGGACCATATCATACATTAAGGGTATAAGTCCTACTGTTTGTATGCATCAGATTTATTTAGAGGAAGATACCAAACCTTCTAGGGAGATGCAACGTCGACTAAACCCTAATATGAAAGAGGTAGTTCGAACTGAGGTTCTTAAGTTGTTAGATGCAGGCATTATCTACCCTATTTCAGACAGCAAGTGGGTCAGCCCTGTTCAGGTTGTCCCCAAGAAATCCGATATTACTGTAGTCCAGAATGAGAACAATGAGTTAATCCCAACCCGAGTGACCACGGGTTGGCGTGTTTATATTGACTATAGGAAATCGAACAAGGTCACTAGGAAGGACCACTTTCCCCTTCCTTTCATCAACCAAATGCTAGAGAGATTAGCTGGACATAGTCTCTACTGCTTCTTAGATGGCTACTCCGGATATAATCAGATCGTTATTTCCCCTAAATACCAAGAAAAAACTACTTTTACCTGTCCCTTTGGTACCTTTGCGTATAGACGCATGCCTTTCGGGCTTTGTAATTCCCCTGCGACTTTTCAGCGCTGTATGATGAGCATATTTTCTGACATGGTAGAACGGTTCTTAGAGGTCTTTATGGATGATTTTTCAGTGTTTGGTTCGTCTTTTGATGAGTGCTTGCATCATTTGTCATTAGTTTTGACTAGGTGTAAGGAGAAGAATTTAGTGCTTAATTGGGAAAAATGTCATTTCATGGTCCGTTCAGGAATTTTTTTAGGGCATATCGTATCTTCTAAGGGTATAGAGGTAGATAAATCCAAAGTTGACCTTATTAAGACTTTACAGGTCCCAAAAACCGTAAGAGATATTAGGTCATTCTTAGGGCATGCAGGTTTTTATCGTCGATTCATTAAGGATTTTTGCTTGATTTCTAGACCTCTTTGCAATTTGCTTGCAAAAGATGTTAAGTTCGTCTTTGATGATGCTTGTTTAGAGGCTTTTGAGAAGCTTAAGACTTTACTCACTACCGCCCCTATAGTCCAGGAACCCAACTGGAACTTACCCTTTGAGATCATGTGTGATGCTTCAGATTTTGCTATTGGTGTTGTGCTAGGTCAGCGAGAAAACAAATTACTCCATGTGATTTACTATGCTAGAAAAACTCTGAATGATGCCCAGTTGAACTATACTACTACAGAGAAGGAACTGTTAGCCATTGTGTTCGCCTTAGACAAGTTTAGACCCTATCTCTTAGGTTCTAAGGTCATAATCTTCACTAATCATGCTGCTTTGAAGTATCTTCTTTCCAAGAAGGATACAAAACCTAGATTGATTAGATGGATCCTATTGTTACAGGAATTTTCCTTAGACATTAGAGACAAAAAAGGTGCAGAAAATGTAGTAGCAGACCACTTGTCTAGGCTTGTTGTGGATACCCCTGATGATTCCCCTCCTGTTAGAGATAGTTTTCCTTATGAACAACTGTTCTTTGTTACCCAATTACCTTGGTATGCGAATATAGTGAACTATCTTGTTACTGGTCGAATGCCCCAACATTGGGGTAAACAAGATCGTTCTAGATTTTTAGATGAGGTTAAGCACTTCTTTTGGGATGATCCTTATTTGTTTAAGTATTGTCCAGACCAGATTATTAGGAGATGTATACATGAGATTGATCAGTCAAGTATTATTTCCTTTTGTCATGATCATGCTTGTGGGGGTCACTTTAGTACCAAAAAGACTGCTGCTAAGATATTGCAGTGTGGATTCTATTGGCCTTCGTTGTTTAAAGATTCCCACAATTACTGTGTTACTTGTGAACGTTGCCAGAAATTAGAAACATTTCCCATAGGAACATGATGCCCTTGAACCCTATTTTAGTTATTGATGTCTTTGATGTGTGGGGTATTGACTTTATGGGTCCGTTTCCTAATTCTTTTGGTAACCTATACATCCTTGTCGCTGTAGACTATGTCTCTAAGTGGATTGAGGCGGTTGCGTGTAAAACCAATGACCACAGGGTTGTGATTGAGTTCTTGAAAGATAATATACTTACACGTTTTGGTACACCGCGAGCTATAATTAGTGATGGAGGGTCGCACTTTTGTAATGGACCTTTTAGGGTTTTGATGAAGAAATATGGTATTACACATAAAGTAGCTACCTCGTATCATCCACAGACTAGTGGTCAGGTAGAGGTTTCCAATAGGGAGATAAAACGTATATTAGAGAAAACAGTCAATCCTAATCGGAAAGACTGGTCGTCTAGGCTTACTGATGCCTTATGGGCTTATCGTACTGCGTTTAAGACCCCATTGGAATGTCACCTTATCGACTTGTGTATGGAAAGGCATGTCACTTACCTGTTGAGTTTGAACATAGAGCATATTGGGCTGTTAAGCAACTAAATTTTTCACTTGACAAGGCAGGATCTCACAGAAAGCTCCAGCTAAATGAGTTGGACGAGATTCGTAGAGATGCATACGATAGTGCTAAGGAGTATAAGAACAAAATGAAACTTGTGCATGATAAGAATATTTTACGAAAGTCATTTTCTCCAGGTCAAAAAGTTCTTCTGTATGACACTCGTTTGCATTTATTTCCCGGGAAGTTGCGCTCTCGGTGGACCGGTCCTTTTGTGGTTCGTAAAGTTTTTCCTCATGGCGCTATTGAGATTGAGACACCAGACGGTAGTAGTTCTTCAAAGGTTAACGGTCAGAGATTGAAGCCCTTTTTAGAGCCTTTTCCTACAGGTGATGTTGAGGAGGTCCCTCTAGAGGACCCTGTTTACCTTGATTGACCATCGATGCGGTTTGTATGTTGTATATTATTTTTGTAGGTTTTTGATTCCACTTCACCCAGGTACTATCTTTCCGACTTATCTCTTTACTTATTCCTCATGTTATTTATACTTTTGGTACTGTTCTTTAATTAGAAACATTGAGGACAATGTTAGATTTAAGTTTTGGGGTGGGGTAGAAACGTTTTGTTACCTTTTTGTTGCAATAAATAAACTCCAGAGCCTAGAAATTTATGCCTATTAAGGATAGCACTAACCAATCTAAGTGGATGGAAGCATCTTGATTGTAGGAGTTGGGGAACCAATCTGAGTAGATGGAAACATCTAAAGAGTCTATTCATAAAAGCACAGAGCTCAGGTGTTAGAAATAACATGATAGTTTCACCGTATCTTGGAATCATCTTATTACTTCTGTTTTTGTTTTTGCAAATTTTTATGTTGATGTTTGTTGGGTTGAAATAGAGTGATTGAGTTACTAAAAAAAAAAAAAAACCAGACCAATTAAACCAATCGGAATAACACTTGGATAGTAATATGTGTGTGTTCTCCCTGTCTCCATCGCCTAAACAAGCGTGGAACGCAGGATCCACGGGAATTACCATGTAATCTGCTGATAAGAAGCATGCGCTTGGATCCAAAAGATCTAATCATGTCGTTAAAAAAAATAAAGGTTTATTATAAAGTCGACCACTGGTTCCCTTATATATGCCAGCTGAGTTGATGTAGATTTAGAATTATCGACCACTGGTTCCCTTGTATATGCCAGTTGTGTTGATATTAGTCCAGACCAGTATCTCAATCCACTAGGTCATAGGTTCATCTTGGCATTGAAGTCCATCCGCAACCATCCATTTCTATATCCATCTTCTTAATCTATTCATGTGATTTGTTTGATTCCGGATATTGGTGTCCATAGTGCGACTATCTGAGTATAGCTCTGTCACTTATATATGAATTTTAGTATGCTTGAGTGCAAACTCGTGTACATCAATTGGAATTTCACATCAGGGTACTTCCTCCCGTAATCAATAAGTATGACAACTAAGGAGGTTCTTTAGTGCATTCCAAGGTTCTGCGTAGATAGCTAGGGTCTGGAGTAAAGGTTTTGTGGGTACACCTCTTGTAAACCCTCCCGAGACTATAACTCGGCCACTAGGGCCACCTAGGGGTTCAAAGGCTTGTTGCACACGCTAAGTGCAATCGCGATGCCTGCGACAGTGAGTTAGGATTTTATTATGTAGATTAAATTTGCTCGGGACTAGAAAATAATAAGTTTGAGGGTATTTGATAGACGCATTTATGTGTCTAATATGTCTCAATTGTATATATTGTTAGTGCTCGATTTTGTATTTATTTTGTTATTTTATGTCTTTGTAGGTATTTAGGGAGAAATAAGCTCTTGCGGCGAAATTGGCTCGAAAAGTGGTGTTTTACACCCCAGGATAAAGTACTAAAGGCACCCCAGAAATGCACCGGAAGCATCCCAAAAATATGACGGAGGAACCCCAGAAAAATTACTATTTACGCCCAAAAATTACTATTTGCACCCCAGGGCAAGTGCTATTCGCACCCTCAGGCAGGATAAGGGGCGACCAGCTTCTTCACGAATTAAAAAAAATGAATTTTGGCGGGAAAATATTTTCATTAACAGCAGATTTTTCGATCGGAAGTTGAAGGTGTTTGGGTGAGACTAAAAGGATGAAATTCGTTGGGTAGTTGTGATATGTCCTAACAAAGCTAGTATGGGTGTTTGTTTTGATCAAATTTGGCTGGATAACTTGGTTTAATCCAAGGGAGTTGGAGGAAAAAAACATGAGCTTGCACGAATTGTGAGGAATTTAAACGTGTACTGCACGTGCTTGGAAGACTTAATCGATATTTTGGAGGGTGAAGAAGGTATAGAAGGAAAGAAATACAGTTGCAAACGCATGGAGAAGCTAAAACAGGAAATTATTGCCGTGAGAATAAAAATAATAAAGAGAAGAATTTTTTAAGTTATGGAGGAGATTCGATGCATCTTTCGGGTATAAATAGGTTTCCTTAGTACCATACAAGGGGGACGGAGAGTTGGGAGCAGTTAGGAAGAACCAGAGAGTCGAGAAATCAAGTGGCAGAAAAACTCCATTTTCTGCTGTTATGAAGAACACGAAGAACATAAGACGCACGCCAAACCGTCGTTTCCCAACAGTGACAACGACAATTGCTTGTGGGTCGTATTGCTACAGAAACAACAACACTTCAGTTTTATCGTTCTCTATAACAGCTCGGTTTGTAACAAATAAAAGTGTTACAAACCCGGTTTTATTGTTTTTCTCCCATTTCATTATTGTGAACACCATTTTGAGCAATAAAGATGAATTTGAGCGTGTTTCCATGATGATGAGCTAATTCTCGCGTAACCAAGGCATAGAGGAAGCTATTTATGCATGAATAATTGGTAACTATTCTATTTTTCTCTAATTTGTATTTTATAATTCACTCAATCACTGCTTTGCAGAATTTTAATTGTTTGCATTATTTTCTTAATTAGTTGTGATTCAATTAGATAGGTTATACTTTGTTTAGATAATCTATGCTTAGGGAATACAATTAATGTTTGAGAATATGCCTGATTATTTGTGAATTAAGAAATAAGAGATTTAAAAGATAATTAGAGTTTTGGAATTTTTACCCTCATTCATTCATGTGTAATAGTGGAATCTAGTGTCTTGGTTATTTTCAATCTTGAAATCAAATTTGGAATTAAATTTTCTCTATTTTTAGTTTAAATAAGTTTAAAATCAATTTCTTTCACAAGTCTCAACGAACCTTTTACTACAACAAAATTGAAATCACATCAGTGAGTGTTGGGGAATTGCTTCGTCTCAACACTAAGGTGAATACGTGTTGAGGCAGTGATTCCTGACAACACAGTAGTGAGTGTTGGGGAATTGCTTCGTCTCAACACTAAGAGGATAATGTGTTGAGGCAGTATGCCTGACAACACAGTATTGAGTATTGAGGAATTGGTACGTCTCAACACTAAGAGGAAAATGTGTTGAGGCAGTATGCCTGGCAACACAGTAATGAGTGTTGAGGAATTGATGCGTCTTAAAACTATGAGGAAAATGTGTTGAGGCAGTATGCCTGGCAACACAGTAGTGAGTGTTGAGGAATTGCTGCGTCTCAACACTAAGAGGAAAATGTGTTGAGGCAGTATGCCTGGAACCACAGTAGTGAGTGTTGAGGAATTGTTGCGTCTCAACACTAAGAGGAAAATGTGTTAAGGCAGTATTCTTGGCAACACGGTAGTGAGTGTTGAGGAATTTGTACGTCTCAACACTTTGATGAAAATGTGTTGAGGCATTATGCCTGGCAACACAGTAGTGAGTGTTGAGGAATTGCTGCGTCTCAACACTAAGATATTTAAAATCTATTTGATATGCCTAATAGATATACAACATTTAGTTTAAGGATAGTTACTTAGCTCTATCTCCGCTAGGTGTGTCCTTTACGCATAATTGGACCTTGGATATATTAGACTTTCCCGTGAGTAAGTAGTATCAGGCGTGATGATATCAAGATGATGCCAGTATGTAATAGACAAAGCCGGTAGTATTCTTGTTGATGTAGACTCCAGCGTCAGCCCGTGGCCTCCTGAAAACCTCAACAAACTCTGATAAAGCGACCGCTTCCGAGGATGTCGACTACATTCATTGTTTTTGAAATCCATGGTAGGGCCAGTAGCATAAAACCCTTGACGCCTCCAATATCGAGGCTAGATGGTAAGGTAGTAATAAGGTTTTGGAATAACAATATCTTAGTGGTAGCAGCAGCTCCATCAAAACTACTCCTCGTTGTAATTTCTTCTTAGGATGCCAACAATTGCTTGTGACTATATCAACGTCTCTTCACATATCTTCCCGGAAGATTCACGAATTCGGATCAACTTTTGATAAGATAATGAAAAATCATGTCTTGATCTTGAAGGAATGCCAGCACAGTCGTGTTCCTGAGACATACTCGAAGATTGCTTCAAAAGGTGATCTTGCATCCTCTCCAAGAAGTTGCTTTACATATGCCGGGTGACAATATTCAGAAAGTAGGTAATCTTACTTGTTTTTGTTGTAGTAATAGGCACGAACATGACAGTCTTCATATAGTGGTAGAGCTCGTCTCGTTATTAGAGTGAGAAGCTGATGATGGAGCCGATAGCTTCCTTGATGTTAACTCATGGAATGGAAAAGAATGAGACATTCCCCTGACCCCGAGTATCCACTAAGATTTCAACTTGGTAGACATTGTTGCTGGTGCGTTGCCTGAGTGATAAGTAACATGGGTGTAGTTTCTACTCTTGACGTAATCAGCAAGAAGCCCCAGAGAAGTTGAACACATGTAGGTAGTAAGGACTTTCTGGTTAAAATTGATGACTGCATTGGGAAGGCAACAGTCCCAAAATTACTCACCCGCCGGACATGAGATGTTTTTATGCAACCATCATGCATGCTGCTACCCACTTGACCGTCTCATAGAGTCTCCTTGTACTTTTGGTTGATGTTGACGCGCTGGGTCTCTGAAGAAATAATTTGGATGAAAGTTGGAGTTGAACCCAATGTTGACGAGGATCGTACGAGTTGTCGATCATGAGGCCATCTTTGCGTCTGCGCTGTGTTTCATAGACGTCCAGGAATATCGCTGGTCTTTGACAATACGTCTGCTCTCTTGACTATGTCCACGTCTTTGGACATCTTGGAATGATAATGATAGCGTGCCTGCGTCTCTCTAAATTCAGCATATTTGAGAAGGGTAGTGCTGAGCAGTCCCCAGCCACACTCTTTTGCCTTTATCATCTTTGGATCGTGTCTTTGAGGAGTAGGGAAGTTCCCTCATGCGAATGACTTAACTAATAGTTTGTGCAAATATGATGAAGCTCCTGACATGGAGAGTCCATATGTACCTCTTAAGTCCCCAGGTGCAATCTCCTTCGGTAATTCAACTACTTCTTCTATGGGAGAGGAAATTCTGAAAGCGTCTCTCATTGATGTTGTTTCCGTCGAGCCAGATATGGTGTAACTTGGACGTGGTTTTCTCATTGTGGCAGTCGCGAATGTGGTACTGGAGTTGGAGTTGGCGGTTTTGGACGCGCAGGATGTTGCATCTCTAAAGATGTGGCTTTCCTCTTACTGCTTCAGTGAAACTACTTATAGAAGGCCGAAGGTTGTATTGCCTGTTGGTGAGATGTATGCTTCCACGAATATCATGAGGCTCTTCATTCCTGGCAGGACTGGTTCTTTCTAGCAGGGCAGGTGCTATTGTAGCTGAGCGTTTAGAAGTTTCATGAAGTTCATAGAATGTCTGAAAGCGCAGGTTCTCCAACAAAGCACGATATATAGGTACCATCCTATTGATGCATAATTCCACCAATTTTTGTTCAGTCACATTTGGACCGTGACAATCAAGTGTCTGAATTCTGAATCTCTTGACATAATCGTTCGGATGCTCATTGTTTCGCTGAAACATTCTTCCCAGGTCCGATAGAGTGATTTGCTCAGACACAGAGAAATATTTTTGTAGAAGGCGTTAACCATCTCATACCAATTGGCTATGCTGTTTGGTGCAATGTTGTTGTACCAGGTGTATGCTCTCCCAGTAAGTGATTTTGAGGATTCCTTCAGGCATAGGATATGGTTGTATTCATGCTCTCCTAGTGATTCCAAAAAAAAAAGATGTGTTCACGAGCGTTACCAGTACCATCATAAAGGGAGAATTGAGGAAAGGAATATCCTCTTGGAAGAGGAACTCTTTGCACATCCGGAGGGTAAGGAGGTTGGTGTTGGTGAAGGGTGGCTGAACCTTCTTTTCCTCGATTTTGGAGGAATCGTTCCAGATCTTCACGCGTGATGAAATTGGATTGTTGATTTATTTATGATGGACGTTTAGAAATCACACGAGTTTCTTCATCTTTAAAGGCTCGCCTTGTTGAAGTGTTTGCACAAGGAGTCATGAAAGCGTTCCCTGCCTGCACCGTTTGATGTTGACGTTGCTGCTCTGGTAATAGTCGTTTTGTCAGTGTCTTAATAAAAGTGAGTATCTTCTTCTGGGTTGCAGCCATGTCCGTCTGAGCTCTAGCAAGGACTTCCTTCCTCTCCATTAAATCAACAATGGTAGCGTCTCTGGTTATTGTGACATGAGGTTTTACACCCGAGGAGGTGTTACCAGCGCCAGTGGTGTTTTTTGTAAGAGACGTAACAGCATGGAGCATGTTGACAGCGCCGGCAGGGGTTGTATTGATCGCAGCAGCATGATGAATGGCGTCAGGAGGATTGTCATTGCTAGCAACATAAAGATTGGTTATCGATCCAGACCTAAGATCCACCATTTTGAAATCGAGAGAATTGAAATGGGAATTGAGGAATTGATTTTGCAACCGAGAGATTAATCTCCCACTGTGGTCGCCAATTTGTAGTAGGGTAAAAACTGATTCTGCTGAAAATGGTAAATTGGGTGTGCCGCCGAGAAACGAATCTAAACCCTAAACAAAATGTACTGCACGGGAGTACTTTAGATTCGAGAGATCAATCTGTACAATCCTGGCCTAAACCAAGAAATGGCCGTTCCAGTCTTGCTTCGGTCACAAAATAAAGGAGAAGGGTTGATCTTAGGGAGGGAAGCGAAGAAGGTGTTGAGATCAGAATGATGAACTATGAAAGTGTGGTTGATTTATGACTTGTATCAGAATGTGGAACTTGCTTGCGGAATATAAGCTATAAGTTCTTGGTGTTTTCTGGATAATTGTGTTGATAACCAAAAACTGTTGTCCGTTGAAATAGATTGAAAACCTATTTATACAAGTCATAGTTGAACACACTGATCTCGTAGGTAGTGGAGATAGTTAAGTAGTGGAGAAGTGGGGATCGTGTAAAAGTGGTGAAAACCATATCCATATCATGAAGGAAAGACCAGTCATCTTTACACCCACTACTCCTTTACTGCTATCAACCGTCCGCCTTTCCTGACACTTTCTCATAATGGACGTGTTGCACGCCGCATGCTGTAAACCGCCAGACCAATACCCTGATGAACATCCCCCAGTTTGTGACATGTTTGATGTCTCGAGTATTTTCGTGGAAAATATGTAGCAAGTTGCTGAGTGGGTCTTGCTTGCAAGACCTAATTATTTTGACCAATCACGCGCAAGCTAGGCGGCGGGCGGTCATATTTGAGCAGCTGCCAGGAGCTATCCATGTACATTAAAGATGTGGTGGTCGGTCCCTATAGGAGAATGATGGCTGGTAGCCATTTTGACAACATATTGGTTGGCCCAAATTAAATCTAAACGGGTTAAATTGGCTAGCCAAGTTGGATGGCTGAGGTGATTTGCATAAGTTTGTGTTAATTCATGAAATTTCGTAATCAGAAAATTCAGATGTGAGACCCTCACTAAAACTGCTGTAGAATTCTCATACGAACTCAGGTTTTGATGATCCGCCCCTCCATTCTTATCGGAAAAGAATTTACTATCTTCCTACTTTGGAATATTTAGGTTTTGAGCTCGTTTAGGAGGTGAAAACAGCCTGACAGTAAAAACTCAGGAAGAATTCAGGAGGAATTCTGTCAGTTTTCATCCATGACCTAGATCGCCTTTTAAGCTGTATCTTTTAGCCCGTTAATCCGATTGATGTGATTTTTTAGTATGTTATACTAGACATCCATACGAAACTTTTGGCATGTAGCGAATACTCAAATTATTTTCCAAATGCTCCCAGCTGTTCGTCCAATCTTTGGTGACCTTTTGGATATCTTCCGACCAAGTTGAAGAGATATGATTGGTCAAAGCCAAAGACGGGTTGCCGGACACCTTTAATTAAAAGTGTAGGATGCGTATTTGGAGCAATTTGATTGGCTGATGGGAAAGATGAGCCCGCGGACAACAAAATAGAAGAAGGAAGGCCGGCCAAAGGAGGCTCGAGTTAGGGCAAATTGGTCGGCCAAGTGGCGCGGCCAAGCCCTTTCTGCCACGGCTTCTAGTCACAGTTTCCTCTTTTCCCGTTTCAGGTAGGATTTGCTCCTACTAGTTCCATGATTTATCAATTTCCTAGTTTGCTTAGGTTTATTCTCGACCAATAGGGATCGAGATATTGCGCAGACTGTAAAAACCTAATTTTTGTAAATTGATAAAATTAGGTTAGAAAATTTAGTATTTTCATGCACATCTTAATCCTGACATCTTCGGGAAACTCATGCTGCTCGGCTGCTAACGAACATTAGTTGTCATATCATGTCAATATTAAGAGTTCAGCAAGCCACGCATTTAGTGAATAATGCAGGTGGGAGATTAATAAAATTTATAGAATACTTGGGATTGTTGCTACATGCACCAATATTATTCTAAATAAATTTCATAGGTATTAAACTACATAGTTCATGTGTAAGCAGAAAGGTATAGACACTCATCAGCTTCTTGGTAGCTCTACTTCTTTGCAGAAAGCAGGTATACAAAATACAGGATTTTACAATTTTAGCCCTGAACCAAAAACTACTATCAACAGATAGATAATCAAATAAATCTAAATGTGTTTCAAGAGAGTTGTTCAAATGCTCATCATCTTATAGGAATATGTATATGAACCATTTAAAGCAAAATCAGTTTGGTTTGTAATTGTACAAAGTATTTATACAAGAACCAATTCATGAACATAATGCCACGATTTGTTAAACTAGTTCACATACCTTAATACAATAAAGTTGCTGGGACTTTAGTTCGCAAACGAACCTGAGTTCATGAGTATTAAAATCACACTTTACCGATTTTAGAACTTAACCACTCTGTTCGCAAACTGAGTACGCGAACAAGAGTTCCGGACTTAGGCTTTGTCCAGTCGTTCGCAAATAACGTACGCGAACAGGAGTTCCGTACTTGGCCTTGTCTAGCCGTTCCCAAATAGGGTACGCGAACACAAGCTCCGGACCTTTTCACCGGTAAACCAGTTCGCAAACAGAGTTCGCGAACAATAGTTCCGAACCTGAACTAGACTCGCACAGTTAGTATACAAAGTATACAACCTGTAATATATCTAGTCATGGTAGTTCTAAAACTCTCATTTAATCATTGAAACATCCTTAGAAGACAATAATGGTAATCTTACACATACCACTAGCTTCAAATTATTTTCAAGTGATTAATTGATCAATACGAAACTTCCCAAGTCGAGATCAAATGATTGTCTCACACAAATCATATAAGATGTTTCATGGTAATTTTCGCATGATCATCTTTTGACTTAATATTTAGTTTCCAACAAATAAATTGTCTCCAACTAAACTCGTCAAGAATATGATGAACTTAGCTAAAGCTAAAAACTTCCAACACAAATTTCGAAAAATAGATAATCGAGATAAACTCGGCTTGAAATATCAAATGTGTATAATGTAAATGTCTATATAGCTATACGACTTAGTCTCGGACTAGGATAGATTGTGTAGTTGAGCATTAGACTTCACGACGTTCATCAATTGAAGACGAAGAACTACTAAGGATATCTTGTGGAACTTCATCAACAAAAGGTATGTGGAGACTAAAACTCATCTATCACTTGGAAAGTCTATTTCTACTTTATCTCCTATATTAAGACAAAAGTCGTATTACTATATAGTTGTCGATTATACACATTTGAGATTTCGAGCTGAGTTTAACTCGCTTACATATTTATCTGAATATGTGTTGGTAAGCTTTCGCTTCAACCAAGTTCATATTATATTCTTGACGAAAGTCAAAAGATTATCATGTGAAAATCGCCGAGTAACATCTTACATGGTTTGTGTGATACAATCATTTGGTGTAGACTTGGAATGTTTCGTTATGATTATTTCAATAAATTGAAAATTGCTTTGATGCTAATAGTGTGTGAAAACGGCTATTGTCATCCTCTAAGAAAGTTTCAATGATTAAAATAAGAGTTTAGAATACTTAACCATCATTGGATTATGAACATAGTGTGCATTCTTACATGTATGTGATCCATGACCGGAACTTAAGTATGCATACCCGTATGCGTACTTGTAGTTGTGAAATTCCGTGTACCAAGTACACATACCGGTACGCATACTTGCGTAAGGTATAGGTCCGTGAATTTCTGATGGGTTTTGGAAGTGTACTAAGTATGCGTACCTGTTTCCATACTGGCGAACCCAAACTCATACCGGCTACTTAAGTATGCGTACCCGTTTGCATATTTGAGTGGTTAAAGTTCTAAAATCGGTTGGCTCATGAATTAATACATTTATATATTAAGGAATACATTTTTTGAAAATCGTGGCTATAATGTTCATGAATTAATTCAAGTAAATCAAACCGATTTTTCTTCAATTGTGTTCTTGTATACTTCTATGAGAATATAGCAATTGAACAACTCTTTAACTAGTTTCATTTGAGTCATTTGAACTAGTTATGGTTAAGATGAATAAGGTTGATATGAGAGTGTTCATATAGCTAACCTCGGTTAACTACGGTTGAGCCAACATGGTGTACATGTTTAGGTACGGTTACTAAACCTAAATGAGGGTATATTTCATTTGTGGATAACAAGTTAAGTTCGATCTAACGGTTGAAAGTATTAGCTTGAATCTAATAAGGTTTTCATCTAACGGTGAATATTGAATGCTTTGTTACCAAGGTAACTTAGATTGCAAACCCTGATTTGAAAACTATATAAAGGAAAACTCTAGCAACTGAGAAACCTAATCCCCACACCTCCTGTGTGATACTAGTTGTATAAGCTAGAGTCGATTCTCCTTTAACCTTAGGTTTTTCACAAAACCTTGTAGGTTAACGACTTAAAGACTTCATTGGGATATTGAAAACATACCCAACTATTTTCTCTGTAGTTGCGTGGTCTGATCTTGCTGTTTCTATCGTATTTGAGTACTATCTTCTCTAAGATTGGCTTGAGATTTAATCTCCTATAGGCAAGATAAAAAGTAGTCACAAACATCTTCGTCTCATCGTTTGTGATTCCACAATATCGTATCTCTACACCACGATTAAGATTATTGTGAGGTGATTGATATTTCTAGGCTGTTCTTTGGGATTATAAGTCTTGTATATCAATTGGTTCATGTTCACCTTGATTTATCAAAAGACGGAACAAAACTCGTAGGTATTTTTGTGGGTGACAGATTTATCTATTCAAATAGACTTTTCTGTGTGAGACAGATTTGTTTATAAAGTCTTCGACTTTGGGTCGTAGCAACTCTTGGTTGTGGGTGAGATCAGCTAAGGGAATCAAGTGTGTAGTATCATGCTGGGATCAGAGACGTAAGTAGCATAACTGTACCTTGAATTAGTGTGAGATTTATTAGGGTTCAACTACAGTCCAGTCTGAAGTTCATTGGTAGTAGGCTAGTGTTTGTAGCGACTTAATACAGTGTGGTGTTCAAATCTGGACTAGGTCCCGGGGGTTTTCTGCATTTGCGGTTTACTCGTTAACAAAACTTCAGGTTCCTATGTTATTTCTTTTCCGTATTATATTTTGTTATATAATTGAAATATCACAGGTTGTACGTTGAATCGATCAATTGGGAAATCCAACCTTTGGTTGTTGATTGAAATTGATTGATCCTTGAACATTGGTCTTTGGTACCGTTCAAGTTATTTCTATTATATTTAATCGGGCTCGCAAATTCCTATTTGCTAATTGCAGATTGAATTGAGAGATAGAGATATTAAACTCTTTGATATACTTTTCTCTAGATTGAATCTAACTGTCTAGTTGATGTTCTTTAAAGTATATTGGAGTTTGTCTATTCATATTTCCAAACGAAATATTGGGTGTGGTTGTTAGACCCCGCTTTTTCAGTTGGTATCAGAGCAGACAAACACATTAAAGATCTTATAAGTCTGTTTTTGTAGAGATCTGAATATGGACAGAAGTGCTATCTCCATAAACATGCCACCAGTCTTCGATGGCTCAAATTACTTATGGTGGAAAATTGTTATGCGTGCCTTTCTTCAATCACGTGATTTTCAATCATGGGTTTATGTTGTTAATGGCTATAATCCTCTGGTTGTTACAGAAGGCGATGCAAGGGTTCAAAAGGATACTAGTGCATACGAACCTGCCAAGATTCTCGCTGCAAAGCAAAATTCTGACGGGTTAAATGCTATCACTCATGCCATTACCACAGATCTTAAGCACCATGTGACAACGTGCACTCGGTCTAAAGATGCTTGGGATATCTTAGAAACCGTATTTGAAGGGAATACTTGTGAAAAGGAAGCTAGACTGCAAAACCTAAATTACGATTAGGAAAACCTTCGTATGGCAGATGAAGATTCATTTGATGAGTTTAATCACAAAGTGTCTGAAATTGTTAATACATATTTTGCATTGGGTAAGACAATTCCTGAAAAGGACATTGTGATGAAAATTCTCAAATCGCTGCCATCCAGATACGAATCTAAGAAGCATGCCATCGTTGAAGGTAATAGCCTTGCAACTCTTTCCAGAAACACTTTGGTTGGGAAGTTAAAGATCTTTGATCATGAGCATACATCCAAATACGGAAAGGATGTGGCTTTCAAAGCACAAAAGAACACTAAATTACTTGAAAAAAGTAAAAGTTTTTGCATATCTGGAGATGATCTTTCTGAGGCTGATTCATCATATAAAGATCTTGACAAGTCAATCTCCTTGATCACAAGACAGTTTAGGGATCTTCTTTTGAAGAGAAGTAAACAGTTCTCCAGAGATAAACCCAGGTCATCAGTTAAACCTCATAATCGTGTTCCTCCTAAAAACAGAGATAATGATGAAACTGATGACGAAGATATGCCTCAGTGCTTTAAGTATAAAGGTTTTGGCCATTTTGAAAATTAGTGTCCAAATCATAAAAAATACACTGGGAACAAAGGTCTAGCTGCAACTCTTGATGAAATGTCTGACAACTATGATTCTAATGAAGGCGAAAAGTGTAGTGTTGCAATTCTTTGTGAAAATATTGATTTTGATAATTCTAGCAATACATACATCAATCTTGATAATCTTTCATAAGAAATCTCAACCGGTCTGGAAGAAAGAATGTATCTACCTGTTTCTACTGGAAACTCTTTTTCTGATTTTTTAGGTTCCACTATGTGTCTAGCCGCGTACACATCTCAGGCGTCTGAATCATCTTCCAGGTTGACATGCTCTTATTGTTCTCTCAAAGGTCATGAACTTTCAAAGTGTTTCAAGTACAAACACAAAATGATATATGTCAACAAACTTCAACGAAGAGAGAATCGATTAGCAAACAAGTTCAAACTTGTTCAAAAATCATCAGAGGTATATAAACGTATCTCTTCTTCAAAGAAGTTAGTTTCCAAAGAAAATACTAGATCATTAGAGAGAAATTTATGGTCTAAACCCTTTGAGAAACAGGGCTCTATGAATTCCTTTCGAAAAGGATATGGTGGACAGATTATTGTTCACCCCAGCACAACTTAAATTGTGTTGGTTAGTGCATCTTGTCTCATGTGCCTGATCAAAAGAGACAAGATAATGCACACCTCAGGCTTTAGGAAAAGAGAATTCTTTTAGATTATTTTGATTATCTTTTTTTCTCTCTTGTTTTTGGTATACTGAGTATTGTAAGTCTGGAATTCGTGCCTCCTTTCATATCTAATTGATATTGGAAAGGACTTCCATGTTTAATCAATAAAAGAGGGTTATTCTCGACAATTCTACCCTCTTCAGGGTTTTGAGTTGTGCGTGCGTGAGCTTATGTGTTTACAAGTTCCGTAACCCTACATTCCTTTTTCCTTCACTTTAAACTTTTTTATCATAAGACTGCTTGTTGTGATTATCTTGTGATTTCCCCTCACAATTCCGTTCATTTGGATACTCCAAGCATTATGTCGTATGATGGATAAGATGTTAATATGATTGTTAAGCCATCAATCATGAAGAAAAAGATAAATCTCTGTTACCTCAACCTTTGAAAAGAAAAAGAAGGAATGTGAGGAAGCCAAGAGATGTTCCTTCAAATTCTCAGAAGTTTTCTTGTGTTATTGAAGAGTTGAAGGAAACAAGGAAGGAGATTCAGGAAATGAAGGCTATTACTTTGAGAGCTCTTGAAATTCAGAAGGCCCTGGTTCGGCATCAGTTCAAAAGGTTTGTTGGAATTGACTCCTTTCTTCATGAACCTTATGTTCCCATGGCTGTTGACAACAAGGAATTAAGGGACGATAAAGAATTTTTCAGATGTCTCAATGTCTAGGAAACTTCTTATGATAATTTATTCTTGTGTTTTTAAGAAGGATAACTAGGGTTTGGAATAGCCATTATTGTGAGTAC
>JAJJMB010011819.1:4505228-4579074 GCA_023531105.1 Papaver atlanticum
CATGTGAAAATCGCTGAGTAACATCTTACATGGTTTGTGTGATACAATCATTTGGTGTAGACTTGGAATGTTTCGTTATGATTATTTGAATAACTTGAAAATTGCTTTGATGCTAATAGTGTGTGAAAACGGCTATTGTCATCCTCTAAGAAAGTTTCAATGATTGAAATAAGAGTTTAGAATACTTAACCATCATTGGATTATGAACATAGTGTGCATTCTTGATTGTATGTGATCTATGACCGGAACTAAAGTATGCATACCCGTATGCGTACTTGTAGTTGTGAAATTCCATGTACCAAGTACACATACCGGTATGCATACTTACGTAAGTTATAGGTCCGGGAATTTCTGATGGGTTTTGGAAGTGTACTAAGTATGCGTACCCGTTTGCATACTGGCAAACCCAAACTCAGACCGGCTACTGTATGCGTACCCGTTTTCATACTTGAGTGGTTAAAGTTCTAAAATCAGTTGGCTCATGAACTAATACATTTATATATTAAGGAATGCATTCTTTGCAAACCGTGGCTATAATGTTCATGAATTGATTCGAGTGAATCAAAAAGATTTTGCTTCAATTGTGTTCTTGTATACTTCTATGAGAATATAGCAATTGAACAACTCTTTAACTAGTTTCATTTGAGTCATTTGAACTAGTTGTGGTTAAGATGAATAAGGTTGATATGAGAGTGTTCATATAGCTAACCTCGATTAACTACGGTTGAGCCAACATGGTGTACACGTTTAGGTACGGTTACTAAACCTAAATAAGAGTACATTTCATTTGTGTATAACAAGCTAAGTTCGATCTAACGGTTGAAAGATATTAGCTTGAATCTAATAAGGTTTTCATCTAACGGTGAATATTGAATGCTTTGTTACCAAGCTAACTTAGATTGCAAACCCTGATTTGAAAACTATATTAAGGAAAACTCTAGCAACTGGGAAACCTAATCCCCACACCTCCTGTGTGATACTAGTTGTATAATCTAGAGTCGATTCTCCTTTAACCTTAGGTTTTTCTCGAAACCCTATAGGTTAACGACTTAAAGACTTCATTGGGATTGTGAAGCCAGACCCAACTATTTTTTCTGTAGTTGCGTGATCTGATCTTGCTGTTTCTATCGTATTTTAGTACTATCTTCTTTAAGATTGGCTTGAGATTTAATCTCCGATAGGCAAGATAAAAAGTAGTCACAAACATCTTCGTCTCATCGTTTGTGATTCCACAATATCTTGTTTCGCTACCATACGATTAAGATTATTGTGAGGTGATTGATATTTCTAGGATGTTCTTCGGGAATATAAGTCTGGTATATCAATTGGTTCATGTTGACCTTGATTTATCAAAAGACGGAACAAAACTCGTAGGTATTTCTGTGGGAGACAGATTTATTTATTCCAATAGACTTTTCTGTATGAGACAGATTTGTTTATCAAGTCTTCGATTTTGGGTCGTAGCAACTCTTGGTTGTGGGTGAGATCAGCTAAGGGAATCAAGTGTGTAGTATCCTGCTGGGATCAGAGACGTAAGGAGCATAACTGTACCTTGAATCAGTGTGAGATTTATTAGGGTTCAACTACAGTCCAGTCCGAAGTTCATTGGTAGTAGGCTAGTGTTTGTAGCGGCTTAATACAGTGTGGTGTTCAAATCTGGACTAGGTCTCGGGGTTTTTCTGCATTTGCGGTTTCCTCGTTAACAAAACTCCAGGTGTCTGTGTTATTTCTTTTCCGCATTATATTTTGTTATATAATTAAAATATCACGGGTTGTACGTTGAATCGATCAATTGGGAAATCCAACCTTTGGTTTTTTATTGAAATTGATTGATCCTTGAACATTGGTCTTTGGTACCTTTCAAGTTATTTCTCTTATATTCAATCGGGCTCGCAAATTCCTATTTGCTTATTGCAGATTGAATTGAGAGATAGAGATATAAAACTCTTTGATATACTTTTCTCTAGATTGAGTCTAACTGTCTAGTTGATTTTCTTGAAAATATATTGGAGTTTGTCTATTCAGATTGCCAAACGAAATATTGGGTGTGGTTGTTAGACCCCCGCTTTTTCAAATCTTATATCAGAAGAGAAGATTCTCAAGAATAAACAAAATAGGTGCAATCAAAGTTTCAACAACCGTTAGGCAATCAAATCAAATCGAAAACTAATAACGCTGCAATTGTCTAGTTTCCCACCAACGGTACTCGTAGAGCTTCTTGATCCCACAAAAGTCTTTCAACGAGCGGTCGTAAGAGATTTCACCTAATTAGGATACTTTCCTCTCCGAATAGACAGCTCCACCAGAAACAACAAGTACTGAATTTTGCCCGGCTCTTAGGATAGTTTGCTAGAAATGCAAACTTAGGTATTTATAGACCAAGGATGTTTGGACACCAAGGAATTTCCAAAACCGAAAATATTTTTAAGATATGCACTGAATTCCCAAATTCGGTTTTCCTAATTCCAATAAATGTTGTCCAATATTTTCTAGAAATATTTCATAGAAAATCTCCAATTAGTAAATACACATTTGATGAGGTGTCAACTCGCAAATAATATTTTCTACTTCTCTTTATACTAGCAAGTAATTTAATGAAAGCAGATTCGTCCCAAGGGAGGTATGAAGCAAAAGTTGTTACAAAAGTATTCTTAACAAAGAAGATTTTTGTTGTAGAAATTCTGAAAATTATAAGATTGTATTCAAATATGAGATGAAATTGATTAAGGATTCATTCTCGACCACGGAACATAAACCAAATTGATATATAACCACGGTCTTCGCATTATCTCGTTACTAACAACCCTAGGATAATTAGTATGCTCAATTATCCCGTTATTATCTCCTAAGCTCACCGGATACGGAAGCGCTCGACTACCGGTTTCTACTTGTCAAGTTTCCTAGAGGTACGCTTACTAGGTGTGACTTAAACAAATGCTCTAAGTTTTATGAGATAAGGTTGTTCCTAGTGATAAAATCAAAGGCTTAAATTACCTACTAGTGTCGATTTCTACATACGGGTACTTAACAAAGTCCCATCATCAATACCCATATATTGCTACTTGTGTTTATCTTTCTAGACAATTACGGGTCGAAGAATTCAAAACTAGCAATAGAATTATGCACTAACGATTCAATTTCGAACTTAAACCTTTAACACATAACTCATAAACAATATTAGCATGGTAGAAATCAAACAATAACTAAACTTGCGAGAAAACGAGCTATTGCATATCAATCATGAGTTCATATTTCGGGTTTTGAAATCACCCTCAATCAACAATTGTTTTAGCTACTCATAGTGAACATTGTTCTCAGATAAAATATATGGCTTAAAGATTGTTTAAAAGAAAAGACAGGGTTGAGAATAAACCCAGAGCAGCTAACAAGTTGCTGTTGTGATACTTCTGAAAACTAGGTACTGTAGGAACACAAATCCGAGCTCCAACTGGTTCAGGGCTTTTCTTCAATTTCAGCTGCGCCGTTTCTCTCTTGATGAAAAGTAGTTCTCTTGTGTTTTCTGTGCCTCCCTTATATGTTTTCTCTGCCTGTAAACTCGTAACCTAAACAGCCTCCAATAATCCTGGCCATTCACAGATAATATAGCTTCTAAATCTCAGCCATTCAACATTCTAAACCAATGGCCACAGCACCCTTGCTTAACTGTTTTCACGGTCCCAAGCTTCCTTGTCTCTGTAAGCTTCTATATCACGTCCAAGCCAATGCCAAACGTTCACCAGACTACCCTGCACAGCCTCATTCCTTGCTTGCCTGAACTGCCCTTTATTTCAAGTTACTACTGCCGTGTCCCAAGCTTCAAACATCTTTCAAAACCACCACAGTGCAAGCCATTACATTATCCATACCAACCCAGTTCAACTCCAAACCCAGCACACCTGAGCTACAGATTTGTTTGTTTCGCTCAATTGAGACCATTTCGAACCCTTGGCAGATGAACATCAAAACCCTTCGAACACAGCTCACAAAATGGACAGTAAGAATTGCAGTTCTTTGCCTGATCCTCTACATAAAACCATGACCAAAATCTCACGAATTACAGCTGAAATTCAGCTCAACAACTTCAGTATCTCCTCCAAACGGAGCCAGTTCAGTCTGCGAAAATCAGCCCACCAGAAACTATAAGCAACCTCAATTCCCCTGTAAAACATTCCACCAATCACTCCCATTTTAGCTACAGAATTCAGTGGTAGCACCTGCGTTGATCTTCCTTGTTCCCTGATCACAGTAAAATCCAGATGCACACAAATTCCATCTCCTTTTTCTGCACACAGTATACTCTCTTCACAGCCTTCAAAACCAGTTATAACACCTGAACTGCCAGAATCACCTTCTTTCATCTGTCAAATCAACATCAGTTCAGACTGCCATCAACGAATCCAGCTCAAACCCTGTAGAACAATCCACCACATACACAGCAGCAATACCATCTGTAGACTGCTCTTTGAGCTCTAGGATTCGACCAAAACTCCCACAACATCCTGTCCTTGTTCTTTCCTGCGAATACAGACCCCTACTTCCATCAGTTTCATTGGCCTTTTCTCGAACGTGTTGTATGCCATTCTCTTCTTGCTGTAGCCTGGAAACTTCTGCATCTTCCAAACACACCCAATTTCCTTTCCCAACTCGAACCAACAGAACCCATATGAACTCAGCCACTAGACAACCCATTCTCAGCCCTGAATTCGAGCTCAAATCCACCAGATGAACTCCACTGGTACGGCCACCAGAACTCGTCTAATCCACCAGAGCTGATGATGGATTCGATCTGACCTCCGTGAAACACACCAGACCCATAGCTGGTCTCTCCGGCAACAACAGGAAACTAGGTTTGAGAAACTGATATCATGACCTAGAGAAAGAATGTGTACTCTGCTGGGAACAAATTGGTTTCAAACGAAACCTCAAGTTTCATTTCCTCTTATCACATGTGCGACTGCCTTGGGTGAACTCCACTAATGCTTTTCTCTACAGAGTGTAGAAACTGCCGAGCCACTGTTAGTGTCAGGCCCACGACTTATGGCCAGCACCTTCCGTCCACTATGCCACTGCACCTGTGCGCCATTCCCAGTCCATGCCTTTGCATTTCTCACACCAACAAAGAGAATTAGAATTCTCATTTAGCTCCATCTTCGCCGTCAATGTTCTTGGTCTCCAATTTATTGACATGAGCTTTAACCGCGTGTACCGATGCAACTTATTTTGGCGCTTTTTCTCCCTTGAATTCTTCCACCAACAGCAACCGTCTCTTACTTCTCAGATCCACTTCTTCTCTTCAATTTCTCATCATCACTAAAGCTTTCGTGCTTTTCAGACAGATAAATTTGCATCACTAAAGCCGACATGCTTTTCAGATAGAGATGAAGAAATAAAAGAAAATAATGAGAAATAATCCGCCTCCAACAGCAGTCGCACATGAAATGACACTTTTGCTCTTTTAAGCGACGTTTCTTCTTCTTTTGTTCCAAATGACTCCAAAGTACCTAAACACTCAAAAGCAAACATAAGATACATAATTTATAAGAAAACTTAGTAAAGAAAGCATAAACAATAGATAAATATCAAGGTGTTTTAGACACCTATCAACATTACTAATTTTTATTCTCTAGAGCTATGCATTAATTGATGGTAATAAAAGCATATAAAACCAAAAACCTAATTAAAAGATTCTTAATTTATTTCGGTACAGGATCACCTTGAGTACCAAGGAATATCTTTGAACAATAAATGATAAGAGTTAATTCTCATGTTCAAAGTATGTTGACATCTTTACACTGCAAATCCTAATTCCGAAACTACACAAGTTCGTGAAGAAAATATGTTATTCATGGAAAATCGGATTTGCATCTTGGAATCGGTTCTACCACACTTCCAAACAAGTTTAGAATTGGTTCTACCAAAATTCCAAGACTACTATTTGATCGGTCATACCAAGTTACAATGGTTAGTTGTGATCGGTCTCACCAAGTCACATACATGGGTTCAGATCGGTTATACCAATCACATGGATCGGTTCTACCTAAACATGGTACCTACTTGTGATCGGTCATACCAGTCACTAGGATCGTTCATACCAATTACAAGGATCGGTCACACAACTTCTTATGATCGGTCACACCAATTACCAGAATCGGTTACACCAATTACAATGATCAATCATACCATCTCATGGTGATTACTTAGGATCGGTTACACCAATTACCAGGACCGGTCAAAACAAATCATAAGTCTAGGTATTGTGATCGGTTATACCAAGATACATAACCTGAGTTAAGATCGGTTATACCAACTCACACATATTGGTCATCCAAAGAATATGCAATGAATAGCCGGACCAATATACCTATTGATTTCCCTTTCAATTCATGAAACAAGTTCACGAACTTACTTCCTTTAAACAAATGTAAAACATCGTTTCCTAGGATGAAATCTTCACCATTAACCCATACACATAATCATAAAACTATGTACAAGATTATGTCGATGTCATATCTACGAAGTTCAAAAGATAAGCCTTATACTTCGTAATATAATTCCTTAATACTATGACCATACTATTACGATCATGTCTATCTACTAGAGTATTATTTATATACAAGCTTCGTATGTTATGTTTTCAATATAGCACGACTTGAAAGATACGTTAGGAATGGAAACAAGTTCAAGTCAATATTACTAACCTCAAGTGGAAGGATGATGTCGTCGTTGTAGTCGTTACTTCTTCTCATTCTTCAGGTCTTCGGAGTAATACTTGTATGTCTCAACATTCTTAGACTTTCTAGTCTAACCTAAACGAAGTTGACTCTAATATTTAATCAAGCGACTCTAGATGAGTTTTGATACTAAAATATGACAACCAACCTTTCCATACCAACGCTTGGTGGGTTCAACCGAGCTATGCTCTAACATACTCTAAACCTAATTCGAAGAATCAAGAGGGAAATTGAAAGTTTCTGAGTGAAATCTGTTATATATATATATTTTTTAACTTCAGGTCCTTATAAATTTGTTAATTTAGTATAAACCCTCACAATTTCTTATATACTGTACCAAAATTCTTTATAGATGAACGGCTTCCATTAAATTCCGTGTTTTAAAGTCATCTTATCTAACGAACAATATCGAATCTATACACATAAATCATATTCGAAATCCTTATTAGATGAACGACTTGTATCGAATTTCGTGTTTTTAAGTCATCTAATCCAACTAACCATATTGAAATTGCATACGAAAAGATTTACAATATTTTTTTATCAAATTGCACATTAGTGTTAGGTTTCATTTAACAAAATTGTGGCCAGAAAAGGGACTCCCTTCCTTCGCGCCCTAAAATTGGTCGGCCCAAGTGTGAAACAAAATAAAGTTAGAACTGTAGTAGTTAAGACCACCCGGTGGTCTCTACGTGTCACTTAGGCTTAGTTTGGTATTGCTGCAGCTTTTGTAAAAGCACTTTTCTGCTGTGTGTTGTTGTGCTGTGCTGTGAGAAAAAAGCAGTTAGACGTTTGGTAAAAAATTAATTAAAGTTAAAGTCGATTAAAAAAACAATCAAAGTGTGTTTGGTAAAATATGAGATTCAACCATTGTTGTTGTAGTAAATGACAAAAACAGACATATCTCTGAAAATAGTTTTATTCAATTTTATTGGGGTTAAAAATAATTAATTTTTTACTATTAAATATAAATATATATAATATTAAATTTACTAATTATCACTATTATTATGATTGTTAAAAAAATTATTTTACTTAGTCACTTTTTGATATATATATATATATATATATTCAAACAAAAAGTAAAACTAAAATAAAATAATTATTTACTATTTGTTTTTATTTTTATTATTGATAAATTAAATAAAATGATATATAAAATAGTTTGAAAATAAAAAGTAATAATATTTAAAGAACAAAAAATAAAAAATTGATTGTATATAAATTTAAGGGTAACTTTTGTCATTTATAAAATTAAATTGGGATAAAAAAGATAAATCAAGTATTAAATTTAGGTGGGACCAAAGCTTATGCTTTTGTAGCTTTTAAAAACTTTTCCACCCCAGCTTTTGAAAATTAAGGAATTTTGGAAATGCTTTAGAAAAAGTGCTTTATTTTTTTTTAACAAACACTAGTTTCAAAAATTATTGACGGTGCTTTTGTAAAAAAAATTCATTACCAAACTCAGCCTTAGTATCATTACCCAGCGTCGTTCTCAACCTTAAGTTTCTGCTTTCAAACCCTAGAAAACACTCGAATCTATCTCATATATCTGTTTCATTTTCAAGGAGTTTTCTTCTCATCACGTATACTATTGAAATGGTAATGTTCATAAATCCAATTCCTTCAATTTCTAAGTCTTGCTTAACAAATACGAAGTACATTTTATAATCTGGAATTTCGATCTACATTCATTAGAAAAATGTAAAGAATTTCACATTAATCATGAAAGGGTGTTTTCCTTTTTATAATTGTATTTGTATGGTGTGTTTTCTGTTAATACATTGATCAATTTCAGAAACTTTATTCAGCGAATCTGCTTTGATATGAAGCAAATTTTTTTTCTTATCACGATGATATCTACTTTCTTATGGATCTTGGTAGTTACATAAAATTAATAACCAGCCTTGTTCCATTTCCTCAGAATCAAGAAAACATTGTAGCATTGTAAATGGACGATGAAAAATTTATGATTAATATCTGCCCATTTTCTGAACGGTTTCAATTGAGTTATCTGATTAGGCGGAACAAAATTCCTTCCTAGCTTGGTACCTTTGGATGAGGGGCGAACGGCCCATTCGCTTAACTTGGATCGTATCAGTGCGTATAATTATCATAATTTATATATTAATGTAGCACAAAAGCTTCTTAGGGAGTATCTGATTCCCTTGGTGAGTTGGCTTAGACCACTTCTTCAGATCATGAGCAGCATTATGGCCCATGGCTCTATAGCAACTAGCTATATGGAAAAATAACAGTTGCAGACCATTTTTTAGATCCAGCACTTCAGCTTGATTTTGTGTTTTAGACACAGGCTCATGATTCTTTTACTATGTAGTGATGCTAAGGAACATGTTGGGTCTCAGTTTATGGCACAGGTGAAAGGGGGTCAAACATGATGAATCCCCATAAGCAAACCCATATGACTGTATTTCTGTCTGCACACTTAATACCATGTAAACCATTTTCACGGGGACACATTACTGTGTCTAATTTTGGATATAATTATAGTCTTACCTTGCTAGAGTGATTATCACCCTATAGATTTCTATTTGCAGTTTCGGTTTAATTCTAATAAATGATTCTTCTGTAGGAAAAGGAAGCAAAGAAGGAAGCATTTAGGAAGTATCTAGAATCAACTGGAGTGCTTGATGCCCTCACCAAAGGTTTTTCTTATTGTTTACCTTCTGTTGGTAGCAGCAATTCTTCTACAGCTTATTATTAGTTGTTTCTCTTTGTTGAATAAAATCTTCTAGTAAGTTTTGCCAAAACAAGAAGAAGAAGAGTTATGTAATAGTCTTAATATATGGATTTTCTTGCAGTTCTTGTTGCACTTTATGAACAGAATGACAAGGAGAAACCTTCATCAGCAGTTGAGTAAGTTACCTTATAATTTTGTGAATCTATCTGTTGAAACCAGTTTTTGAGAAGCTTACCACTTCCCAGCTAACTCTCTTATTACACATTGTGTATGCCGATTATTTCTCGCCCAGTTGTTCCCTTCTATCTTTAGTTTCCGCATTCTTAGAGTAATGATTTGTTCTTCCAGATGGTTGATAATTGATGTAGAAAAAAACTCAATATCATTCATTGTCTCTTACCCTTGAAATATGGAAAGTGGTGCTTAACCCATATGCTCTTAAAGCAACTGGGTAAAACAAATTTTACTTGCATCATCTTCTTTCTTCAACATGATTGTCGTTTAGCAAATAGATACACGTGATTTCTGTTTCTGCTCAACAGGTTTGTGCAGCAAAAGTTAGGGGGTCCGACTATATGCGAGTATGAAAAGCTTAAAGCTGAAATTTCAGATTTGCAGATAAAATACAATGAGCTTTCAGTAACACATCAAAAGACCTGCAAAGAGGTATCTAGTTTCCTTTCACTGCAGTGCAATAAAATCATAGTTGCCGTCTTTGAGCTTATTAAGGAATGCTGAACAAATGTTGCCTTAGTTATCTATGTAGGCTTAATTATCTACTTAACGCTTTCGCCTCAATTAGCCTTTTTCGTTGTATTATCGCAGCTTGAAGAACTTAGGTGTTCAAAGTCAGAAGTTCGCAAAGAGACAGTTGATAGAGATATCCCAAAGGGTGGATCATGGGGAGGCATTTAAAAGCTTGCATGTGGTAACATAACCACGTCAAGCATTTGTTTATTGTAGGAGATTAATCGTTGTAGACCAAATATTTGATATTTGTTGACAGTTGCATGAGCTTGTCTGAAGAAGAATCCTTTTACTAACAACCACTTCTCAATCCCTGCATCTGTTCTATAGAAGTTATTTGAGTGTGAATAGGTAAGTTCCCTTTTTCTCAAAACGTCCAGGCTGTCAAAGTTTATCTTTGTTAATGTGTAACATGGCTGGATTGATCCTAATAGGACCCAGTTTACTGTATCATTAATGGTAGCTACTAGGGACAAAAAGACAGCCAGTCGTCAACGGATGTACGCGTTCTCTATATAAAAATCAGTTTTTTTGTACACGTTCTCTACATAAAAATCGGTTTTTTTCTGTACACGTTCTCTATATATAAATTGTTTTTTTCCAAAGGCTCTCCTTAACCGGAGCTTCTGTTTGATTCTGGCCCCATCATTTTAAATTTCAGAAAAATCTTTTAGCCCCACAAGATATTATTTGGCCAATTATATACTATAAAATAATTACCTAAAATTACTATAAATCTTATATAATCCTAAAACATTACCGAACAAATATAAAAAATATAACATTACCAGAAAAAAAATCGGTTAATATAATATATCTAATTCCAATTAAATTTATAACTTTTAGATTAACAACTATATTCTGGGAAAAACACATGAAAATATGCAATATTCATTATGATTTCATCATAAAATTAAATTGACCTAAAAAGTTAAAAAAAAATAAAAAAATTGTACAATGTCCAGTTACACATCATATAGTAAAACTCACCTAATTACAACTCCAAGCTACCGATGATTAAAACCCCTAATTTCAAATTACAATTACACTTCCAAATGAGATTAAATTATCAAATTATTAATCAGATCAACAGTTAAAAAATAAATAAATACTTGATTTGTGCATGGTCACTGTTGGATCAAGGGATCTTCTTTCTCCGGAGCTTATAAAAGGGTTTGTTTATCCTGTCCAATTGAAGAGAACACAAAATCATTAAGAGAAATCATGTTAGTAGTGTTAGAACATCAGTATTAAGCAAATTAGCAAACAAAAAATAACAAGATTGCGGAGAAAACAAAAAACGTTATTAGTAGCCGGAAAAAAGAAAGAAGGTGAGGTACCAATGCCATTTTATCTTAATATTATTGATTCCATAAACAAAAATAAAATAAACGAAGAATCTTTATTACTTAACGTGTAAAATATGCTCAAAAAAAATTTGGACAAAAATATAGCGACGAGTAAATGTGGATATCAAAATATAATATTGAAGGATATTATTTCTTAAGATCAAGTTTTGATTTTTGGGGAATATCTAGGTTTAGTGACTTTATATATAAGGCCCTTGAGCAAATGCCAAATTGCAAGTTGTTTTTTTCTTAGGCCTCCCATCTTTTTTTCCTTACAATTTAGGTTTTTATTGTTTGATCTAATTTCGTTTTCTGTTTTGCATGTACCCTCAAAGATGGCACTAATGGATGCTGCAATGGGAGCTCATGAGTTTCATTTTTGGTTCTTTTAGAACTTCATCTAAAAATAGTGAGATCGTCCTTATTGGAATTCTTAATTTTTTGGCAATGATTTTGTTTTGCAGTCGTTGGACTCTTCACCATACATGGATGACGTGATGTTTTTTTTAAGCCTGTTCTTTACTTTTGTTAGGGTTTGGTTGCTTTTTTTCCCTGTTTCTTTCGGGTTAGGGTTTTGTTGACTGATTCATCCGTTCTTTATTTTGCATGAAGGCTGAAAGTGTGATCAATGGCTCGGTTATTGTGTAGCAAACTCATGCCAAGTATTTAATCGTGAATCCTGTTTTTTTTTTTTTTTTTTTTTTTTGGTTTTTGGTTTTAATGTTGTATTTTTATTTCTTTATGTTTAGAATTTTGTAGTCTAAATTATTATTTTTTATCTTGCATAAAGCTCTCAAATTTAATCAATGCTGCGATTGTGAGAGAGAAAGGATTTGATATCGGTTATTCTTATATTCTATGGAAAACTGATTCAAGGTATATAATCGTTGATCACGTTGTTTCTCTCATGGTTGTTCTTGGTTTTTGAAATTAGATTGATTATAGATTTATGTGAAACTGGAATTTCTAATATTCTTAACGAATACATATTTCTTACATGTCGGGTAACTGGTCCAGGCCGTTGGATAAAATTATTTCCCATAGTAAGTATTTCGGGGTTTTTTTCGTCATTAGGGATGATTTGCTTTCACCATTAGGGTGACATTTTCTTCGTCGATTTGGATGATTTGTCTGAGTATTTGGGTGATTCTATTATTAATCTTTGGTATTCATCAGGTGTAGTTAGGTTTTGTTTAATTGTTCTCTCGTTCCTTATCAACACATGGATTCATCTTCAACACCACCGAATCATCATGAAGTAGAAGATATCACAAATAAAATGGCTGGCTTGTTTGAGGAAGAACCCATAGTTGTTGCAATCCCTGAAGACTTTATTGAGGAATTGCAAGATTCAAAATATAGTTTGGTAATTAAATTGGTGAATGGAAGAAAATATAATTTGAAGGTTTTATATGATATGCTAGTAAGAATATGGAAACCATTTGGCTGGATTTTGGTCTCTGAGATTGATACAGGAATATACATGGTGAAGTTTGAGTTAAGATGTGATATGTGTTTTCCCATTGAAGGAGGGTCGTAGAGGTTGAATGATGATCTGTTACCCATGTAAGAAGGTGATCCTAAAAAGCTTCCAACTAATTACCTTTTTCAGCATGCAGATTTTAACGTACATATACATGGATTACCCATGTCAACTCTCAATGAAAAGGCTATTACTTTCCTTGCTAAGCAATTTGGCTCTCCATATCCTATCCCAAAAGGAGAATCACCCAATTGGGTGAAACATGCAAGGGTCAAGGTGAAGATTGATATTACTAAAAAAATTCCAAAATCCATTAATGTTACTTTTCCATCCAAGAAGGTCATAGAAGCTCAATTGAGATATGTAAAACTGCCAAAATTGTGTTTTTTCTGTGGATTCTTTGGTCATCTAATGACGCAATGTCCAGCTCTATCAAGAGAAAGTGAAGCTCTTGAAATTGATTATTCTCAAGGGTTTTACCAACATATGCATGACTTAAACATAGCTCGTTATCCTGAAGAAATTAGAGTCAATTTTAGGCCAAAATTGAACATGATTCCTGATATTCAACATGTGAATGGTAGGATTCTTCCACAGGAACAAGATGCAGCGATGGAAACTGGTCAGAGAAGAGGAAGTGACACATGGCATGTCCCCATTGGTGTAAAGTTTAATGGCGGTGTCAGTTACGTTGGATCCAAGACTGATCTTGTGAAGTCAATGCATGTAACGACATATGGAGATCATACTCCCCATAATTATCGCAATCAACAACATGACAACAATCATAACGGCTTCACTCAATCACGTACTTTCAATTCATTCATTCTCGATAACCACAATTATTCTAGAAGTCCGACACCTTTTGGTAATACCCAACCTTCTTCAGAAGTTATACCCAACCCGGTCCAGCCAATCCTGAACCCATCCCCAGAAATGTCGTCCAGTATTGCAGCTGAGCCCACCACTAATTCACAACCGGATAAAACTTCTCAACTTTTATCTCTTGAGCCAAATCCATCTTCTCCCTAATACCTGGACACACATGGAGAACATGATGTTTTCTCATCCCCCTTCATGTTCAGTTCCATCCAAAGAGACCCATCTAACCAATCTCCATCATCTTGATCTTCAAACCAATCCAAGACCAAGCAATGAAAAACAACTGCTCGGAGTGGTAAACCAAAACCCTCAACTGATACCACAAAGATTACTGGCTCTTAAAGACAGGCAAGTCCGATGGATTTGATCCTCCTTTGAAATATAAAATTACGACCAACTCCTCTCTTAGGGTTCTGGTAGCTGATCCCCAAAAGCTGCACGACAAATGTTAGTCATGTCGTGGAATTGTCGTGGTTTAGGGAATGACACGGCAATTCAAATGCTGAAATTATTCCTTCGTGTTTGCAACCCATCGATATTCTTCCTTTCTGAAACCCTTCTTAATCAAAGAAAATCTATTCGTGTTTGCAACTCGTTAGATTTTAGATTTCATCACTTCGTGCCTGCTTCCGGAAGAATTGGAGGATTATTATTGTTATGGAAAGATGCTGTGGATTTGACAGTGTTGTCTGCTAATACCAACCTCATCAAATGTCAAGTTGCCCAACAGTTGAATTTTCCTCAATGAGAACTTTTCTTCTTATATGGCCCTCCAGTACATCAACTAAGAAACGGTGTTTGGGAAGAGATTTCTCATCTCTTGGCTTCTTCTAGCTCCCCTTACTGCATCATAGGGGACATGAACGTCTTAATATCTCCACATAAGAAGCATGGAGGATCCAATTCCACTGATATAAGTTGTAGATAATTTCAAAACATGATGCGTGATAGGAATATCATGGACTTAGGCTTTGCTGGACCAGCCTTCACCTGGTCTAACAATGCAACTCAAAGACCTCCAATTTTTGAAAGACTTGATAGAGTTTTTTGTAGCTCCTCATGGAGAATCATGTTATCCAAAGCCGTAGTTCTCCATCTTCCAAGAATTTATAGCGATCATGCACCAATTCTTCTAAACACTTTCAGAAAGAAGAAGAAAAGGAAAAGACAATTTAAGGTGGAATTACATTGGACTAAGCATCCTCAATTTTTGGATGTTGCAAAAAAATAGTGGGATGATTCAAATGGCAGTATTATAAGCATGTTAACATTTTTGGATAGAATATTAATTAAATGGAGTAGATCTACGTTCGGCAATACATAAAGAGAGGAACTTGAAATTGAGAAAGAAAAGTTATCTGAAATTCAATTTAGAGCTCACCTGATGGATGTTATATAAGAAGAAATAATCACTCAAGAAAAAATAATGAATCTCATTGAAAGGGAGAGAATGTTCTGGAAAAACAGAAACAAATCTCTTTGGGTCCCCAATAACGATAAAAATACTCGTATTTTCCATCTTTCTGTGATCCATATGAGAAGCAAGAATAGAATTATAACTTTAAAAAAGGAAGAAGGAAACTGGGTTGCTAATTCGGAAACAATAAAGAACATGTTGATTTCACATTTTCAAAGCATTTTTATTAAGGATGTCTCTGTCAATGCTAACTCTTTCAATTTACAGAATGATGTGTTGCTTAGCAGGGATGATTTTGATGTCTTATGTAGAGTTCCAACTACTGAGAAGATTGTGAAAGTACTTAAGAATATGGGTTCGATACGTGCTCCTGGTCTAGATGGATATCCAGCTTTGCTCTATAAGAAGTGTTGGCATATAGTTGGTAAGAAAGTGACTGAACAAATCCAAGATTGTTTTCCGTTTGCTAGTCTCCCCCCGGGTTTGAATCACTCTATGATTTCCCTATTTCCTAAAGTTAGAAACCCGAAAAGGCCTGCTGATTATAGACCCATAACGCTTTGCAACGTTATCTATAAGATCATTACAAAAATCACAACTTGCAGGTTAAGCCATTTGCTTGACTCATTAATTGATAAATCTCAGTCTGCATTCATTCCGGGTAGGCTGATTCTAGATAATATTATCACTGCAAAAGAGCCGGTCCACTCAATGAACACCTCTAACTCTATTTTAGGCTATTTTTCCCTTAAGCTAGACATGAGAAAGGCATACGATAGAGTTGATAGGGTTTTTTTGAGTAATGTTCTTCATGGTTTTGGCATTCACGGCAATATCCATTCTTTGATTATGAATTGTGTCTCCACTACTTCATTTTCACTGATTACAAATGGGAAACCTGAGGAAACTATCATTAGAGAAAGGGGAATACGACAAGGATGTCCATTGTCTTCATATTTATTTATACTTTGTTTTCAGAGCTTGTCGAAGATAATGAGACAAATGGAATTTGATGGTCTCTATGCAGGGTACAAAATTAATAGATGGGCTCCCGCAGTTTCACATCTTATGTTCGCCGATAACATAATGCTCTTTGGGTGTGTAAATGGAGAAACGATTAACACAGTGACTGCCACTTTTCATGAATATTCAAAATTCTCAGGGAAAATGGTGAACTACAATAAGTTGGGGATATATTTCAGTAAAACAGTTCCCTTGGAGAAGCAGAATGAAGTTATGGAACAACTTGGGGTACAAAGAATGAACTTAGATGACAAATATTTGGGGATCAAAATTCCTAAATCAGGCAGGCAGAACTCGTCTTTTGAGTTCTTGGTGGAGAAGTTTGAATCAAAACTTAGCGGTTGGAAGAAAAACTTTCTCGCACACGCAGGGAGAATTACACTTATACAAATGGTATTAGCCTTGATACCTGTTTATTATATGGCTACCAATATCATCCCAAAGGCCATCTTATGCAAGTTGACTCAAATCATACGAGACGTTTGGTTGGGGCATACAAAGGAATCAAATACAATGCATCATATCAACTGGAACTGGTTTACCACGAGTAAGGAACAAGGTGGTTTGGGTCTACGCGATCTTGAACTATTGAAAATGTCTCTCGGCACAAAGGTAGGATGACGTTTCCTCTCAAATCCTAATTCACTACGGGGTCAGCTTATGTCGGCAAAGTACCCCCATGATACAAGTTTTTGGGGTGATAGAAAACCTAAAAAATGCTCGAGTACATGGTACGCAATTTTGGATAAGAGAAAATACTTGAAAGAAGGTTGTTTATGGCTAGTGGGAAATGGAAAAGAAGTTAACATATGGGCTGATCCCTGGGTACCTACTATTCCAGGTTTTATTCCGTGTATTCCTCCTTCCGGAACCAATGGCCTGCTGAAAGTTAGTGATTTGATTATTAAGGAAGAAGGTAAGTGGAACTCTGCCTTGATTAATTATGTTTTCGAACCTTAAGCAGTTGCACAAATTCAAAGAATTCATATCAATAAGGAGACTTTAAAAGACAAAATCATATGGAGGTTCACTCCTCACGACGAGTTTACGTCTCAATCTTGCCAAAAGCTTATGATTAATAACATGGCGGAGAGTTCATCTCGTAATGACTGTGACTTTTCCTAGAAATCATTTTGGAAGCCGAAGCAGCTGGCACCAAAAATTCATAACTTTATGTGGCGAGTTCTAAGGAATGGGTTGGGAGTTCTAGCAAAGATTGACAGGCATATGGATTGTCCATTTTGCAACAGTGCAGTAGAAACTCATGACCATCTTTTCGTCCAGTGTCAAGTAACTCAGGCCATACTGTTAGAGCACTGCTCGGTCAAACTCGCAAGCGTTGCTATCTCAAGCTTGTTGTCAAGTTTAGTTGACAAAACTATAAGTCTTGATTTCTAGTCTACTTATAGCTAAGTCTCGGATTAGGATAGAAAGTGTAGTTGAGCTCTAGACTCCACGGCGTTCATCATACAAAGACGAAGAACTACCCAAGGAACTGGTGGAACTTCATCGACTAAAAGGTATATGGAGACTTGAACTTATCTATCACTCAAAAGTCTATCTACTCTATCTCCTATCTTGAGACAAAAGTCGTATTGCTATATAGACTTCGATTATACACATTTGATATTTCGAGCCGAGTTTATCTCGCTTATCTTTTTCTCGAAATATGTGTTGGTAAGCTTTCGCTTTGGCCAAGTTCATCTTTACAAGTGACGAAAGTCATGTTGGTTATTTCAATATCTTGAAAATTGCTTTGATCAAAAATAGTGTGTGAATAACCTCTATTTAACATCCTCTAAGAATGTTTCAATGATTGAAATGAGAGTTTAGAATATATAACCTTGAATGGATATAAACATTCGTGTGTAAGTCCAAAATCCTTGAACCAAAGTATGCGTACTTTGCTGCTCAGGATAACCGGAACTAAAGTCCGCGTACCCGCATGCGTACTGCCGGAAGTTCACGTCCCGTGAATTTATGTTGGAGTTTGTGAACAGAAAACAAACTTAAACTGGGTATTTAAGTATGCGTACCGGTATGCATACTTGAGTGGGTTATTTTCTAAAAACAGTTTATTCGTGAACTTAAACTTATATAAACTAAGGAATGCATATTTGCAAACCGTGGCTATAAAGTTCATGAATCGATTCGAGTGAATCAAAATCGTTTTTTCTTCGATTGTGTCTTGTATACTTCTATGAGATCTAAGCAATTGAACAACTCTCTAACTAGTTATTTTGAGTCATTTGAACTAGTTATGGTGAAGATGAATATGGTTGATATGAAAGTGCTCATATGGCTAACCATTTGGTGAACTACTGTTGAACCAACTAGGTGTACACGTTTAGGTACGGTTACACAAACATAAATGGACGTGCATTTCATTTGTGTATAACAAGCTAAGTTCGATCTAACGGTTGAAAGATATTAGCTTGAATCTAATCAGGTTTTCATCTAACGGTGAATCTTGAATGCTTTGTTACCAAGGTAACTTAGATTGCAAACCCTGATTTGGAGACTATATAAAGGAGAACTCTAGCAACTGGGAAAGTTAATCCCCACACCTCCTGTGTGATACTAGTTGTATAAGCTAGAGTCGATTCTCCTTTAACCTTAGGTTTTTACCGAGACCCTGTAGGTTAACGACTTGAAGACTTCATTGGGATTGTGAAGCCAGACCCAACTATTTTCTCTGTAGTTGCGTGATCTGATCTTGCTATTTCAATCGTATTGAGTACAATTGTAAAATTGGCTAGATATTAATTTCTATGATAGGCAAGATAGAAAAGTAGTCACAAACATCTTCGTCTCATCGCTTGTGATTCCACAATATCTTGTTTCGTTAGTCGATTAAGATTATTGTGAGGTGATTGATAATTCTAGGCTATTCTTCGGGAATATAAGTCCGGGTTATCGATTGGTTCCTGTTCACCTTGATTTATCAAAAGACGGAACAAAACTCGTAGGTATTTCTGTGGGAGACAGATTTATCTATTCCTGTAGACTTTTCTGTGTGATACAGATTTTTCTATTAAAGTCTTCGACTTTGGGTCATAGCAACTCTTAGTTGTGGGTGAGATCATCCAAGGGAATCAAATGCGTAGTATCCTGCTGGGATCAGAGACGTAAGGAGCGCAACTGTACCTTGGATCAGTGTGAGATTGATTGGGGTTCAACTAAAGTCCAGACCGAAGTTAGTTTGTAGTAGGCTAGTGTCTGTAGCGGCTTAATACAGTGTGTGTTCAATCTGGACTATGTCCCGGGGTTTTTCTGCATTTGCGGTTTCCTTGTTAACAAAACTTCTGGTGTCTGTGTTATTTATTTTTCGCATTATATTTTGTTATATAATAGAAATATCACAGGTTGTGCGTTTGAATCGATCAATTGGTAAATCCAACCTTTGGTTGTTGATTGAAATTGATTGATCCTTGAACATTGGTCTTTGGTACCATTCAAGTTTATTTCTCTTGTATTCAATCATACTCGCAGATTTCTATTTGTTTGAGTTGGGATTGAATCGAGAAATTGAGATATAACTCTTTTACATACTTTTTATTAAGATTGAGTCTGACTGTCTAGTTGATTCCCTTAAAAGTATATTTGAGTTAGTCCATACAGATTGCAAAGCGAATTATTGGGTGAGGTTGTTGTACCCCCACTTTTTCACATACATTTTGCTTCTCTATTAAATTTCAGTAGCACTTTTCTTCTTGATACTTCAGTTCTATCTTGTGGAAAATATTGGTTGTCGAAACATGATGGTGGTGATACGTTTTGTGTGGGAGCTTGTCTTTGGTGGGATATTTGGAAAGCACAGAATAAAGTTGTCTTTGAGAAAGCTCGAATCAATATCCATAATATCATTAAAGATGGATTGTTCTGGTACAACACTTACAAGGAAGACCCTTGTTAGATTGATGAGGATGTGCAGATCAATTTTGTGAACTCCACACCAACGGTTACTCCACTTGAATGGTCAGTTCCTCTTCAATCTTTCATCAAAGTTAATGTGGACGTGGTTCTAGATAACACTAAAGCTCATACTGCGGACATTGCGAGAGATGAGAATGGTGTCATTTTGGGTGCAGGAATAACTACGATTGACACTACTCTGCCTTTGGTGGCTGAAACCAATAGTTTTCTCCTTGCTTTCGAACTTGTCAAACGACTGAACTCGCATAAAATTATCATTGAAGGCAACTGTCAAAAGGTGGTGCACATATTGCAGCGGAAAAACATATTTGTTCCTTGGAGAATATAACATCTCATCGATGAGATTGGTGCAAGGACCAGACTTTTGAACTCTATTGAGTTCCGTTTTGTTCTGAAGAGGGTCAATTCTATGGTCCATGATCTCACAGCTTACGCGAAAAGGCATAATGTCCAGGCATGGTGGACATCTTCCCAACTCACTAATTTTATTTCAGCATAATAGTACTCTGGTTAGTTAGTCAGTTGTAATTCTCTCTTTGTTAGTTTGCTTTTTCTCTGCGCAAGCAGACTCCAAAAATAAATCGTTAATCGTATTTTTTAGTAAAGAAAATTTTCTAAAATAAAATTAATTATAGAAGTGCTTAAAGTTCCATCCCTTTGATACTTCCCTCATTTTTCTCGCGCAACATCTCTCTATATAAAAACTTCGGCACAAAGCCAAAATCTTTCTCAAAAACAACTCACGAGTAATTTTCTTCTTCAGATTCAAAGAACCCTAATAATAATAATTATTATTATTTATTTATTTTTGATGGAAACAGGGACTTCAAAAAGCCCCTAAATTTTATTTATTAGACTACCTCATTCGAATTGAGGTTTGAAGGATTACATTAATCAATTATATCAGTAAACATGACAATACAGATAATACAAGATTTACAATCGAAACTTAAAGAAACGATATATGAAAATCGTATTAAACTTTTGCATCCTGTTGAAGGATTGTAAATTCTTATGATGGTTTTAAACCATTTTGTTTCTTGGTCATCAAAGATATCAGATGCTTCCACAAAAGGGAAGCAATATGCCCAAATTAATTTCTTTAGAATCGATCTCCATATATGACGAAGTAGATCATATCATCATGAAATAACAATAACATGAAATAACAGTATCATGAAACCTGTTAATACCATTTTAACAGTAACATGAAGTAATATGCCCAAATTAATGCCTTTTTATTTATTTATTGAAACTTATTTTGTTTGGTTATCCGGACAGTATCATGAAATAACAGTAACAGTAACCATCAAGTTCTCGTGGAAAACAGTAACAAAAGCCACAATATCTCTTGGATGTTGTTTCATGCTAATCTTTTGGTATGTTGTGTATTTTGTGTCAAATTCATTTTAAGAACAAAAGACCACACATCAGTTTTTTTGGATAGTTTAGATGACAAAACAACCAATAAGAAGATGATTCTTTTTCTTCTTTTTTCTCAATTGAAAAAAAAGAGAGATTAACATGTGGGTTTCGAGATAAAAAGCGTATTTTCCCTGCACATACAACTTTTTCTTATTTTCAGATTCATTTTTCAGATCCTTATTTTCAGATCACTGTTTATTTCATACAACTTTTTCTTCATTGACCGTTTATTTTGCTTTGAGTAATTATTTCATTCTAATTGTTGTTTGTTTTGTTTATTTTGAAGGTACGATTTTACCTGAAAATGATAAACTACATCCTATTTTCTTTTGGTAAACCCTATTCTAGATTTTTTTACTGAAAATGATGAACAACATTTCGGTAAACCCTAACACTTTTCTTCATTTTGATTAACAGTTGTCTATTTATTTAGAGTAGATTTATTGACTAAATTGCTAAAAAAAGTAAAACTTTAGGGTTATCAGTGGTGAGTAAATGGGTGCAAGATTAGATCATCTTAATTATTTAGCCATTCCACCAGAATTTAGAATATGCAAGGTATAAGTTTGATTCGTCTACTTTCGTTTTTATGATTTTAGTGGATATTTTATAATGCTTATTTCGTGATGAACAGGTGAAGGATTTGAGAACAAAATTGAATACAGTTAACAGTTCACCAAAAGAGGTATCCTTCGAAGGTATGATCAAGTGAAGAAAAAGTAGACTCATATCAAATTCTTATTTGCAGGTAAAAGACTCAGTAAAGAAACAAGAAACAAGAAACAATAAGGTGACATAACTTTAGAATTTTTTTACACGTATAGGCCATAAGTTGGAGATACGGAAATAATCTATGGTTTCCAGATAATGTTTTATATGTAACCTAACAGGGTCTTCATAGATGGAAATAATATAGAATTTCTTACATTTCAAATTGTTATTTCACTGTTCTTTGATTTTCTTTAGGTGGGTGTTTTCAAATCGGACCCTAGGCCATTATCCATGGTGTTCATAAAATCTACAAGAGATTCTTTTATTTTTTGAATTAGAGAAGGAAAATTTTCTGAATTGATTACTTCATATTGCAGTTGCTTATCATCAGTTGTGTGGTATTATGAGCTCAACATGCAGACTGTTGTATAGCATTATGATAAGTATGCTTATAGAAACAAAATAGAACAACTCTATGGTTTTTCTTAGTTTAGTTATCATTTGTTGGATACATGGTTGTGGGTCGAGTTTTACTGTGATATGATCCTAATCTTCCTTCTTCACTGGAAAATAGCTATTTTATTTTTGGTTTACCGCCGTGATGTGTAGATATAGGTTACCCTTGCTCATTAAGATTGAACTTATTTTTTCCATTCTTACCACCGTTCTCTCTTTTATTTTCCCTGAATTTTTGGTTTTAAAATCTTAACGTCGAATAAGCTTAATCATATATATGAAAAAAGCAGTCCAAGGTTAAGAGTCTATTTTTCATGTTTCCAAAGTTAGATGCCTAAACCTAGAAAGTAGTCAAAAACACCACTAATATCAAAATGGATAACACCCATTCTACAAATTGAAATTATTAGTGGGTGGGAAGAAGAAATGTTTTATTTTCTTCTACTTGAAGAAGCATTCATAAAAATACCCAATTTTTACATTCTTTGGAGAAATTCTTAATTCCAGACCTTAGATGCTGCTATTTAGCTTATTCAGTATTTTGCTTATTCAATCATTCTTTGTAATCTTGACTTTATATCTGAGGCTCTTTTGCTATATAATGTATGTCGTCTTTCTCTCAAAGTATACTAACACACTTACTTAATTTTTTTGTCTTTTTTGTTAAAGAATGAGCACCACCCTTTGTTTACCAACAGGTGAACTATATATGACCTAAAACTGCGCACCATGGATGAGTACTCTTGATTAGCTATATAAAACTTCATTCTGGGTAGATCCAAAGTACGTATGTTTTTTTTTAATTTTTTCTGCTTAGGTGAGTGCCTCAGCATGTCTTTATTGAGCCAACTATAATAGTCTCTCTGATTCAACTTACTCTAAGACCAGTAATATAAGAGTGACTTGAACATGAATATGGAGTACTCACCGAGTTTTTTTAAACTTATGTCTACCTGGGCGGTGTAGTCAGATTTAGAATGCGCCACTTATATAATTATATTCTCTTTTAAGTTAGTGCTGCTTTAACTGGCTTCATATTGGTAGTTATGAGGCGGAGAATCCGTATATTAGTAATTTTTATACTCTTTCCGTATGTACAATTTTTGTTATGTTCAACTTTCGATGGAACATTAGAAAGTTGATGAATGTAGTTCTGCACATTTGCTTGCATATGAAGAGGGATGAATAGTATCTCTGAAACAAAATCTGTACACAATATCATGATGATATGAGTGTACCTTGATGTTCATCACTTATCGATCTCTAACATATAATTTATTTGTATTTGTAATGGAAGTGGAATTATTGGTACATAATCGTGAACGTGTACCTTGGTACATAATTGTGAACGTGTAATGTAATGGAAGTGGAATTCTTGGTACCTATATTAGGGGGATTTCTTCCAGTTTATAAAATTGCTAGACTTTTACACGTCCAAAGATGTTTGAGAAACATAATTTGTAAGTGCGGATGAAATATTTCTACTTATAGACTCAACTGTGTGCGTTGTTTTCGCAAGAGACAATAGAAATCAGCAATTGATACAAAATGGCTCATAACCTAAAATAACAAAAATTTTGCAGGGGAGTTATAGAGAAGACAAAGAACATTAGAAGATCTTATTTGATAGAGAGCGGCACATAACATACCAAAGTTATCTTTATATACAATCATAGAGAAAAGCCTAACTATCTAGTTGGGCCGCACATTGACGAGCCTTAGGCCCTATAACACTCCCCTTGTGCGGTCCAATAATAATACTTCATATGTAGTGCTTCACATATAGTGCTTCGAATGTGGTTCTTCAAATGTAGTTCTCTCCTTGATGACTAGAGTGTTTAAGTCAATTGCTTCATAAAACTTAGCTAGGAAAACCCATAGGGACAAAACCTTGGTGCAAATATTCATATGTAGTGTTTCATATGTTTTGCTTTACATGTAGTTCATCACATGTAGTACGATCTTAAAAGACCACTAAGTCTAAGTTAATTGCCTCGTTAAAACCTTGTCATAAAAATACAATTGGACAAGACCTGGGCTAAGGAAAATGAGTACAATATTGAGAAGACACTGGCATATGTTGCCTCATTGAAACCTTGACAAGGAAAACCCAATGGGACAAAACCTTGACGAAGGGAAAAGAGTAAAACGCGATAAGTCCACGTAAAGATACTTCGTTGAAGTTCACTTCTCTTATTGCTTCACAACTCAGAAAAACCCCGCGGGAAAAGAATAACCTTGGAAAATTAAATTCCAAGTGTTTGTTGTTGTCTCATTAAAAACCACGTTGAGTAACAAAACCCTATGGGAAAAAGTAATCTCGGTGAGGAAAAAAAAGTTCATCACACTGTTAGATGCTCCTCCTGATGCCATACGATTCCTTTAGTCTTGTGCATTCATGGAGCTCAGATAATTTCTTTAGTCCTGCGCAATCAATAGAGTTCGGACAATTTCCTTAGTCCTGTACTTTTTACATGTGGACTTAGTTAATAAGTCTGCCACATTTTCATCAGACTTTACTTTGCTGACTTGAAATGTCTTGAAGACATCGTTGTTATTGTTGATTATATTATGATGCTTAACAGACTGTCGCACATCATTTCTTTGATTTAAGTATTTTCAGTAATATCAATGCGGTCTTCAGCGTTCAACATATACCCAGTGTTGTTATCGTTGTCTCGCTAAAAACCTTGTCGAGTAACAAAAACCGTGTAGGAAAAATGATATCGATCGAAAGGATAAAGAGTACAACAAACCTTCACATTTCGAAGTAAATTATATTGACATCTCCCCTTGTTTCCATTCAAGGGAGTTTCTAGACAATTCCTTTAGTAATGTGTTTTACGAAAGTGAATTAAGGTAATGATTAAGAAATAAATCTACCAAGTCTCCCCATGATTACTTCCACGGGAGTATAGCTTATTGTTCAATCGTAATCAACAACCGCTCGAATTGCACTTCCATTAGCATTCATGTTCATGTCTTTGTAGGGATAAAATAACACATGTTGAAGGTTTCTTTTAGGTATATGATTACATTCCATATACCATTCCAATGAAACTGTGTTGGCGCTGAGCTATATCTATCTAATAAGTTCATTGAGGATGTTATATTCGGTCGAGTACATTATCCTAAATACAATAATGCGTCTATTGCAGTTAGGTAGGGGAATTTCATCTCCCAACACATCTTCGTCATATTCTTATAGACAAAATGATCAGTTACTTATATTTGAACCTCGACTAATCATGGGGGTGCTAACACATGATGCATATCCTTGTTAAATTGGGTGACAATGGACATATGCAAACTAGTGAAATAATATACCACAAGCTCGGTTTTCTAGTTTGGAACATAGATAAGATCGAGTTTTCCCAAGATTCTCATCTCAAATTTAGGATTTCAAGTAGCTTGTAGATATCTTATTCCATTAAGAGTACTTATCATGTCCATACCATCGACATAGATAACTACAATTCTGAATCAGGAACTTCTTTTCTAAGGAACAAAACATTATTTGTTTATCCTTTCCCAGTTAAATAGTCACTTAGGTAGGTATACCACACCCGCCTGATTGTTTCAATCAATAAGTGAGTGTTCCAGTATAACTACAAACACACTTCGTGGTTTAGAGTCATTTGACTTGGGAAGCAAAAGGTCATAACGCACTTTTGCAAATATCTTTGAGTTTAAATCTCCATAGATATAACCACATCTACTGCGTTTCAAGTTATTTTGAAACCTAATTAACATAAAATTATGGTGTTCAAAAGAATAAGCGATCTAGGGGTTTGTGAGAAGCCTCGCGCCACAAGGTGAGTCTTTATACTTTGATACTTCATTCTTCTCACTATGTTTTGTGACAAATAATCATATATGTCCTACATGCTTTACACTTAGTTGGTTAGCACTAACACACTAAAGACCTATATATTTGTCAGAGAACCAAGTTCTACCTGGATTGTATAGGCCAAATATGCTATTTGTTTGATACAAATCAAAATAAAGCATGGTTCGATCTCATTGTGCTATACTTCTTGAGCAACTATTTATGAATTATATCATCATTGTGCACACATGATCTTTTCATGTACATTCTCATAATTGTTAGAGCATAGCTCGGTTGAACCCACCAAGCGTTGGTATGTCAAGTTTGGTTGTCATATTTTAGTACCAAAACTCATCTAGAGTCGCTTGATTAAATACTAGAGTCAACTTCGTTTAGGTTAGACTAGAAAGTCTAGGAGTGTTGAGACGTACAAGTATTACTCCGAAGACCTGAAGAATGTGAAGAAGTAACCACTACAATGACGACATCATCCTTCCTCTTGAGGTTAGTAATATTGACTTGATCTTGTTTCCATTCCTAACGTATCTTTCAAGTCGGATTATATTGAAAACATAACATGGGAAGATGTATATATATATATATATATATATAATACTCTAGTGGTTAGACTTGGTCATGATATTATGATCAAAGTTTCAAGGAATCTATTGAATTACGAAGTATAACGCTTATCTTTTGAACTTCGTAAAGACGACATCGACATAATCTATTGTATATAGTTGTTTGATTATGTGTGCATTATATAAGAATGATTTCACCATAGGAAACAATGTTTTATAATATTTGTTTAAAGAAAGTACATATATGAACGTGTTTCATAATCGAAAGGAAATCATGATTGGTCAGGTTCTTTATTGAATATCTTTTGAATGACCAATATAAGATGACAAGGTAGAACCTATCTTAACTTGTTGATATTTATTGTATACCCGGTCATAGCATATATAATATAGCTAGTTGTGATCGGTCATGAGCTATGAAAACACGGGGGTATAACAACTACACCCAATATTTCGTTCGGCAATCTGTATGGACTAAACTCCAATATAATTCCGAGAGCACCAACTTAAAAGTAAGACTCAATCAAAAAAGATATCAAAGAGCTTTATCTCTTTCTCAATACAATCAGTAAATCAACTAGATAGAAATCCGTGAGACTGATTGATATGAGAGTAACTCAGATGGTACCAAAGACCAATGTCTGAGTGTCAATCAAGTCTTATCAAACAAACAAGGTTGGATTTATCAACTATGATTGAACTACGCACAACCTGTGATAATACAATTATATAAACAAATATAATGTGGAAAAGAAATAACACAGACACCAGAAATTTTGTTAACGAGGAAACCGTAAATGCATAAAAACCCTGGAACCTAGTCCAGATTTGAACACCACACTGTATTAAGCCACTACAGACTCTAGCCTACTACAAGTTAACTTCGTACTGGAATGTAGTTGAGCCATAACCAAGTCTCACACCGATTAAGGTACAGTCGCGTTCCTTATGCCTCTTGAATCCCAGCAGGACACTGCGCACATGAATCCCTTAGATGATGTCACCCACAACTAAGATTTTCTACGACCCAAAGTCGAAGACTTATAAACAAATCTGTCTCCCACAGATAAGTCTATTCTGGTTGTTGTTTCCGTCTTTAGATAAATCAAGGTGAACAGGAAACTCAACTAATAATCCGGTCCTATACTCCCGAAGAGCATTTTAGATATATTAGTCACCTCACAATAATCTAACTGATTAACAGAAAAAGTTATTGCGGAATCACAAGAGTCTGAGACGAAGAACTTTTGTGGTTACTTTTTATATCTTACCTATTGGAGATAAATCTCGAGAAAATCTTAGAGAAGATTAAAGTCAACACGATAGAAAAAGTAAGATCAGAATACACAACTACAGAGAAAATAGTTGGATCTGGCTTCACGAATCCCAAATGAAGTCTTCAAATCGTTAACCTAATAATGGTTTTGGAAAACCCTAGGTTAATGGAGAATCGACTCTAGTTTGAAACTAGGACACACGAGAGTGTCGGGATTAGGTTTCCCAGATGCTAGAGTTCTCCCTTATATAGTCTTTCAAATCAGGTTTCTTACAATCAAAGCTATGATAGCTTAGTAACAAAGCAATTGATATTCATTGTTAGATGAACTCCTGATTTAAGATTCAAGCTAAGTCTGCTTAGAAAATAAGCAATCAATTTCCACCGTTAGATGGTATTAGCTTGATACACACAAATAAAATATACTTATATTTAGATATGGATGAACCGTAACTAAACGTGTATAACCGTTGGCTCGATAATAGTTAACCGAAGTTAGCCACATGAACACTTATAGTTTAGCCACATTAGTACTTATACAAGAACCAATTCATGAACATAATGCCACGGTTTGCAAAACAAGTTCGCATACCTTATTTCATTATAGTTCCAGGTACTTTAGTTTGTAAACTGAGTTCGCAAACGAACCCGAGTTCTTGAGTATGAAAGGTCATACTTAACGATTTTAGAACCTAACCACTGTGTTCCCAAACAGAGTACACGAACCACAGTTCCGGACTTTGGCCTAGTATTTCCGTTCGCAAACCACAGTTTCGGACCTTCATAGTCTAGCCGTTCGCAAACCACAGTTCCAGACCTTTCACAGGTAAACCTGTTCGCAAACAAGAGTTCCAGACCTGAACTAGAACTTCACAGTTTGCACATAAGGTATACATACTGTATTATATCCAGGCATTGGTAGTCGTTCTAAAACTCTCATTTAATCATTGAAACATCCTTAGAAGGCAACAATGGTAATCTTACACATACCACTAGCTTCAAGTAATTTTTAAGTGATTAATTGATCAATACGAAACTTCCCAAGTTAACATCAAATGATTGTCTCACACAAATCATGTAAGATTTTCAAGGTAATTTTCACATGATCATCTTGACTTAATATTTAGTTTCCAACAAATAAATTGTCTCCAACTAAACTCGTCAAGTAGATGATGAAGTTTAAGCTAAAGCTAAAAGCTTCCAACACGTATTTCAAGAAATATATAAACAATATAAACTCGGCTCAAAATTTCAATTGTGTATAATGTAAAAGTCTATATAGCTATACGACTAGAAGATATAATAGGATAGACATCTAAGTAATAGATTAGTTTTAGTCTCCACATACCTTTTGTTGATGAAGTTCCTCCAAGCTCTTCAGTAGATCTTTTTCTTCAATTGGTGAACGCCGTGAAGTCTAAAGCTCAACTACACACTTCTATCCTAATCCGAGACATAGCTATAAGTAGATTAGAAATCAAGTATATAGTTTTGATTAACTAAACTTGATAAACAAGCTTGAGATAGCAACGCTTGCGCGTTCGACCGAGCAGTGCTCTAACAAGCTACATTGGAAATCAAGGTGTAACCGATCACAAGCTATATTGGAATGCAAGTTGTAACCGGTCAAAAGTTACTTTGGGATCCAAGGTATAACCGGTCACAAGATGAATTATTGGGAAGTTAGTTGTAATCGATCACAAGATACCTTTGGGAAGCAAGGTGTAACCGATCACAAGCTAACTAAGGAAGTAAGGTGTAACCGATCACAAGCTACCTATGGGAAGCAAGGTGTAACCAGTTATAACCTGGTTAGGGAAACATGGTATAACTGATCACAACTTATATTGTGAGGTTGGTACAACCGATCCCAAGATGCAAAACCGAGTTTCAAATATTCACAGATCTCTTTATGATTTGTGTGAATCTTGGAATTAAGGTTGCTGAGAAACTTTTAGATGTTGACATTATTTGAACATGTACATAACTCTTATCATTTATTGTTCAAAGATATTCCTTGATACTCAAGGTGATCCCAAGTCCGAAAAAGTGAAAAACATTATATGTTTTAATTACCAGCAATTAAAGAATTTCCCCTGGAAAGTATTATTAGTTAATGTGCTAGACTAATAATAGAAGTTTTCTATGAGAGTTTTCGGAAAATATGGTTTGGAATTTAAGTGGAAATAGGAAAACCGAAATTAGGTACTTTAATGATGATATCTTGAGAATATTTTCGGTTTTAGAATTTCCTTGTTGTCCAAATAACCTTGGTGTATAAATACTTAAGTTTGTATTTCTTGCAAACTATCCTAAGATCTAAGCAAACTTCATTCTTGTTATTTCTGGTGAGTCGTCTATCCGGAGAGGAAAATACCCTAATTAGATGAAATCTCTTTTGACCGCTCATTTAAAGACTTTTGTGGAATCAAGAAGCTCTACGAGTACCGTTGGTGGTAAACTAGATAATTGCATTGTTATTGTAGTTTTCAATTACTGATTTTATTGACTAATGGTTGTTGGAACTTTGTTTGCACCTAGTTTGTTTATTCTTGAGAATCTTCTCTTCTGATATAAAATTCACTCAAACTAAATTAAAGTGTTGATAGGATGTTTAGAACCATTTTTGGATCGAAGGACATCTTGTGATCATCCATTGTTAACAGATTCCGTTCTATGCGTGATTGATCACAAGAGTTTTCAAGTGGAGTTGTGAAGGTTATTGAAGACAAACGAAGATTTGAAGACGACGAAGTTTATCTTATTAGTTCTCGTATCTTGTGAATTGGGTGCACAAACCTTGATCGTCTGGGATCCAACTAGAATCGGTTTATCTTTGATAGATTTGATTAATTAGTTGCATGAGATCAGCATCACCTTATATTTCTCTTTGAGATCTATATTGATTGATTGCAAATCTATAGTTTGATTATTTTGGTAATCAAAGGATAGATTGATCTAACCAGACAAAGGAGTTTATTAGATTAAACAGAAGAGCCTTTGTCAATGACTCATTAATATCTTATTACCGATATTGAACAGAGTGGTTACCAAATAGATTTATCCTTTACTGTTTGGAATACGATCAAAAGGATTGGTGATTCACGTGCATGACTCTATAAGTTGAAGGCGCAGTGAAAAGACGAGGGTACCCAAATATACCTCAATCTAAAACTTTTCCACCTATAAGTCATTTCTCCGAAAGTGATTGTCTATGGACTGAGTCGAGACAATACAACTAATCGGTTCACACTTCGTGTGATCGTCTATGGATACGAAATCGAGACAATACGACAAAAAGATAACTTGTGTGATTGACTATGGATGCAAGATCAAGACAATACAACAACGAAGTATGATTACTTGATAATAGGTTCGGACTTAACCAAACACTATAGGATTGCTATCAAGTAATTAGGAATTAACGTTTGTGTATTTTACTTCTAATTATAATAAAACAATTATAATTGCGGAAATAGAAAAGTAAAAGACACAACAAGATTTTGTTAACGAGGAAACCGCAAATGCGAAAAACCCCCAGGACCTTGTCCAGAATTGAATACTCTCATAATTAAGCCATTATACAAAACCTAAACCAACTTCGTATAGTTGAGACCAAGCAACTAAACCTATAATTCACCTAGTTCCCTCAGTATCCCTGCACCTCCAACATGTAATAAGTCACACACTTGGAACAATTCCTTTGTTTCGTATTCCAAACAGTAAAGGAACAACAAATCTGTTCGGTAACAACTCTTTTCAAACAAAGTGATATGAGTTTGACATAAAGCTCTTCCGTTTATCCCAATAAACTCCTTTATCGGTTTCTTAGATCAATCTATTCAACAACTACCAAAGTAATTGTCTAGACTATGCAATCAATACTATGAATCACAAAGAAATTTATTGATGCCGATCTACAAATCTAATCAATCCAATCTATCAAAAGATAAACCGATTATTGTTGGATCCCTCCAGCCGATCAAGTTTTGTGCACACCAAAGATTATGAACTCAAATAAGAAATCTTATTTGTCTTCAAATCTTCTTAGATTTTCAATAAACACCTGCACATAAACAACTTGAATCTCTTGTGATCAATCACACACAGAACGGAGTCTGTTAACGATGGATTATCACAAGACGTCTTTAGATCTACAAACAGTTCTAAAGATCCCCGTCGATACTTCGATCTAGTTTGAGTGAATCTGATATCAAAAGAGAAGGTTCTCAAGCATAAACAAACTAGGTGCAATCAAAGTTCAACAACCGTTAGTCAATCAAATCTATCGAAAACTAATAATAAACTGCAATTATCTAGTTTCCCACTAACGGTACTCGTAGAGCTTCTCAATCCCAAAGAAGTCTTTAAAACGAGCGGTCGTAAGAGATTTCGCTTAATTAGGGTACTTTCCTCTCCGAATAGACGGCTCCACCAGTAACATCACAACTAGGTAGTTTTGCTGGTTCTGAGGATTAGTTTGATCGAAATGCAAACTTCGGTATTTATAGACCAAGGAAGTTTGGACACCAAAGAATTTCCAAAACCGAATATTCTCAAAGATATGCAATAAATTCCAAATACGGCTCTGGAAATGCTCTGTCCAAATATTGACCGAAATCTCAGTAGAAAATCTCCAATTAGTAAATGCACATTACCAATTTTTATTTCTAAAGATATGCATTTAATTGTTGGAAATTAAAAGCATATAAAACTAAAAACCTTAATTAAAAGATTCTCAATTTATTTCGATCCGGGATTCTCCTTTAGTTATTAAGGAATATCTTTGAACAATAAAAAATAAGAATTAATGCACATGTTCAAAGTATGTCGACATCTTCACTTTGTAAATCCTTTTTCATATTTACAATCTTGGAACCGATTTTCCACACTTCCAAACGAGTTTAGAATTGGTTCATCTGACTTCCAAGAACTATGTGATTGATTATCCTATCAAATCACCATTAATGGGTTTCACGGTTCTACCAAAACACAAAGCTTCGGTTCTACCTCCATGTGGATACTAGGATCGGTCACACTATTTTTCCAAAAATTGGTTGACTAGGTACTAGGATCGGTTACCACATATTTATGGTATTTTACTTGTGATCGGTTGCACAAGTCATAGGATCGGTTACCAATTCCTAAGACTTGTTGTACCTCTTACAAGGATCGATTCCACATACTTGTGATCGGTTTCACCTCTTACTAGGACCGGTCCCCCAATGTCTAGAGTTGGTCATACCAATTACAATATATCGATCATACCATCCCAGGTGATTACTTAAGATCGGTTTCACTAATAAAAGTCATACCAATACAAAAGTCAGGCATTGTGAATAGTTTTACCAACATACATAAACAAGTTATGAGCGGTTATACTGAACACACATATTGGTAATCCAAAGATTTGCAATGAATAACAATACCAATAAGCCTAGCGATTTCCCTTTCGATTCATAACACAAGTTTAGGAATTGTACTTCCTTTAAACGAATGTAAAAACATTGTTTCCTAGGACGAAATCTTCACCCATACCCATACATAATCACAATAGCATTCATACGATTATGTCGATGTCTTATATACGAAGTTCAAAAGATAGACGTTATACTTCGTATTGTAATTCCTTAATACTATGTCTAACTAGAGTATAATCATTCACAGCTTCGCAGTTATGTTTTCAATATGCATGACTTGAAAGATATGTTAGGAATGAAACAGTTCAAGTCAAATATTACTAACCTCAAGAGGAAGGATGATGTCTTCGTTGTAGTTCTTTACTTCTTCACATTCTTCGAGTCTTCACGTAATACTTGTAAGTTTCATATCCTAGTAACTTTTTAGCTAACCTATACGAAGTTGACTCTAGGAAATAATCAAGCGACTCTTTAAATGAGTTTTGATTCACTAAAATATGACAACCAAACTTGACATACCAACGTTTGGTGGGTTAAACCGAGCAATGCTCTAGCACGCAGGGATACTGAGGAAACTAAGTAGCTAGGGGTAGTCTGCTTAGTTTCAACTATACGAAGTTGGTATTCGATTTTGTATAACGGCTTAATTCTGAGAGCATTCAAAACTGGACTAGGTCCCGGGGTTTTTCTGCATTTGCTGTTTCCTCGTTAACAAAATCTTGTTGTGTCATTTACTTTATTATTCTGCATTATAATTGTTTTATTATAATTAAAGTAAATTGCACTTGTACGTTAATGAGTAACACTTGATATTGATCCTATAGATTTTCGCTTATTACCGAACCTATTATCAAGTGATTATTTCGTTGTCGTATCGTCTCGATCTTGACTCCATAGTCAATCACACAAGTGATCTTGTTGTTGTATTGTCTCGATCTCGTATCCATAGACAATCATACGAAGTGTGTACCGAAGTTTTTGTATTGTCTCGACTTAGTCCATAGACGATCACACTTGGTAAAGGACTTATAGGTTGATAAATAAAAGATTGTGGTGTATTTGGGTACCCTCGTATTTTAAACCTATAAGTCATTTACCAAGTACTTATAGGTTGTACAAGTCTTATATATTTGTAAGATCCTTTCGGTTTGTCCTTTATTTGCTCGAACCTTTGTCATTTTTGTGACAAAAAGGGGGATAAATATATGGAGTAAACAAGTGATTTTTAATCACTAGGAAAGGACATTTGTGCTTAAACGTTATATCTAACGAAAGAGTAAATCATAGGCTAGGGGGAGAAACATATCATAATGTTGTATAGTATTTCTTACAACAAAAGGGGAATAACAAAGATGTTCGGATTGAATATTTACCTAGATTACCTTCAGGGGAGTAAAAACTTTTGTTATTCATGTCAACAACGACATTTATTGATTGAATATATGCAGGTTATTGTGTTGTTGAAACTTGGAATCAAAGCATATAAAGAATGAGTTATTTTTTAATTCTTTTAGCTCCATATGTAATAAGAGTTTTATTAGAGCATAGCTCGGTTGAACCCACCAAGCATTGGTATGTCAATTTTGTTTGTCATATTTTAGTATCAAAACTCATCTAGAGTCGCTTGATTAAATACTAGAGTCAACATCGTTTAGGTTAGACTAGAAAGTCTAGGAATGTGAAGAAGTATTAAATACAACGACGATATCATCCTTCCTCTTGAGGTTAATAATATTGACTTGATCTTGTTTCCATTCCTAACTTATCTTTCAAGTCGGATTATATTGAAAACATAACATGCGAAGATGTACATATATAATACTCTAGTGGTTAGACTTGGTCATGACATTATGATCAAAGTGTCAAGGAATCTATTGAATTACGAAGTATAACGCCTATCTTTTGAACTTCGTAAAGACGACATCGACATAATCTGTTATATACAGTTGTTTGATTATGTGTGCATTATATAGGAATGATTTAACCCTAGGAAACAATGTTTTATAACATTTGTTTAAAGGAAGTACATATACGAACTTGTTTCATAATCGAAAGGAAATCATGATTGGTCAAGTTCTTTATTGAATATCTTTTGAATGACCAATATAAGATGACAAGGTAGAACCTATCTTAACTTGTTTGGTTCCGATTATAGCCTATATAATATAGCTAGTTGTAATCGGTCATGAGCTACATTGAAAATCAATGTGTAACCGATCACAAGCTTTTTTTTTAATGCAAGTTGTAACCGGTTACAAGTTACTTTGGGATCCAAGGTATAACCGGTCACAAGATGAATTATTGGGAAGTTAGTCGTAATCGGTCACAAGCTACCTTTGGGAAGAAAGGTGTATCCGATCACAAGCTAACTCAAGAAGCAAGGTGTAACCGATCACAAGCTACCTCTGGGAAGCAAGGTGCAACCGGTTACAACCTTGTTTGGGAAACATGGTATACCCGATCACAACTTACATTGTGAGGCTGGAACAACCGATCCCAAGATGCAAAACTGAGTTTCCAATATTTACATATGTTTGTATGTTTTGTGTGAAGCTTGGAATTAGGGTTTGTTGAGAAACTTCTAAATTTCGACATTATTTGAACATGTACATAACTCTTATCATTATCGTTCAAAGATATTCCTTGATACTCAAGTTGATCTAATGTCCGAAAAAGTGAAAAGCATTTAATTATGATTTTCATCATATATGTTTTAATTACCATTAATTAAAGCATATCCTATGGAAAATATTATTAGTTAATGTGCTAGACTAATATTAGAAGTTTTCTATGAGAGTTTTCGTAAAATATAGGTTGGCATTTAAGTAGAAATAGGAAAACCGAAATTAGGTACGTTAATTATGATATCTTGAGAATATTTTTCGGTTTTGGAATTTCCTTGTTATCCAAACAACCTTGGTGTATAAATACTTAAGTTTGTATTTCTTGCAAACTATCCTAAGATCCAGGCAAACTTCATTCTTGTTATTTCTGGTGAGCCGTCTATCTGGAGAGGAAAACACCCTAATTAGATGAAATCTCTTACGACCGCTCATTTAAAGACTTTTGTAGAATCAAGAAGCTCTACGAGTACCGTTGGTGGGAAACTAGATAATTGCATTGTTATTGTAGTTTTTGATTATTGATTTGATTGACTAACGATTGTTGGAACTTTGTTTGCACCTTGTTTGTTTATTCTTGAGAATCTTCTCTTCTGATATAAAATTCACTCAAACTAGATCAAAGTGTTGACGGGATCTTTAGAACCATTTTCGGATCGAAAGACATCTTGTGATAAACAATTGTTAACAGACTCCGTTCTATGCGTGATTGATCACAAGAGGTTTCAAGTGGTATTGTGCAGGTTATTGAAGACAAACGAAGATTTGAAGACGTCGAAGTTTTTATTATTAGTTTACGTATCTAGTAAATTGTGTGCACAAACCGTAATCGCTTGGATCTAACTAGAATCGTTTTATCTTTGATAGATTTGATTGATTAGTTGCGTGAGATCGGCATCACCTTATAGTTTCTCTTTGTGATCTATATTGATTGATTGCAAATCTATAGTTTAATTATTTCGGTAATCAAAGGATAGATTGATTTAACCAGACAAAGGAGTTTATTAGATTAAACAGAAGAGCGTTTGTCAACGACTCATTAATATTTTATTATACCAAGATTGAATAGAGTGGTTACCAAACTGATTTATCCTTTACTGTTTGGAATATGATCTAAAGGATTGGTGATTCACGTGCGTGACTCTATAAGTCGAAGGCGCAGGGATATTGAGGAAACTAAGTAGCTAGGGGTAGTCTGCTTAGTCTCAACTATACGAAGTTGGTATTATATTTTGTGTAGCGGCTTAGTTATGAGAGTACTCAAAACTGGACAAGGTCCCGGGGTTTTTCTTCATTTGTGGTTTTCTCGTTAACAAAATCTTGTTGTGCCATACTTTATCTTTCCGCATTATAATTTTCTTCGTTATAATTAAAGTAAATTGCACTTGTACGTTAATCAATAACACTTGATATTGATCCTATAGAGTTCCGGTTATTACCGAACCTATTATCAAGTGATCACTTCGTTATCGTATCGTCTCGATCTTGAATCCATAGTCAATCATACAAGTGATCTTGTTGTTGTATTGTCTCGATATCGTATCCACAAACGATCACACGAAGTATGTACCGAAGTTGTTGTATTGTCTCGACTTAGTCCATAGATGATCACACTTGGTAAAGTACTTATAGGTCGATAAATAAAAGATTATGGTGTATTTGGGTACCCTCTTCTTTTCAATAAACCATTAGGATTTTATCGTTCTTTAGAATCATTTAAAACTTCGGAGCGTCCTCCCATTTGATTCATGGACATATTTAGAGACACTACTGTGAGATAATTTCAGATGATACGAATAATTAGGTTGTGCCTTACTCATTTAATTCCTTTCTAGGTGAGTATTGATCGAACCTAGTAGTCTCTCCATCTTCCTTCATGGAGCCACGGCCTCAACCACACTTTCACCAAGTGTAGTTGTAACACCTTAGTTTACGGTGCATATCCTTTACTGAGGACTTTTAACCTTACATGCACGTTTGCAGTTAGTATGTGTGATCTCGTCAGTTTAACGATATCAGTGTACATTCTGAAAATCGATAATCCTTTTTACTTCACATTTCCATTTGTGGAGTATAGGAGTCTATATGAGACAAAATGGGAACACACCACGACACTCCCTGTCGTTTTCTCGGAAAATGTTTTTTTGTCTCCCCCTAACGACGGGAAGACTATCTCATTAGAGTGACTATCCGCAAATCAGCGGTTGAGAGATCGCCTATCAAAAGGTTTAAAACTGCGGATAATTGCTGGAAATTCTTGTCCAACATAGTCACTTAATCATTTTGATGACCCATCATAGTACGATGTGGACTCGTAATGGCACATATATAGTGCAACCAAATATGTGTAAAAACACAAATGTCGGGCTTATATCCAGTTACCAACTGGTCCGCAAATAATGGTTGACCAATAGTGAGTCTAAAATGAATAAGTGAAGATGCATTTAATATTGCATATCAAGAAGTTAAAGGTAGGTTGGTACGCATAACCATGCCTTAGACATCATCTGCAGTTTTACAAGGGGTAAGGTAGGTTTTGCATATCAAGAATTTACAAGGGGTAGTGAGCCCTTACATGTATAATACTCCCTCTGTTCCAATTTAGATGATGTTGTAGAGTTTTTCATGCAGATTAAGAAACATCAAAGAGAGTATTTTTTTTCCAAATTTGCCCATATTAATACCTTCCTAAAAATTTGAACCTCCTAGTTTTTTGTTTTTGGATTTTAGTATAAATTATGAATCCCATGTAATTCCACTTGGGATGACCAAATATCCCAAGATAATATATAATAGATTTAAAATTTTAAATTAGGTCAATTATGTCTCACTGATAACAAAGACAATGAATGTTATGTTGTGATCCCAAAGCAGGGGTAAATCAATGAGAATTTAGAGAAAATAGCTAAACCCTTATCTACTTTGGAACACACAAAAAACCCCTAAAACATCATCTAAAGTGGAACGGAGGGAGTATGTGCTAGTAGTTTTCCAAACGCAAAATTTCTTTGGAAATATAACTAGTTCAAAATGTCAAAACATCCACCAGATCCATAAGTCACTTTAATGGTCCGTATTTTGCATGGATATTTTCCTAAATATCACCTTGTTTTCTATGTAATATGGATTGTTTACTATTTGCATCTTAGGATGGTATCGATCCTGTTTTACTGAAGACTTTGTAAAATGAGTGATATGCTTTCTTACTTAAAAGCATAATGGGAAGGGGGACTTGTGCATCTAGTATTGTAGAAAAATACTTATTGAGAAATATGCCGTCACTTCGCATTCTGTTAATCTTTTTCTCGTTATCTCGTTCACTCAAATAAAATGATGTATGTATGACTCCTTTCAAAACGATCATCATGTCACAACCAAAGTGGCTTTATGGTTATTCCAAAGCCTGTATGAGTCAATATCCAACATTTCATTGCCGGGGTCAATACGAATTCAATTATCCGGATACTAGTGATTTACATTTCACCAAATTGACTGTTAAATTTCTCTAAGAATATGCTTCCTTCCAAAGTCATTAAAGATAATAAAATATGCAATCAATTATATCCTCATCACTACGAGTTTCCATATGATAACCATTTTTATGTGTGTCTTTTGAATTTCACAAGGTGTAATTAGCTCTCGATAAATACAGAGCTTTTGTGATGTTTAATCATTGTTCCATCTCGACAGCAAAGGTTGAGAAGTGCTTCGCTCGATGATCCAATCATCATAGTCACATTATAAAAAATTAGTCCACAAACTATTATACATTCCTTAAACTAGTGGGAGGGAAACAACTATCTGTTAGACATTGAGTCTTGAGATATTTAATAAGTGGTGTGGCCTTATTACGTAACAAAAGTGAGATTCACATTCAAGTACTTTAGACTGTATATTATTGTTCAGGGGCGATGATATACTTTTCATCCAGATATATCTCAAGTGCTTTAGAGAATTTTGTCTCGTGATAATGATGTATTTTTCATAAGTGCAGAAATGGGTCTAGTTAAATTGAAGTCAATTGGCTAGGAAAAGTCTTTTTGCCAATAAAGTTGATGTCTAAAGTATCACCTTTCTATGGGAATCGGTTGCTACTATGGTACTTGATCCCGTATTCGGTTGATACCTGTAATTTGGTGTCATTACTACCAGAGATAAAAAATACATCTTTGTCTCATGATATATATGTCCCTTTTTCTTCACATAAGTCAGTACGCCTAGCCCTCATTACTTATGGATTCTTTCTATGTTTAATTTTTTCTACAATTAACTAAATTTGAGAAATTTCTTCATCTCGGGTCAAGAGGATCTCAATTTTCATGTCAACCACTTACTCTAGGTTGAATAACTTACTAAAGATAGTGGATCTCTTGTTTGCATTCTTTAACATATACTGGTTAAATCTGAATCATATCACTTTTTGTGAGTCCTTCCACAAAAGTTAAGATTCATGTGCTTTTAACTACAACATAACTTTGTTGAAGCTATTGATTCTATTTCAATAGTCTAACCAGTGGATTACATCCCACTGGACATTCATGCTCGGGAGGAAAATATCATTAATGTTTAAATCCTTCAAAGCATTTCGTAGCTCTTCAAGCGTTTTCAACAAAGATTTTTATTTGTACTCAACGTAAATTGAGGACAATATGTTTCCTTAGAAACATTGGGGCATATGTCTTCACCTTTTAGACGATACATCGTCATTGGTAGAAGGTTTTATATGGGATATATTCATTTTCCACAAGGGAATGGTTTTCACATCCAATAGACAACAACGGTGCTCAAGTAGATCCGAGCCCAAAATAAAAATGCATAACATATACTAAGTATTTATGAGTCCAAAAAATATGCACAACATATACTTGTGACAAAGTATGTAAGGATCACATCAAATATTAATTATTAAAGAAGCAGTCATCCAAAAGGAATGAGATACATGACTAGCACATAAACATACATGGCTTATATAACATAAGCATATAATCATTAAACATGGGTTGAGAATCCATATACGAAAACAATACAATTAAAGACAAAAGTCATTTAGTTTAAAAACATCAAAAAAAATTTGTGAATATCAAACGGGAAAATCAATCACAGACGAAACAGACAAAATGTTTTGAAATCATCAACTCAGGAGTCAAAAGATAATTACAGACAAAAATCATTTTAAAATTTTTGTTTTTCAATGGGATTAGACAATCATATTTGATAACATAAATTAATCAATACATACAAAAAAAAAAACAATAAAACCTTTGTTAGGAATTGATGATAGCTTTATTATAATATATATATATATAATTTAAAAGAGTAACACTCATAGCATGTGATCATTATTGCAGCATCGGCTTGATAATATAAAGATGGGTATCATCTATACAAGACAAGAGATTGCTTCAAACAAAACAAAAAAAAAAAAAAAAAAAAATCTATACAAGAGGTTATAGAAATAAACATGTGCTTAAATCATGTGCATCTAATCAAACGGCACATATATTATTGTAAAACAAAATCGTTAAAGATATACCTTCTAGGATATCATATTTGATTTAGAAAACAAAAGCCGGGGAAGATTGAGACACCACTCTTTGTGAAAAATAATCAACAAATTCAATTTAGCTATGTGGTAAAGTTTCGTGTTTATAACGTTTTGCAGGGCCTAGTTGGGCCGCACATCGACGGGCGTTAGGCCCTATAACAAAAAACAATTACTGTATTATTTTTTTCCCGCCACCAGTGATCAAGAAACAAGTCCAGCTAGCAACTTCACCGCTGCTTTTGCAACTGTAGGGATAAAAACTAATAATATACTACCTAATTAACCAATCTCAGATTAATGGTCAGCGAGTATGATCGATGGTGCTTCTTCACGTTTTCTCTTTATTCATCTTTTGACTTAACCAGTCGGGGTTTAATGTTCGTTGGATCAAAAGCAAATCTGTTGATTATTTTTGAATCTATTTTTTTCATGGTTTGTTTTATCTGGGATCGATTTAAAAATATAGATATGGAAGGCTATGACGTTTTTTTTTTTTTTTTTTTCATTTTGAAGGAATAGCTATGATGATATATAGTCATGCACCAATTGATAAACGATTCACCATAACTTATCTCAAGTTTATTGATTAGAAAATAAAAATAAGTTAATTAACCTAAGCTAAACAAGCCATATAATTATTTCCACTGCTACGTCATCCATAATTTGAACGATTAGATATATAAAATCCAGTGGTTACCAGGATTTGTCAAAAAGCTTTGTCAAATCCTTTTGTTACAGGATCCTGACCCTAATATTTGTTACCCCTTTTTATAACAGTTTTTATAACAAGCGTCCAATACTCCATCAGCAAGAAACAAATATGTGCATCGCACGAGTGAGAAACTAGTCTAATGAAAAGATGTCAATTTTGTTCATTAGCTATTATTTAAAGTAAAATTACAGAGATAATTCACAGCAAATATACTTCCAAAATTAACGGCATCACATATAGACAGATTAGGACAGACTAACATTATGAAGTTCTTATCAGCTAGAAGGCTACATTAATGACTAACCAAACTCGGTAAACATTTAATGCATTTATCTCCCAAACATAAAAGTTCAGACACTGAAAGTTTGCTTATGCAAGTTAGAGCAGTAAACTGTAGTCTCTCAGAAGACCTGCAGAAATTCACGAGTATTGTCAGTTCGTTGTTATACTAAAGGGTCATGTAAACTTTTATACCAGGATACTAAATTAGGGATAATCCCTAGTGCATGTACCGATTTATTAATAATTGATGACACTTGTTAATGCAAATTAATCACCTCATAGAATTGATAGTGTGCTTCTTCTCCTATAAAAGAAAACGAGATGAGCAAGTCTTCTTTGATGCATTATCGCATGGAAATAGAAGAGGGGTCAAAATGGATAAGAAAATTTATTATACTGCCGATTCCCTTCCTTTACATGAAATTCAAGTTCAAACACTTAGAGCATGCCTGAACAGACTTCACAAAGTCTTCCACGCCAAACATCCTCACCAGTGAATCCAAGTAATTGTCCATGGATTCCTTCATCTATCCGTTTCTTAATTCATTTTGTCTTTTCAGTGGTTCTTAGATTCAGACCCATATTTAGAACTGAAAAGATGAGGGCACCCAAATATACCACAATCTTTTTTTTTCAACCTATAAGTCCTCTACCGAATGTGATCGTTTATGGACAGAGTCGAAACAATACGACAATTCGGTTCACACTTCGTGTGATTGTCTATGGATACAAGATCGAGACAATACAAACACAAAGTGTGTTACTTGATAATAGGTTTGGTAATAACCAAACTCTATAGGATTACTATCAAGTAATGTGGAGTTAATTATCAAGTAATGTGGAGTTAACGTATATGTGTATTTTATTTTATTATAATAAACAATTATAATGCGGAAATCAAAGTAAAAGACACAGCAAGATTTTGTTAACGAGGCAACCGCAAATGCAGGAAAAACCCCGGGACCTAGTCCAATTTTGAATACTCTCAGAATTAAACCGATATACAAAACCTAATACCAACTTCATATAGTTGAGACCAAGCAGACTACCCCTACCTACTTAGTTCCCTCGGTATACCTGCTCCTTCGACTTCTAGAGTCACGCACGTGAATAACAAGTCATTTGGATCGTATTCCAAACAGCAAAGGAAGAATCTGTTTGGTAACCACTCGAATCAATCTTTCTACAAGATTTAGATGAGTCGCTGACAAAGGCTCTTATGTTTAATCTAATAAACTCCTTTGTCTGGTTAGATCAATCTAACTTTAACTACCGAAATAGTCAAGTATAGATTCTCATTCAATCAATATAGATCTAAAAGAGAAATATATATAATGCCGATCTCACGCAACTAATCAATCAGATCTATCAAAGATAAACTGATTCTAGTTGGATCCCATCCGATCAAGGTACGAAAACTAATAAGAAATCTTATTCGTATTCAAATCTACTTTTATCTTCAAAACCTGCACAACACCACTTGAATATCTTGTGATCAATCACGCAAGAACGGAGTCTTTTAACAATGGATTATCACAAGATGTCTTTAGATCTAACAACAGTTCTAAAGATCCCGTCGATACTCTGATGTAGTTTAAGTGAATCTTACATCAGAAGAGAAGATTCTCAAGCATAAAAAAACTAGGTGCAATCAAAGTTTCAACAACCGTTAGTCAATCAAATCAATCAAAAACTAATAACACTGCAATTATCTAGTTTCCCACCAATGGTACATGTAGAGCTTCTTGATCCCATAGAAGTCTTTAAACAAGCGGTCGTAAGAGATTTCACCTAATTAGGATACTTTCCTCTCTGAATAGACGGCTCCACCAGAAATAACAAGAAATGAAGTTTTCCTGGCTCTTAAGATAGTTTGCTAGAAATGCAAACTTAGGTATTTATAGACCAAGGATGTTTGGACACCAAGGAATTTCCAATACTTAAAGTATTCTCAAGATATGCAATGAATGGAAAAATTCGGTTTTCATAATTCCATTAAATGCTTGTCCAATATTTCTGAAATCTCTCAATAGAAAATCTCCAATTAGTAAATGCACATTACTATTTTTTATTCTCTAGAGATATGCATTAATTGCTAGTAATTAAAGCATATAAACCAAAAACCTTAATTAAAATATTCTTAATTCATTTCGGCACAGGATCACCATGAGTACTAAGGAATATCTTTAAACAATAAATGATAAGAGTTACTGCTCGTGTTCAAAGTATGCTGACATCTTTTCACTGCAAATCCTTATTTCATATTTACATGGATTTGCATTCTTGGAATCGGTTATACCACACTTCCAAACTTTAGAATTGGTTTGCCTGTATTCCAAGACTGTTATGTGACTGATCAACAAATTACATACATGGATTCAATCGGTTCTACCAATCACTAGGATCGGTTATAACTAAACATGGAAATACTTGTGATCGGTCACACCAGTCACTAGGATCGGTTACACCAGTTACAAGAATCGATTCTATCTATACATGGTATTACTTGTGATCGGTCATGTTAGAGCACTGCTCGGTCGAACTCGCAAGCGTTGCTATCTCAAGCTTGTTTGTCAAGTTTTTAGTTGCCAAAACTATAAGTCCTGATTTCTAGTCTACTTATAGCTAAGTCTCGGACTAGGATAGTAAGTGTAGTTGAGCTCTAGACTCCATGACGTTCATCATGCAAAGACGAAAAACAACTCAAGGAACTTGTGGAACTTCATCGACAAAAAGGTATGTGGATCCTTGAACTTATCTATCACTCAAAAGTCTATCTATTCTATCTCATATCTTGAGACAAAAGTCGTATTGCTATATACACATTTGTTATTTCGAGCCGAGTTTATCTCGCTTATCTATTTCTCGAAATATGTGTTGGTAAGCTTTCGCTTTGGCCAAGTTCATCTTTACTCGTGATGAAAGTCATGTTGATTATTTCAATAACTTGAAAATCGCTTTGATGAAAAATAGTTTGTGAATAACAACTATATAACATCCTCAAAGAAAGTTTCAATGATTGAAATGAGAGTTTAGAACATGTAACCATCTTTGGATATAAACATAGTGTGTTCTCACATTTGTGTAAAAGTCCAAAACCGGGAACCCAAAGTATACGTACCCGTACGCGTACTGGCGGTTGTTGGAAATCCGGGTAAGTATGCGTACCCGTACGCATACTGGCGGAAAGTTCACGTCCGTGAATTTCTGCTGGAGTTTGAAAGTGAAAAACAAACTCAATCCGGTTACTTAAGTACGCGTACCTGTTCGCATACTTAGGTAGGTTACTTTCTAAAATCGGTTTGTTCATGAAATAAAACATTTATATATTAAGGAATGCAATCTTTACAAACCGTGGCTATAATATTCATGAATTGATTCGAGTGAATCCAAATCGATTTTGCTTCAATTGTGTCTTGTATACTTCTATGAGATCTAAGCAATTGAACAACTCTCTAACTAGTTCATTTGAGTCACTTGAACTAGTTATGGTGAAGATGAATAAGGTTGATATGAAAGTGCTCATATGGCTAACCATTGGTTAACTATTGTTGAACTAACTAAGTGTACACGTTTAGGTACGGTTACCCAAACCTAAATGAAGTTACATTTCATTTGTGTATAACAAGCTAATTTCGATCTAACGGATGAAAGATATTAGCTTGAATCTAATCAGGTTTTCATCTAACGGTGAATATTGAATGCTTTGTTACCAAGATAACTTAGATATCACACCCTGATTTGGATACTATATAAAGGAGAACTCTAGAAACTGGGAAACCTAATACCCATACCTCCTGTGTGATACTAGTTGTATAAGCTAGAATCGATTCTCCTTTAACCTTAGGTTTTTCACGAAACCCTATAGGTTAACGACTTGAAGACTTCCTTGGGATTGTGAAGCCAAACCCAACTATTTTCTCTGTAGTTGCATGATCTGATCTTGTTGTTTCTATCATGATTGAGTGCAATCGTAAGATTGGCTTGAGATTTATATCTCCGATAGGCAAGATAGAAAAGTAGTCACAAACACCTTCGTCTCATCGTTTGTGATTCCACAATATCTTGTTTCGTTAATCGATTAAGATTATTGTGAGGTGATTGATAATACTAGGTTATTCTTCGGGAATATAAGTCCGGGTTATCAATTGGTTCCTGTTCACCTTGATTTATCAAAAGACGGAACAAAAAACTTGTAGGTATTTCTGTGGGAGACAGGTTTATCTATTCAATGGACTTTTCTTTTTGATATAGATTTGTTTATCAAGTCTTCGACTTTGGGTCGTAGAAACTCTTGGTTGTGGGTGAGATCAGCTAAGGGAATTAAGTGCGTAGTATCCTGCTGGGATCAGAGACGTAAGGAATGCAACTATACCTTGAATCAGTGTGAGATTGATTAGGGTTCAACTACAGTCCAGACCGAAATTAGCTTTGTAGTAGGCTAGTGTCTGTAGCGGCTTAATACAGTATGGTGTTCAAATCTAGACTAGGTCCCGGGGTTTTTCTGTATTTGCGGTTTCCTCGTTAACAAAACTTCTGGTGTCTGTGTTATTTTTTTTCCGCATTATATTTTGTTATATAATTGAAATATCACAGGTTGTGCGTTGAATCGATCAATTGGTAAATCCAACCATTGGTTTTTGATTGAAATTGATTGATCCTTGAACATTGGTCTTTGGCACCGTTCAAGTTGTTTCACATAATAATCAAGCTCACGGATTTCTATCTGTTTGATTTGCTGATTACATTATGAAAAAGAGATACAAACTCTTTGATATACTTTTTATTAAGATTGAGTCTGACTGTCTAGTTGATTCTCTTGAAAGTATATTCGAGTTAGTCCATACAGATTTCTAAGCGAAATATTGGGTGAGGTTGTTAGATCCCCGCTTTTTCAGGTCACACCTGTTACCAGGACCGGTTACACCAATTACAAGGATCGGTCACACAACACTTATGATCGGTCACACCATGTTAGAGCATAGCTCGGTTGAACCCACCAAGCGTTGGTATGTCAAGTTTGGTTGTCATATTTTAGTGAATCAAAACTCAATTTAAGAGTCGTTTGATTATGTACTATAGACAACTTCGTATAGGTTAGGCTAGAAAGATTAGGATAATGAGACATACAAGTATTACTTGAAGACTTGAAGAATGTGAAGAAGTAACAAGCTACATCGACAACATCATCCTTCCTCTTGAGGTTAGTAATATTTTGACTTGAACTGTTTCATTCCAAACGTATCTTTCAAGTCGTGCTATATTGAAAACATAACTTCGAAGATGTGAATGATTATACTCTAGTAGACATAGTGTTAAGAAATTAGAATACGAAGTATAACGCTTATCTTTTGAACTTCATATATAAGACATCGACATAATCATATGAATGCTATTATGATTATGTGTATGGGTATGGGTGAAGATTTCGTCATAGGAAACAATGTTTACATTCGTTTAAAGGAAGTACATTCATGAACTTGTTTTATGAATCGAAAGGGAAATCGCTAGGCTTATTGGTATTGTTATTCATTGCATATCTTTGGATTACCAATATGTGTGAGTTAGTAGAACCGATCATAACTTGTTATGTATCTTGGTAAAACTAGTCACAATGCCTGACTTATGTATTGGTATAACTTTTATTAGTGTAACCGATCCTAAGTAATCACCTAAGATGGTATGATCGATATATAGTTGTAATTGGTGTGACCGATCCTAGTAATTGGTGTAACCGATCCTAGTAATTGGTGTGACCGATCAAAAAAGAGTAGTAATCGATCCTTGTAATTGGTGTAACCGGTCCTGGTAATTGGTGTAACCGATCCTGGTAACTGGTGTAACCGATCACAAGTAATACCATGAGAATATGGTAACCGGTCCTGGTAATTGATGTGACCAATTTGGTAACTTATGTAACTGGTCCCAGTAACAATATTAAGGTAGAACCGATCCTTGTGTTTGGTAGATCCGTAAACCCATGATTAGTGTGTTGATTTGATCAATCACATAGTTCTTGGAAATCAGATGAACCAGTTCTAAACTTGTTTGGAAGTGTGGTATAATCAGTTCCAAGATTGTAAATATGAAAGAGGATTTACAAAGAATTAAGATGTCGACATACTTTGAACATGTTCAGTAACTCTTATCTTTTATTGTTCAAAGATATTCCTTAATATCTAAAGGAGATCCCGGACCGAAATAAATTTAGAATCTTTAAATTTAGGTTGTTAATTTTTATATGCTTTTAATTACCAGCAATTAAAATGCATATCTCTGGAAAATAAAAATTGGTAATGTGCATTTACTAATTGGAGATTTTCTAGTAGGATTTCGGTTATTTTTGGACATAAATTTTCAACTTCCTTGGTCTATAAATACCCAAGTTTGCATTTCATGTAAACTATCCTAAGAGCCAGCAAAACTACCTCGTTGTGTTGTTACTGGTGGAGCCGTCTATTCGGAGAGGAAAGTACCCTAATTAGGCGAAATCTCTTACGACCGCTCGTTTAAAGACTTCTGTGGGATCAAGAAGCTCTACGAGTACCATTGCTAGGAAACTAGATAATTGCAGTATTTTTAGTTTTCGATTTGATTTGATTGACTAACGGTTGTTGAACTTTGATTACACCTAGTTTGTTTATTCTTGAGAATCTTCTCTTCTGATATAAGATTCACTCAAACTAGATCGAAGTGTCGACGGGATCTTTAGAACTGTTTGTAGATCTAAAGACGTTGATGTGTTTTGTAGTTGTAGTAAAAATAGTGGTAATAGGATTCGATTCTTGAACTTGTGAAGGATAACTTTATACTTAAATTTTAAAACTAAAATATAAAAAAATCACGGATATTTAAAACAAACACTGACAAAGTTTATATCAATATTAAAAGAATACTGAGGCTAAGATTCCACTATTTTCCAAATCCAAAGTGATTAAATCCAATTTTTATATTTATTCAATTTTTGTGTTTAATTTGATTCTAAACTATTGCAGCATGTAGATTTTCAAAATAACAAGTGTAAATCCAAAGTATAAAGCATCAAAAACCTATGGCTAAGCATGCTCTATCAAAAGAAATAACAATTGCTTAACAAAAATCATTCAAACAATTATAAATCAAGGCAAATAATCATAAAAATAATTGAAATAAAATAAATAAAATATAATATACCACTTTTTGTTGGAAGAATAGCTTCCTCTATCGCCTCAGCAATGGGGTTTAGCTCCTCATATTAATCATAATCTCAAAATACATGTTTATGGCTCAAAAGTTGATTAAAAAGGGATAAAAGTGTTAAAACAGCGGATTCTATAGTTGCTGAAGGTCTAAAACAGACGTCTGAATCGTTGCTGAAGGGTTTCAGTCACTGCAGACAGGAACGATAGAAGCTCGTTGTCACTGAAAATAAGTCTGCCTCTGCGACTGTTGCATGTGCGTCTTATGTTCTTCGTCTTCTTCTTCTTCAGCAGCAGCAGCAGAGTTTCTGTACTCGATTTTCTTCGCCTCTCTAATGCTCTAAACTTCTCCAAACTCTCCCCAAATTGTTCGTCCCCCCTCCTGTGACTCCCAACAGACTATATATACACATCCAATCCCAAATCTTCCGTACAAATCCTTGGTTTATCTTTTTTTAAACAGAAAATATCTTGAAAATATAAATACTCCCTGTTTTGATTTGATCGAAGATATATCACGACTTTATCGAATCTGATCCACCTACAATCCCTGTTCTGACTCATCAAGTGAATCCCAATCCATCTCCACGTAAGAAACTTCTCCAACACTTCCCGGAACTTCAGAAATTCCGATAATATCTTCACCTTCTCTGTTTCGCTCCAACATGGATATACAGCCCAATTTAGTCGAATAAAAACACCATACCAGGCCTGTTTAGCTTAATCACGTTCATCCCAATTGTTTCCTCCGATTAAATCTCCTTCAAAATCGCTCAAAAGCTAAATCTCAAATCTTCAGGCGCAGAACACAGTTTTCCCGCCAGTTTCTGTTTTGAAATTTTGAGAAGAAATGTGACCTCCCCCTATCCAGTCCCGATCTGTGCTTAGCAGCTGCTTGGAAATGGGTTACCCCTTATCCAAAATGAGAGTCCGAATAACAAATGTCCTCCCAGGTACCTTTAACAACTTTTCGAGCCAATTTTGCCGCAAAAGCCTATTCCTCCAAAAACACCTACAAAGGGATAAAATACCAAAATTAGTACAGAAATGGGTACTAACAGTATACACAAAAGAGATGAAAATAGACACATAAATGCGTCTATCAGACGTCTTGTGATAATCCATTGTTAACAGACTCCGTTCTGTGCATGATTGATCACAAGAGATTCAAGTTATTTTGTGCAGGTGTTTATTGAAGATTTAAGAAGATTTGAAGACGAAGAAGATTTATGATTTGCGTTCATAATCTTTGGTGTGCATAAAACTTGATCGGCTGGGATCCAACTATAATTGGTTTATCTTTTGGTAGATTTGATTGATTAGTTGCGTAAATCGGCATCGGTATTTAGTATCTGGATAGATCCTATTATTGATTGCAAAATCTAAAGTCGACTACTTGTTAGTTGTTTGTTAGATAGATCTAAACCCGACAACGGAGTTTATTAGATTAAACAGAAGAGCCTTTGTCTAACTCATATCACTGGGATTGAATAGAGTTGATACCGAACAGATTTGTTGTTCCTTTACTATTTGGAATACGAACGAAAGGAATTGTTCCAGTGCGTGCACTTATTGAATGTCGGAAGCGCAGGGATACTGAAGAAACTAGGTGAACTATAGGTTTAGTTGCTTGGTCTCAACTATACGAAGTTGTTTTGATTTTGTATGGCGGCTTAATTCTGAGAGTATTCAATTCTGGACTAGGTCTTGGGGTTTTCTGCATTTACGGTTTCCTCGTTAACAAAAAATTTCTATGTCATTTACTTTTGTTTTCCGCAATTATAATTGTTGTTATTATAATTTAAAGTAAATTACACAAACGTTAACTCCGTATTACTTGATAGTGATCCTATAGAGTTTGGTTAAGTCCGAACCTATTATCAAGTAATCACACTTTGATTGTTATATTGTCTCGATCTCGTATCCATAGACGATCACATAAAGTGTGAATACCGATTCGTTGTATTTTCTCGACTCAGTCCATAGACACTCACTTTCGGTAAGAGGACTTATAGGTGGAAAAGTTTTAGATTGAGGTATATTTGGGTACCCTCGTCTTTTCACACCAATTACTAGGATCGATCACACCAATTACAAGGATCGATCATACCATAACATGGTGATTACTTAGGATCGGTTACACCAATTAACAAAACCGGTCATACCAAATCATAAGTATAGGCATTGTGATTAGTTATACCAAGATACATAACCTAAGTTAAGATCGGTTCTACTAACTCACTCATATTGGTACTCCAAATATTTGCAATGAATAGATGGACCAATAATCCTATTGATTTCCCTTTCGATTCACGAAACAAGTTCATGAATGTACTTCCTTTAAACAGATGTAAAACATTGTTTCCAAGGATGAAATCTTCACCATAACCCATTCACATAATCATAACAATATATACAAGATTATGTCGATGTCATATCTACGAAGTTCAAAAGATAAGCGTTATACTTCGTAGTCTAATTTCTTAATACTATGATCATACTATTATGATCATGTAATATCACTAGAGTATTATACAATATGTACAGTATATACAGTTCCGCAGTTATGTTTTCAATATAGCACGACTTGAAAGATATGTTAGGAATGAAACAGTTCAAGTTAATATTACTAACTTCAAGTGGAAGGATGATGTCGTCGTTGTAGTTCGTTACTTCTTCACATTATTTAAGTCTTCGGAGTAATACTTGTATGTCTCAACATTCCTAGACTTTCTAGTCTAACCTAAACGAAGTTAACTCTAGTATTTAATCAAGTGACTCTAGATGAGTTTTGATACTAAAATATGACAACCAAACTTGACATACCAATGCTTGGTGAGTTCAACCGAGCTATGCTCTAACAATAACTACTTACCATGACAGAGTATTTTCTTCATTAATGAGGATCCAAATGAAGAGCCTGCTATTCAAGTTACAAACATTGTGTTATCAGCGATCTCTTTTGGACATATATGGCATTATTAAAACTAGATGATTCTGGTTCTTCTCTAACACTTTTCAACGTTAAGAAAGCTGTTATTTTTGCAAAGTCATGGGTTCCTTTTTGGGACAAGTATAAACTATATATCCAAAATCATATTTCACTTCGTCATCATCATATAGTATTGAACATGTAATATATGATTAGTTCAATTTAGATAAAGACAAAAGAAAGGCAGATTCTCTTTTCTCTTCTTCCTTTTCTCCTTGTTAAACTCGATCTGGTCAAATGTACTGGGTTTGTATGTTACTATCTTCTTTTCCGACCATGATTACTAAGAGGTGTTACTAAGCTTATCTAAACGTTCATTACTTAATTCTAGCTAGCTACCATGGTACCCATCCTAACTTGGCCGTTATGGAGCATAATATTGTTCAACTCAAAGCTTGGATAAAGAAGCTTAGTGTCAAACTTTAATACTGAAAGTAACATATGAGTCGAACTCAAACCTAACCGGAACTATTTCATAAAGTATACGAGCTCAAAGTTAGCTTGTTTCTTCACTAGTCTATCTCTAACGTTCAAGATATAAACCGAACGAAGTGTATTTTGGCATATACAGTCTTAAGTTCTGTAGGTAGTTGATTCTTGGTAATATTTGGAAGAGGTAATTATGTATGAGAAAATAGACTTTTGATCGTTTTTGTATGCTCTGATTCAAAATGTGGTACCTAATAGGTTGGTCGGATATCATAGGCGATTCTGAATTTCCAGAAATTACTTTAAGAAGTTGAAAAGTAAAAAAATTAATTTGGTAACTATCTAGCTTATAAGTTGAGAAGTCAATCAGTAAGTTTAGCTTGAATCGAAACTTTTGAAGATGATTATGGATCTTAATCTTTTAAAAGCACGATTCAATCAATTGAAGGAAAGAAATAATCTCAAGATCTTGAACACTAGAGAAACTTCCGTGAACAACCAGAGCACCTATAAAGATTAAGTAAGATGCCTTTATGCTTAATTCTATAGTAGACTATCAATTGTTTATCTATCTCAATATTTGTATAAGGTCTATTTACAACTATCAATAACAAGTATTTTTTTATTTTTTTGTAAATCTTGTGTTATTTTGATAGTTGGTGCTTCTTGTGATTCTTTTTTTGATTTGCTTTTGGTTTATGAGATTTAGTTTCGGTTTTCACAAACCCCAATGTTCTGATCCCATAATATGGTATGATTTTGTGACTTTTTGATATAGCAGGTTTTGGATCTAACTAATTGGGTTGCTTTATCAAATAATCATAAGTAGATATTGATTAAACTCATGTGTTGAAGTCACGATTAGACTGTTATAATTTATGTTTCTGTTAGAGCTTTGCTCGGTTGAACCCACCAAGCGTTGGTATGTCAAGTTTGTTTGTCATATTTTAGTATCAAAACTCAATTAGAGTTGCTTGATCAAATGTATTAGAGTCAACTTTGTTAGGTTAGACTAGAAAGTCTAGGAATGTTGAAACATACAAGTATTACCTTGTAGACCTGAAGATTGTGAAGACGTATCGACTACAATGAAGATTATCATCCTTCCACTTGAGGTTGGTGATACTGACTTGACTTGCTTCTATTCCTATCGTTGCTTTCAAGTCGTTTAAGATTGAAAACATAACATGCTAGGTTATATTTAATACTCTAGCATTAGACTTTGTCATTTTATTATGATCCAAGTGTCCAGGAAGAATATTTGATTACAAAGTATAACGTTTATCTTTTGAACTTCGTAAATGCGACATCGACATAATCTATGTAACTTGTTACTTGATCGTGTAGTGGATATAGGTGTGATTTCATCCTAGGAAACTATGTCTGATTACATATGTTTAAAGGAAGTACATATACGAAACTTTTTTCGTGATCGAAAAGAAATCAATAAGCGTTGTGGTCCAATTTTCATTGAAGATCTAATGAATGGCCAATTCGAACCTAGGTAAGAACTTTGGTAGAACCGATCTTGCCTTATGTTAAGACTCTTGGTAGTTACCTAGTTTGGTATTTATGGTAGAACCGATCTTGACTTATGTTGAGAGTCTTGGTAGAACTGATCCTTACCTATATTGGGATACTTGGTAGAACCGATCTTAGCTATTGTTGGGAATCTTGGTAGAACCGATCCTAACCTATATTGGGATACTTGGTAGAACCGATCCTAGATATTATTGGGAGTCATGATAGAACAGATCCCTACCTATATTTGGAGACTTGGTAGAACCTATCTTAACCTATGTTAGGAGTCATGGTGGAACCATTTCCAAAACCAAAATTGATCCTCTGCATTCACATATTACTTTACGGTTTTGTGTGAGTTTGGAATTAGGGTTTGCTAAATAGGAAAGTTCTGGATGTCGACATAATTTGGACATGAATATAATTCTTATCTTTTATTGTTCAAAGATATTCCTTGATATTCAAGGTGATTCCAATCTGAAATATTGAGAATCTTTTAATTCAGATTTTCGAATATATGTTTTTGATTTTACAGTAAATCAAAACATATCTCTTGGAAAGTTATATTAGTTAAGTGTTAAACTAATATTAGATATTTCTAATGAGAGACTTCAGAATTACAGGTTGGATATTAGTTGGAAATATGAAAATCGAAATTAGGTACTTATTGCATATCTTGAGAATATTTTCGGTTTTGGAATTTCCTTGTTGTCCAAACAACCTCGGTCTATAAATAGTTGAGTTCACATTTCTTGCAAACTATCCTAAGAGCCAGGTAAACTTCATTCGTGTTATTTCTGGTGGAGCCATCTATCCGGAGAGGAAAGCACCCTAATTAGGAGAAATCTCTTACAACCGCTCGTTTAAAGACTTCTGTGGGATCAAGAAGCTCTACGAGTACCATTGGTGGGAAACTAGATAATTGCATTGTTATTTTAGTTTTCGATTATTGATTTTATTGACTAACGGTTGTTGAAACTTTGATTCCAACTAGTTTGATTATTATTGAGAGCCTTCTCTTCTGACATAAGGGTAACTCAAACTAGATCAAAGTATTGACGGGATCTTTAGAACTGTTTTTAGATCTAGACAACTTGTGATCATCTATTGTTAATAGACTCCGTTCTATGTGTGATTGATCATAAGTGGATTCAAGTTTGTGGTGTGCATGTGCAAAGAAGGCAATTGAAGATTTGAAGATAAAAAAAAAATTATTATTGGTTTTCGTATCTCGTGATTCGTGCACACATCTTGATCGGCTGGGATCCGACTTAGATCCGATTTATCTTTGATAGATTTGATCATATAGTCATATTGATCGGCAACTATCATTTGGTGGTATTCTTCAATATCCGAATCTGATAGTTGTGAATTTGAATCTAAGTTACTGATTCAGATTGATCTTACTCGACAAAGGAGTTTACTACTTTAAACGGAAGAGCATTTGTCAATACTCAACGAATCTTTTTTTAAAGATTATTGGAGTAGTTACCAAACAACTTTGTTCCTTTACTATTTGGAAGACGATCAAATGGAGTTGAGTGCTTAAGACTTTACATCGGTAAAGCAACTCAAGATAGTGATTTTCTTTCTTGGGACTCACGTGCTCAACCAAACAGTCATAGACGCAGGGATACTGAGGGAACTAAGTTACTAGGGGTAAATTACTTGGTCTCAACTATACGAAGTTATCTTTGTTCTTTGTATAGCGGCTTAATTATGAGAGTATTCAAAACTGGACTAGGTCCCGGGGGTTTTCTACATTTGCGGTTTCCTCGTCAACAAAATCTTGCTTTGTCATTTACTTACTTCCGTATTATAATTGTTTTATTATAATAAAGTAAACAACACTTTTACGTTAAATCCTAATCACTTGACATTGGTCCTATAGTCAATCGGTTTTGTACCGTAACTGTTGTCAAGTTAATACCTTGTTTTTGTATTGTCTCGACTTTGTCCATAGACGATCACACTTGGTATCAGACTTATAGGTTGAAATGAAAAAGCGTGGTGTATTAGGGTACCCTTGTAATTTCAGTTTCATAAGTTGTATATTTAGTATTCACATGAGTTTCGGTTTTAGATTTTTATATTGGCACGTAATAGCTAAGACCTTGTCAACCTTTCTCTGGTAAAGATTGTCTTGTCTGTTATTCTTTTGTCTTGTAGGGAATAACAACACACAGGGGGAAAGTTTTATATTGAAATGGTGCTTAAACGTCATATCTTTGTGGGGTGAGTGGTTGTGGAAACCGAGGGAAGAATTTTGATAGTCTCTTTCCTGATATGAAAACTTGATCGGTTTGGATCTTAGTTTTTCATATCGAACAACAAGGTAACGATTTATTTATGTTTTGTTAACCGTTTTCCTGTTAAGAAAAGCTGATTTAAATTGCATATTCTTGCTTTTGCTTAACGAAATATTGTTGTTACAATTGGTTCCGGTTAAGAAAAACTAAGTCAATTTTGTTTTTTGTTTTTTCTTAACAAAATGAGGTTCATTGCTTTAGTCCAATTGATTCTTGATAAGAAAAACTAAGTGAATTCTGATCTTTGTTTCGACTTATCAAAACAAGGTACGATTATTCAAGTTTAATCGATTCCTTGATAAGAAAACTAGCTATCTAACCTAGTTTTGTCTTGTCTAAATGAGTTACAATAATTTATAAATAATTAGATCCTGATAAGTAACTAAGTTAATTCTGACCTTAGTCTGACTTATCAAATCAAAAGGAAAATTGCTTTGGGCAATTGTTTCCTTGATAAGGGCTACAACAAATTATTTAGGTAGTTTCAGTTTTAGTGTTGCTTATCTAAAATGGTATGTTAAACCTTTGTGCTTAACTCTTATAGGTTGTATGAGTTCTTGTGAACTTGTAAGATCCTTTCGGTGATCTTATGCATTTTTTCGTTTCTTTGTCATTTTGTGACAAAAAGGGGGAGAAATATATGAAGTATACAGGTTATTTACAGCCACTGAGAAAGGATGTATGTGCTTAAAAGTATATGTTTAACAAAAGAGTAAAGCATTGACTAACGGAGAGAAACATATCATCATGTTGTATAGTACTACATACTACAAAATGGAATAACAAATATGTTCGGATTGAACATCTACCTAGCTTTCCTTTAGGGGGAGTGACGCTTTTGTTATTCAAATACGTCAATAACGACTTTTATTTTTTGAATATGTGCAATTTATTGTGCTGTTGAAAATTGAAATCAAGCGTATGTAGAATGAGTTAAGAGATTGTTGTGTAATATAATATCTTTATCTTTTAATTCGTGAATTCTCTATATGTATTAGAGTTTTGTCTCTAAAATTGACAAAGAGGAAGATTGTAAGAGCATTGCTCGGTTGAACCCACCTAGTGTTGGTATGTTAAGGTTAGTTGTCATATTTAGTATCAAAACTCAAAAGTCACTTGATTAGATTACATTAGGTTAGTCTAGGAAGTCTAAAAATGTTGCCACATACAAGTATCACTCTGAAGACCTGAAGATTCCGAAGACGTATCTACATCAGCGAAGACATCATCCTTCTACTTGAGGTTAATTAATAATACAACACTTGACTTGTTTCCATTTCTGTATCGTTACTTTCAAGTCGTTTAGACTGAAAACATAACATGCGAAGTTATATACATGAAACTCTAGTATATTAGAGACTTGATCATCGTATTGCGACATAGACATAATATTTGTAACTTGTTACTATATTGTGTAATGAACTTAGGATTGATTTCATGCCTAGAAAACTATGTTTGATTACATGAGTTTAAGGAAGTAGACTTACGGACTTGTTTCGCAGTTGAAAGAAATCAAGTGGATTGATGGTCCGGTTTTCATAGAATATCTAAGGAAGGACCGATTCCTACTTGTGTTGGGAATCATGGTAGTATTGATCCCTACTTATGTTGGGAATCATGGTAGAACTGATATTTACCTATATGGGGAACTAAGGTAGAACCGGTCCCTCCTACATTGGGAACTAAGGTAGAACCGACCCCCATATGCAAAATTGATTTCTCTTGTCATGTATACTTTAGGGTTTGTGTGATTATGGAAATTAGGATTGCGAAATAGGAAAGTTCAAGATGTCGACATAGTAAGTAACTTGAACATGTACACAAATCTAATATTTTATTGTTCAAAGATATTCCTTGATACTCAAGGTGAGTTCCAAACCGAAATGTTTGAGAATCTTTTTGTTATGATTTTCGAATATATATGTTTTGTTTTTCCAGCAAGCAAAACATATCTCTGGAATATGTATTAGTTAAGTGTCTTGTATGCTAGCTAATATTGAGTTGTAATCCAAGAGGGATTTATGTATGACAGGTGGATATTTGGTTGAATTAGACAAAACCGAATTTAGGTGATTATTGCATATCTTGAGAATAATTTTGTTTATGGAAATTCCTTGGTGTCCAAACTACCTTGGTCAAAAAATAGTGAAGTTTGTTCTTCTTAGAAACTTATCCTGAGGCTGCCACTTCATTTTGTAGTCACTACTATAGCCGACTAATATTATTACTTGTAATACTATTTAGGAGAGGAGAGTAACCTAATTAGGCGAAATCTCTTACGTCCACTAGTTTAAAAACTTCTTTGGGATCAAGAAGTGTCTAGATAGTAGCATTTGTGGTTGTTAAGCCTTGATTGCACCTAGTTTGATTATTCTTGAGAGCCTTGTCTTTTGACATAAGGTCACTCAAACTAGATCAAGGGATTAACGGTAGTTCAGGTCTGTTTTTAAATCTGACATTGACTTGTGATCATCCATTGTTAATAGACTTAGTTATGTGTGTGATCGGTCATAAGTTGGAATCAAGTTTGGTTGTGCAGGTACAGAAGAAGATATTGAAGACAAGAAGATTTCTTATTGGTTTCGTATCTTTATGATTTAACTTCGTGCACAAACTTGATCTCAACTATACGAAGTTGGTAGCGTTCTGAGAATATTCAGAACTGGACTAGGTCCCGAGGTTTTTCTGCGTTTGCGGTTTCCTCGTTAACAAAATATTGTTGTGTGCTTTTACTTTACTTTCCGAATTATAATTGTTTAAGTTATAATTAAAGTAATTGCACTTGTACGTTAATCCAAACACTTGGGTTGAGACCTATAGTTTAAGGTTCGGTTTCGAACTTGTACTATATACCAAGTGTATACCTTGTGGTTTGCTATCTTCTTGACAGTTTCTGTCTATATTAGATCACGCAAGGTATCGTACTTATAGGTTGATATCGAAAATATTGTGGTGTACTTGGTACCCTCATCTTTTCAGTAAATATTAAAGCATCTAAGTCATAAAAATAATTGGGTCAAAGTCAGTAGAGACAAAGACTTAGGAAAAATAAAAAGTTGATCAAGCCAAACTTATAGAAAACTAAGGCAATAAAAAGATGACTAATGCAGAAACTACATACAAGTTTCCAAGATCGGTAAAGCAGTTAGTACAAATGAAGTACAAGCTAACCATATTCGATAATTCCAAGAGGGAATAAGGCATCAAATTCAAACTACAAGCATGATCATAAAACCAATAAAGCTAGTGAGATTACATTGCAAACTAAAGCATGAAATATGTTTACATAAAAGGTAAAATATCTCAACCAAAATGAAATGTCAAAATATCCAAAACCAATAAATAAATTTATCGAAGTAGCAGAAATATTCAAAAAGCAAACAAAAGCAAAAATTAAGGGATAATTATTATCAGCGTCTTTCAGTGACTGATTCTTCTACACAGCTTTAAGCACCTGAGCTAGATTATTTTCAAAATCCTCAGAGACCTCGGGGTTCATAATGCTAGTACCTTGATCTGAAAACAAAAACAAGAGACGTCATAAATAGAATAGGAAGAAAGCAAAGTAAACGGATAAATAAGAAGATACATTACAAGGACCCGGATGACTTGGGTCAACATCTACATCCTTATCGTCGGATAAATATTTGATGGGAGCGTTATATGATATATATATATATGTGTGTGTGTGTATTTCATATTAATTGATTCCAACAAATACTTCTTCCAAAAATATCGAAGAAATGTATTTTTGGAAGAAAGAAATTGGTTATACTTTATCTTTGATATTTTTGGAAACAAAATTTGTTAACACAATTAATAGGAAAGACACATGTCAACATAACATTTGTCATAAAAAACCGCCCCATCAAAAGACGCCCTCATAAATTTATCCCTGATGGGCAGCATCACCTTTAGCAAAAGAAACTTGACTTTTAGTTTGTTCTAAGTGATAATAAATTCGAGATCTTGTTTCATAGATTCGAGATTAATCTCGCGAGCCTTGAGCTGAGACTGAGAATTTTTGAACTCGTTATACCATTTATCCACCTGGGAATTAAGCTTCAAATTCTTAGCTCTTTCAAAATCTAGCTTCCTACTAAAATCATCAACCTCAGCTTTGACTGAAACAAAGTTGGTTAATTCAGAGAGTCTAAGAACTTCAACTTTGGAAAGCTCAAGCTCTTCGCACTCATTTTTAAGAGGATTAGTTTCCAAAAGCTAAGATAATTCTGAGACATTCGAAAGCACAACAGTCAAAGAAGGCGAAGAACTTCAACCAAGTCGAAAACTAAGTGCAGTCTTCGAGCGCGGAAAAGACAAAGTTCGAGCCTAGGTCCAAGAAGGAGATGAGTCTTCACCTTGAAGGCGAGTTGGAGCTCAAGCTTTGAGCAAGGCGAAGCTCGGATTCAACCAAGACAAAAGTGAAACCTCGGCCAAGACGATGACGAAACTTAAGCTTAGTTAAGCCAAAACTCAAACCTAGGTTCAAAACGAGTCTCGAGCCTACATCAGTGGCGGAGCCACTGTTGGACTTGGGAGGACAGTCCTCCTCCCTAGTTTTCGGGAAACAAAAATAACACAATATTTTTTAACAAAAATAAATATTCTTCCCCCCTAATTTTATGGTAAAGAAAATATAAATTACGGTTTTATTAGTAATTTATAAATAATAAAAAATACGAAAATAGTAATATTTTTTCCATAATTACCTGTTGGAAAATACGAAAAATCGGGTCAATTGATTCTGTACTCGTTAATTATTATGAATCGAAGTTAGTTGTGACAAAAAAATTAGCAGTTTTTATAAAATTATGGCGATATTTACTTAAATTACAACAATTTATCTTCAAATTGATTCGGTTGGTTTGAATTTTTCTAAATTGGGGATTTGTTTCTTTTAACAATAATATTATTAATCTTAATTAAATGAATAGAATGTATACCTACTGCTTAAAAATATTCTAGCTTTAATATCTAATTGAAACGTCTGACAATTCGTATACCACTTTTCATTATAAAAACGTGTATAAAAAAAAATTGCGGCCTTTAGCTATATCTGCTATTGTTTTTTCATTTTATAAAATTGTCCTCCCAGCCAAACTTTTCTGGCTCCGCCACTGTCCTACGCTTAAGGCGGGACCCGAGCTTATGCTTGAGATAAGATTCATACTTAAGTCTAAGACAAGACTCGAAGCTAAGATCAAGTCAGAATTCAAGTTAGCCTTGAGACGCAACTTGAGGTTCAACTTCAACGAAGGTGTGATTCAGCGTTAATTTGGCCACCCTGTCTACAATAAATTGTGTCAGCTGTACGGTTGAGTCTTACGGTCAAGCTATTAAAGACTCTTTAACATCACCACGGTCTTTGATCAAGAAGAAGACTTTCTAACGACACCCCTGGTCTTCAATTATGCTCAAGACCCTATAATATTACCCCGGGTCTTGGGCACATCAAAAGTCAAAACGTTAAGCTCATGACACCTGAGATTCCTACGAGTTTTACAAATGTATTCCAGGCACATTCATCCCTTGAAGTTCATAAATTCGTTCACGAGGCTTTCGCAAGGAAATTAGGATTTCTGATGTAATCAAAGACAGATATCAGGTCTGCCGTCTGCGCCCCCTCTTAAACGAACGGCTCTCCCTCAATACTATGTAAGCCAACCTGAGTATTGAGCTATAACCTCTATTCATCTACTTTTCCTTCCTAGCTTACCGTGTTTGATAACCAAACACCTAAGTTGTAGGGATGCAGAGCCCGTTGGGACTAAAGTTAGATCACACGAATCATATCTCTCGCCACTTCCAAAATGTTTTTCGGTTATATCCCCAACCACTTTCTTCTAATGATTCTGCAACTCCCTATCCGACCTAGTAGCGTGTTGATTCTGCAACTCCCTATCCGACCTAGTAGCGTGTTTGGATGGGAATCCTATTCTCTATTTCCTTAAAGAGGGGAATCATAAACCCACCTCCTCCTTATTCCTAACTATCCTATGCTCCTATTTACCAAATTTTTTTTTGTATTTCCGGGAAATTGATTCTATTCTCTCCAACCAAACAAACCATAGGAGTAAATAAAAACTAATATTATACAAAGGTTACCAAAATCTTAATTTTGGTCATTAGCATTACCAAAATGTTAATGATGAATACCCATTCCCTCTCTATATAAACAGTCCGGCAAGTAAATATAAGATGGACCTGATACAGATGAATCAATAAGAGATTTTTAGCCGATCTCAAATCTCATGGAGAACCCATGACCTAACATGTGCGAACTTCAATCTGTTCAAATATACAGACATTTGTAGATAAGTTCTAGAAATATTCGACCACACTTGAAAAAGGCGAACTACAATTATAAGATGATGAGTTACACTGAGAATCAAGGCTACCGCCTACAAGAATGTATCACTACAACAGAAGAGAAAGAATCTACTATCCAGGGTTCCCAGTGTCCCCTTGGACATTGGATTATTGCAAATGACTAAAAAAAGAAAAAAAACCGCCGCTTTAGTGCAGCAACGCAAACGTCAAAGACCCGTTGATTTGTCATCGAACAATAATAAGTGGGGGTAGAGAATCTCAACTATTGCAAACTTGTGAAAAGGAAACTATACACCAAGTAGTGGATGTGCTGTACCGATAATCATTTCATGCAAACGCAGCATGTGAAAATCCATTACTCAACTCGTGGCAATAAGAACATGAAACCTGCATTCTCACGAATGAGTGGCGGCGGTTCAACATCAGAAATATCGATCTGTTCCATCGACTTTGATATGTCATCAACCGAAAACGGTATGCTGCGAGATATTGAGGTGACAAGGTTTTAGTAATCACATCATTAGATAAAAGTTATCTGAACAAAACACATTTGTTTAGGTTATCTGAAAGCACACAACGTTAACCAGGGGGTCGTTTTGTTTAAAGACAAATTATAAAAGAAAAAATTACTACCTCCTCTCCAAAAAGATAGGCTTATTTCATGTACAAATTACACATGAAACAAACCTATCTCTTTGAAACGGAGGGAGTGTATTCTTATAAACATCATATGATGGTTGAACTTTATAGCCTGACCTTGAATCATCGTCTAACAGGAAAGAATTGCTGACAGCGTTGTTTGAATCTTCAGTCATCAAAACCCTCATGTTGGATATAACCTAATAAAGAGACATCGTATAATAGAAGTGACAATTGTCAGTTCTATCTATAAGCTAGTCATGGTGGATTAGAAATATAATCATACCGCATGAAAATGATGATGCGGATCCAAATCTAGATTGGGGGTAATGGCATCCATAATAACTTACATCCGATGAAACACTATGAGTGCCATACTTGTCATCCCAATACATTGTACTGATCCTGTATAGTTGCTGTATGCTGAGCACCTGTTGGATGGAAAAACGAAGAATATGGTAAAAAACTTACAATCGAAAAAGAAAAACAAGAAATAAACATTCTGTAATCAGCATAAAAGTATTCTTTTTCTCGGATCTTGAGTCTTTGTAAAATATAAGTTCGTCAATTATGTTAGCTTGTATTTTATTCACCCACAGAAAGAGACTAACCGGGCATAGGTCGTGACTTATTTCATCCAGCGTCTTCTTTGGCTTTTGATGTATGACCTGAAACAGGATAAAAACATATATCAAGAAGCTCACTTGTTGAACAATTTGATAAACATTTCGTTTCTGTTTCTAATTTCAATCCAAAATAGGCAGCTAGAGGATTCAGATGAGACTAGAAGGAAAACAATACCAGGAACCCTATAGCCTGTCTTATATGCTTGAGCTCATCCCACGCTGAACCTGCATACTGAACATATATCTCCTTGTGATTACTCAAGAAAATAAAACCACAAGTAAAATCTATGAGATGGTCTTAAATTTGAGATATACTTCATCAGTTGCTTTATAGCACCAATGTTCTAGTTCTGCCAACCCCGCCTTAACATATTCACCGTTACTAAACGAGCAACACTCTCGCCTTAACAGGAGGCTGCAAACAGAAAGAAGGAACCATCTTAATCAAATTTCACACAGTTGGAGTATCAAAGACATCCAAAAAAACGAGGTGTATAAAAGACAGACCTGTTAAATAATTGCACATTTATGAAAGAGAATATTTGTGTGAACACCTTACGGACCAAAAATGGGGGTACCTGAGTATATTGAGGCATGTAAAGGGAAATTAGGCTTATACAAGTATAACAGGAACTAAAATACCACAAAGACAAGTTCATCGGTCAAAGAAGACAGATTCACGAGTAATCTTGCAGATGCACTTGAGAGAGACATTTTAGGGAGTGACATGAAAAGCTGAAGGAGCAACAAGCGAAAGCCTACTAACGTGATTAACTTTCAATGTACTCAAGAAATTTCCAAGGCTCTTTACAATCCCCTGCCAGTGAGCAATTAAAGCTTGCTGAGCTGCACTGTTTGCATTTGAGCGCGATGATCCCTTAACTAAGCTTGCTCTGGACGTTCTTGGCGCCTTCAACATCCACGCATTTTGCATAATAGTACGAACCAAATGAGAACAAGAACAAAATCAAGTTCACACTGTCCATCACTATTATCACTAATAAACTATCATTATTAACAGACCCAAATACCTGAATGCACAACCCAAGTAATGGGGAGATCTCTTTCTTCAGATTATCACGAATCATACCATATATTTTTTCTACGTATGCAGTAAGTTGCTGTTTGAAAAGTAAAGCAGGGTATTTGGCCTCAACTTGTCGCAGTGTGTCAACTCCACCAATCAGTCCACCATTGATCAAGGACATATTAACACCTTGTGGAGCTCCGCGGAAACTCTTAAAGGAAAGGCATATGGATACACATAAGTTTGGTATAGGGTTTGCCTAAAGAAAGTATAACTTGGGACACAAAATGAAACTCTTACTCACCTGAGTCATCCTCCCAAATAGTGTTGCTGATGATGATCGACGACGTTGCGGAGCCATGCCAGCAGCACCACTCGCTTTTAATGTACGCTGTAGTAGTAACAATAGTGTTGATGCATTGGACAGCCAATAGGCTAAGACATCATTGTTCTCCTGAGTCTGCAATCCACGAAGTTGTTTACATTCACAATAAACGCCTTTTTCTGGTAAATAAACAAAATTCTTCTTTTTTCCAGATTTCAATGCTTCGAATTAGAAGACAAAACAAGCATTTGTAGACAAACAGTGCGAACCTCGATAGCATGCCCAATTGTTTGAATTATCCTGTCGAAGACACTAGTGCGTTCAACCTCAAATGACCTCCACTGGAGAAGGCACTTGTATATGATACATGCAGCGATTGGTCTGCTCCCTGTGAATCCTAGATGTTGCGCAATACACCTTATAAGCAAGTCCTGATTCTCCTGCTGTTTCTCGTTAAGGGATTTCTGTGGCTTCTCTTCGACTTCAGAAGATTCCCTCGGGGTTATCACACTGTTTGTTTCCTAAGATTTTCCCAAATATGATTAATGCAGAGAATTATGATAAAGAACCCAGACATAGTATAATCCTGAGTCAGCTTCAACTTACTGGAGTTGTCTTTGCATCAGTACTGGTGATATGACCACTCTCACTACTCCTCTGTTACCAGAATACAGGAACATAAACCAAATGATCAAGAGAAACAAAAAAAAAAAAATCCATCCAACTTCTTTAGTTATCTTGAATACCTGAATACTAGATTTCGAGCGCACTGAAAGGAACTTATTATTTGCTGTCATGGATAGTGCCTGCTGCCGGAGGACTTGGTTCTCAGATTCTAAATTGGAGAGCTTCTCTTCCAGCCTAAATGTGAAACAATATACTCCATTAATCACACCAATTAAAACAAATTGCTGCACTGTGCATTTCTGTAGCGAGTCTGTAAACGGTGCCTCAGTTTTTTATGGCCTTCTAAGTTCTAATTTATTTATTAAAGGTTGTACTGTTGTAGCAACGAATAAAATCATAAAGCAAAGATGACTACTAAATGGATAGTTCATCAGAACTATGTATAAGGGCTAGGCAAATAAATATATGTACCTTCATATGCCATCGCCCACTGGGTCAAGGTATATATATGATGCAAACAAGGTTTTAAAAAGAGAAAGCGTGGGGCGAAGCGCTCTCATACCAAAGCGTAAAGCGCTGCAAAAGCGTAAAGCGAAAGCGAGCTTTTGGAAATAAATAATAATATATATGAATAAGAAGTTATCAACCTAATAAAAGAAAACTACGACGTTTAGACATAATGGGACTGACTAAGGATATGGCATACTGATATTGCATATTCTACCCAAGAGCTATTTATATATACTAGCCACGAATGTCTGCATCATTCATATCATCATGTAGATAGTCATCGTCATCATGATCATCATGCCCTATAAATTAGGTTTATTAGTATTTAGTTAGAAAACGTGAAACAGGCTCTACTGGGATTCAAAGGCCGACTTTTCACTTTCTAACATAAACCAATTCGTGAAGCGGCGCTTCTAGGACCTGAAGCGCAAAAAAGCGCCTTAAAGCGCGCCCCACAAACGCTAAACCATGGATGCAAATATAACAATATAATGACAGAAATATAGAGAATATATGAGCTTACCCTGAACTGTAGGTTTCTCCTTTACGTATTAAGGAACGATGAATAAGTTTGACCAATAACTCCATTTAAATCTCTTACTATTACACAATCCTACCTAAACAATTTTTATGCTGGTTAAAGTACTCAGACCTGCAGAAGTTATGAGTGTCTTGAATTCTTAAAAATAATAATTGTAAGATAGCTATAAGTTGGTAGGCACCGAAGCCAAATGTGTTTTACACATCTCGATACAACCCTATACATACACTTAGACGAAAGCACGGATTGTTTTCAAATTCTTTCACTTTCACGAGATACACTAAATAGACCTAAGAACAGGTGGTCAGGAAAGAAGATACTTAATTAACGATATACTTGTTTAATAAATTTGCCACATTTCGAGCTTAGATACAAGGTGTCTTAACACATCAAAACTCAGAATACATGTTCTAATATATTACTACTAATATATAAAAGCAAGGGCTGAAGGAATAGTGACAATAGAAAGAGTCCACATTCCCCAAGTCGACACACAGTTTAGGTCACAAAAAGAAAATATCAAATCATCTAAAAGAGTTTAAATAGAACTGCCAAATTTATTCCCTTGGCTCAAACATCTTAAGGAATAAGGTGAAAAGGAGTTTTCACTATGGAATAATCGGCAGAGCCACCTGTCTAGGACATGCCTAAAGACAGATGTAGGTTTGTAAACATTTTGGCTGTTGTACAAACCAATGTGCGCCTGAAGACTGACATATATCATGCTTCAACAATACAACATACCATGAAATAAGACTCCTATTTGAGCTGAAATTAAGACCTCCTTTATCGATGTTACTCAAATTAGAGTTCACCAGTAAAAAAAATTGATAACCCCACTCTAGAAGAATGTGTTAGTGGTAATCCACGTGCTAGGCTCAATTATACACCGAAAGAAGTCAACCTAACTCTTCGTTGCTTCCACTATACTATATTAATCCAGTCAACTTTAAAATGTGGAAAGTAGAGTAATCTAGTCATAAAATATGCCACTTTCCAGTTTCTATAAACTCTCTGAGAACATGTCTAAGCTGCAGAATGAAGTCGGATATCTAATGAAGCAAAAGTCAAAGCTTCAAGCAAAAGTAACTCAGAAACCTACATCCCCAAGTGCAGTAAAATCTTGGATAAATTGCATTGGCTCAGACTACCACAGAAGCCTACATATTTAAAAGGGAGAGTGAGAAAAAATAAAGTAAAGAGTGAGGTACAATGGGAATTCAGAAAATAGAGTAAGTCTACCAGTAGAACCAAATCTTAGTTCGAAGAAAGAAAGACTTACAGAAGGTAAAAAGAACGAAAACAGTCAAAAGCTGTTGAAGGGAAAGATGATGTTGCTTTATGCAGATTTCGAATGGTACTGGTAAAGGAGGGGGGTTCAATAGATCTCCTGTGGTGATAAACTTATGTAGGATGTAGCACTACGTGGATATGCGAGAACATAAAAAGCACTGTTTGAGGTATAAATATTAAATCATACCTAATTGATTTTCTATCTAAGCTTGACAAGTGCTATGGGTTGAAGATTAATATCTTGAGAGGGATTATGACAACTTCCTTTTCGTCATACATGAAACACACAAGAAAGATTCCCCAACATTTTGGCTCAATTTGAGATGAAAAGAGATGGTGGAAGTACATTGAGATGGACTGATCACGTTAAATTTTAACTCATTAAACATTTTGAAGTAGGAAGCCTACTGCATTCTCAAAATCAATGAACAAAAACACTGAATCCCGCTTGTGATGTAAGTCACCGATAAATTTTCCTCAATCATAGGAAACTTAAACTAAAGGAGAGAAGTTTCAGTCTTAAATTTGATAAGAGAAGTAACTCTTATTCAGTAGTTGGATAGGTAAGTAGAGTTGGATCTGAATCTGTAAAAGATTCGTCAAACACTCCGTTGGTTTCAACTAATTCTCAAGGTTTCTACAGTTCCATCCAAACAGCTATTGACACAAAGAGTCGATACCTATTCCTAAAAGACAAAATTTGCCCACAAATCGACTAAGGAAAATTCCTTAAGTGAGAACTGCTCTTGTCAAGCCTTTTGCTTGTATGTACTATATTAAGAAGAGAGAACCAAGTCTGGAGTAGAAAAAAGAAGAGTCAAGTGTTAAGTGATCAATCCACTTTGTTAGAGTGATCTACTATTTCCATCAACTTGAAGGTTTTGTACTAAAGGGGAATAATCTGAATTTGTTTCCTTCTTTCTTTCGCCTTGGCTACTTCAGCCTTCAAGTAGACGACTGCTTATCTGTTACTGTAGAAAGGAAGTTCCAAATCCTTGTTTCCATACAAACCCTATAATTATAGACAACATAATGTATCTAAATTCTAAAAATCAGCACGTGGCTACCATAGCTTGACCCAAGCCATGCCTTAAATTTTTTATGAAACCTTCATCAACATCATTTGCATGCTCCCATTGCTTCTGAGCACCTTCACCTCCCACAAGAGCAGCTCTTGGTAGTGTCAAAAGTTGTCACCGTTGCAGCCTCAAGCCACCCGTTTGCCTCTATTTTGATTTATACGCTAATCAGCGATCTCTAAATAACAGACGCATTACTGATTTTTTTGTTTTCTAATTTTTCCACTCAATGGCACTACGGTCTGAACTATAGTATGACATTAATGTGAATATAGTGTTTCTTGACTACCAACATGGGAGTATAAAACACGGAGAAACTAGAACAAACAAGTGTAAAGGTAGTACAAGCGAAAACAATCATTCAATTTTCTACCGTCAAATCTTTCCTTCTGATTCTCAAAATAATGTGTGAGACTAAACACGAGGTGGTTAACCTAAATTTTCAAGGCCCAAGACTTAATTAGACTAGCATTTGTTAGTAACAAAGAAACAAATACTACAACAAGTTCAATAAGAGGAATTATCCATTAGAAGAAATCGTCGAATGCCCCCTCCCGATCACCTTCCCAGTTATATTGTCCTGCACAATGCAACCATCCGAGAAATAACAAAATACAGTTATTGTAAATAGGTTTTCCGGTTGAAATAAGATTGTTCACAACTTGAGACCTAGTTTAATATAGACATAGATGTATGGAGCAGAAACTGAAGAAGGAAGTTCCTCTCTACCAATGGGAAGAAATTTGTATAACCTGGGCCGGACCACATTTGGGTTGCACAAGGATGAAGACTAGTCAACTATAAAGGCGACTAGCCTTATGATTAGATGACTTGAAACTACGAATTGAGTAAAACCGACACCAAGAGAATTAGACTGACCTGAATTCTCGGTTGGCGAAAGATCCTGAACTATCTGGCGAAGAGCATCGGGAGTTAAGGAAGAGATGGGCGTTGGGGTTGAAGTTGGAGCCGGAGTAGGAAAAGTGAAGGCATTGGAAGTAGCGTCGACCCGATCACCTATAGCAATTTCCCCTTTAGTTGAACTCGACTTTGGGGAGGTACACAAGATCATTTTCAGCTCGGATACTTGATCTGAGAAGCATTGAATCATCCTGATACACTAGATCACACCTCTTATTAGTCCCAGGACAATGCTAGGCATTAACTTACATTTTATTCACTAGAATTAATTACCTACAATATTCAACATATAAGGCAATATGGACGTAGGACACATCTCGTTTCTCTTATCTGACCCCTTTATTTCTATTCTTTCAATTTTCCCTTCTATAATTTAAATTAGGCACAAAGCATTTTAGGGAGCTAGGTATCTTGATTCGGGAGGTGCTCTCCTTGGCTATGCACTAAACCCAGAAGGTTGGGTTGCTTATCTAAATGATTCTTTCGGAAAATCGTGTGAGCCGAACCATAATCTTACTCGTCCTACTATATAGATACTAAATTCATATCCTATCAAGCTTTTCATCTTGAACATCCTTGTTCCAAGAGTAGGTGTTCTAGATGTCAAGAAATGGTTATATTATAGAATTTTTTTTGGCTCAAAGTATTTCTTCGGTTTTGATCATCAACAAGCTTCTCCTCTTTTACCACATACTCCTTGGAGGAAGGCAATGGAGAAGAACGGATTATCTAATTGTTTACCCTTCGTACTGGAATCCATTCACATCCAGGCACCTCCACGCTTCAAAAATCTCTAAAAACTTATTACTCTAATCATGAAATGGAAAAAAAAAAAAAAAAAAAAAATCTCAACCAAATTCATGATTTTGTTGAGAAGCAGCTTGTATGTACAATTTAACCTTCCTAATCACCTTAACTTAGAACTTTCATCTCCCTTTCAAAAGTTAGAACTTGCATCTCTTTTCATCCCAGTTTTCTTCCAATGTCACCTTTAATGTCTTTCTTGGGGAGGTTACCCTAGTTCTTACAGAGATTCCCACATCTAGTAGGAAATGGAGGAATTACTGAAGTGAATTCAATTTCTAATTTCAAATGCTTCTATAATTTTTGGTTGTGTAGGAATAAAACCATCCTAGTTCGCTTGGCTTGTAATGTAGCAATATCATTCAACTTTGTGTCTGAGTGTATTGCAGCTATCAATAAGACTCTAGTATTTCCAAATTATCGAGATATTCAGTCGAGGCTTTTGAAGTGTGAATCTGTCCTCTTACATTTCTCTTAAAAACTTGCCATTTCAAGAGCTAGAGACACAACACTAGTAGATATAATCTAACCATGTGAATCTCAGTTTTCAACTTAACGAAGTGCATCTTAAATCCCAGATATAACGAAAGGCTACATACACCAACAAGTTTTGAAATCATAATACAGCAATCCACAAAGAATCAAATTTTGATTTGGCTATCCATTTTGGTCAGGTTAGAAATGCGCTAAGCTTCATCAAATGATAAAATAATCCTAAAATAAATTGGAAAGAATCGACTGCAACAAAGATGATCTCCGACTATATATCCTTTGAAAGCACCATTGGAATGTCACAAACAACCGAGGGTCACTCTGTTACAGTTGTTATGAGTACTCTTGGAAGTTAGATTGGATCATTCAGAAAGAGTTGGATAGGACTGGTGGTTATCGAAGAATTAAGTTGAACATTAATACATAGAGACTAGAGAGTGCATTCTTGGGAAACATGAGTTTGACATAGAGACAAATGGAGAAGATCAAATAGAGAAACCCTATAATGTGTGAAAATAGGATATCCAAGACATTCGATGTGTACTAACCCAATTCTGAGAGTGAATGGTGCAGATAAAATATCTACTTGACTTAAAATGATTTAACTATCAAGTCAAGACAAAATAACAACACTAACACTAGAAAAAACATATAACACGTGTGATGACTTGGTAATCAATCCAAAGCAAGATCAAGCTAAAGCTTCTTAAATGATACTAGCTTTGAGAAAATGAGTATACCACTAGGTGGAAGTACTCATTTACCGACAAACCCTATAGACGCTTAGGCAGAAGATATAATGCCTATCTGTACCATTCCACAGATGACCATGATGACGAAGATATCAGTGATTATTAACTGAAAATATCTTTTATATGAATAATCAATTGATTAATCTTAATGAAGTTTAAACTTAAAACCTTTTCGAGTTTGGAACCTTGATTGAAAACATAGAATCGTGATTGTGAATGTATGAGTTCTGAAATAAACCTGTCCTAATAATACTGCCTATAAGTTTATTTCTACGAGTAATTGAACAAATAAAGAGTTCTTCAATATAAATATTTACCTCC